>VZRM01001493.1:466846-529727 GCA_013397955.1 Grantiella picta
TCAGAGCCATCAGAGACTGGCTCTGCTGGACTTGATGTAAAACTTCCAGAACTTACACTCAGGACACACAGGAGCCATCTTTGTGCCAATTCTCACTCCTCAGACACCTCTCCAGGCCTACCACAACAGCTTCTGAGGGGTCCAAATTTCTCATAGATGTTAAAAATACCTTACTGATGTTTTGGGCCAATCAAAACCACCACATGCTGTAGAAGGTGAAATCCTTTGCTTTTGTTCATTTTTTCTAGCATTCAAAAGAAATCAGAAATGTTTCATTTATTTCTGTTGGTGCAATATTTTCCTCTCCTTTGAAACATGGAGGCATGCTTAATCCATAGGGGTTTTTTTTGTTTGTTTGTTTGTTGGGTTTTTTTTTGTTTGTTTTTTTTTTTTTTTTTTTTTTTTTTTTTTTTTTTTTTTTTTTTTGTTGTTGTTGTATCATGCAATCAGATGTCTTGGACCTGTATTGTATGTTTCCTTTGCAAGATGAGATTGATGGCAGAAGATTTCCTAAGAGCCCAAGCAGGATATTAGGGATAAGAACACCAATGTGGAAAATTCCTCATTAAAAAAATGAGCTCAGCACACACAATCAGATTTTGTTAAATGCAAAGCTGGCTATTCAGGATTTCTCCACAGACTACAGGACTTTTGCTCCCTGCAATTAATGTTGGGGACAAAAGCTCCAAAGGTACATGAGCATGAGATTAATTGATATGAGACTGATGTGTACAGAATTAATTAATGTGAGAGACTGAGAGATAGTCAATATGAGCATAGAGATCTACGGAATAAATTAACTGATATTTTGGGAACATCCAGAATATCCTTGTACTATCAGCTGCACTCCATGGAAAATATATGTGATGCTATATAAAAAAAATTATTTTTAACAACCCTTTTACTCTACTGGGCTAGTTCTACTAGTTAGGTGGCAGATATTAAAATGGCAGCTTTTTCCAAGCATCAAAACAGAGTGAGATTTAAAGAGATAAATATATGTCAATGTTTTACTTGCTACATGAAATAAATTATTTATATTTTGAACTAAAACACTTGGGTTGTGAGATGAAATACATATACTTCAAGTAGACAGGATTCATCACTACTTATAGTGCTTGAAATGAGTATTATGTCTAATTGGTATGATGGCAAATGTTTTGGAGAGAAAAGACTGAAAACATGTTGTTAACTTTTCAGACTAATAAAACATCATTCTTACTGGCTGTACAACAAAAACATTCTGATGTCAAAAAATTACAAATCTGTACATAGATGTTTGGCCAGATAACAGTGTTAGCTGCAGCATTGCAAACTTCCTTGCATGATTTTCTAAATATTGTTCTATGATAACTCTGGGAAGACCAACTGAAAAAATAAGCATTATATCTCTGAATTACTCCAGATTTTGGTCAAAAGACAAAAGAGCATGAAAAGTCTTCAATTTTAAATGAAAATATTAGATATTTTTCACAGCTAGAACATTAACTTGGGATGTCCATTTACTCACCAGGTTACTGCTCAACATGAAATGGAAAGAGAAAACAGGCAATATTGTTGATTCTATTATTTGCTTCATATTTCATTGACTTTCTTTCTATTATTTTGATAAAATTATAAATGCTTTTAGAAATTCAGATATTTGAAAAATATCTACTTTGGATTGTTTTGATGGATTCACGCTTTTAAGTGGTTCTTTTGAAATACTCGAATAAGACTGCATTTAAAGGCTGAAATTAACCTCTCAGATGAGTTTAACAATATTAATGAGTCTGAGATCCATAGGTGTCCTGACTAATGGGTCCAAAGTAGAAAAATAGACCCACAGAAGCATGAAGGTAATTTATTCTAAGCATGGAAAATGGTTAGATTTTGTTAATACCTAGTATTTTGTCAAGGTGAGAATCATTACACACTCCTCATTCTCTGTCATAGAGATGGATGGAGCATAAGCATCAAAACAAATACTGTGATTTTACAAGATTTACAGCTGGGTTTTTTTTACCCATCTCTTACTCTTACTGAGGGTGGAACACTGGGGTAATAAAATGTCATATGAAGAATATTGTAAAAAAGGAGACAGTGTCCCTTCTTTTTCTGGGACACATTCTGTAGCTGTTGATCACTGTACCCTGACCCAAGAAAGCAGTTGGACCTTTTCTTTAGTTTTAATCATATTGTCCTAAACCAGACACATGAATTTTACATAAGTGGAAGGTCTACTGTGTTTAAGTTGCTGCCAGCTCCTACCCAGGAAGGATGAGATTAGAGGAGATAATGTAGGGAGTTTTCTGTTTGTGAAAGCTGTGCAGTTTGTCTCACCATGAAGCAGTGATTCTCTGCATCATTAATTTAAACTTCAGAGAAAGTCAATTTGCTATTTGCCATTACTTTTTCTTCTTTGCTATATCCCATTTATTTAAGTAAAATCAATGTTGTAAGAGGTGTATGCCATATTGCGTGTGAGGGCTGTCTTTGGAAAACACTTTTCTTCCTGCTTATTTTATCCCTGTCACTTAACCCTAGTCAGCAGAGATATGCAACAAAGCATTTGTCCAAAAAGTTACTCAGAGAACACAATTTATCTAGAAAAAAAAGAAAAAGGGAAGAAGAAAACAAACCTAAAAACTCAAAGAAAATAACATTTATACTCATTCCCAGAAGTTTACATTTGTATTATTGCCATCTCATTTTCAAATGGCCACTGCCCAGAGACTTTACAGGTGTCTTTCAATCTGTGCATAAAAGTGTGGGGGGAAAAAATGAGCAAATGTTATTTGATGATGACTTTTTCAGCAGTACTAGGTAATTTCAGTACATTTCCGTTTTATGCACCAAAATGCTAAAATTCAGCACCATTGGTTCAAGACATTGAGCAATAGACTCACACACAGAGTCTGACACAATTTTCATCGACCTTAATAGAGTCTAGCTAGATTTTTATATCAGTCTACAGTCTGGGAATTTAGGGATGGAAAGGACTCCAAGAGATTAGCACCTTCAGGGAGGCATACAGATAAAAACTGTCCCTTACAGGCAAATATATGTTTTTTGTTTTTTCTTTGAATACTCTCAGTAAATTATATATTTCATGCTTCATTTTTTTTCCCTTTAAAGCACATTCCCCAAATATTAGAGTTTGAGCAGCCTTCTTTCTTGATGTGTAGGTGTTACATGGAGCACTGTGTTCATCAGTTGCCTAAATTTACCCTCTTCTGCCCCAGAGCCTGTGTTTCCCTCTCCACTCTGGCCTCTATTTCCACTGGCTTTGGATGACTTGCAGTGACCCTCCTGACACCCTAACCCATCCCATGCTTTTCACCTTTACTGGCTCTGCCTTGCTCCATTTACTCTTCTCATCCCCTCATTCTCAGGTCCAGCTTTTTGGTCTTCTCTGCTTGTCTTGAACTTCCTACCTCAATCTACGATGCAGATACTGTGAGTAAATACCAAGAGCATAACGTGTGTAAGGGACACTGCAAATATGGCTAAGATCTACCATATGTTGCTTTTACAGCCATAAGGGTTTGTTGGAATTCCGTGACAGAAATGCTAAGTTGGAGAAGAAGTGAGCAGTCACAAAAGAGATCAAGAAGGGAAGAGAGAGAAGGTACTAGAAATGGGATTGTATGTGCCCCAGAGGAAAATTACCTTTTTAGAGATCTGGGAACTACTGAAAGTAAGTAATTTCAGGGAGAGTCTCACTGAGCTTCTGCTTCCCTGTGATAGGGCAGGTCTAACACAGATGAAACCTGCAGAATGCAGAGGTGATAACACAAGATCCTAATTAAGTGTGAACTTTGCTTCTTTTAAAGCTTAATGATTTTGTAGCATGTGGATAAATATACTGATACATATCTAGGTCAATTAAAGGACTATATCATATTTCAAATATGTTCTTTTTCAGCTTAGGGCAAGTAGATTTTTTTCAGTGAAAGTCATTAGATATTATTTTTTTTAATGTAGGCAAAACTAATTAGTTTCCACCTATGTCTCACCAAGAGCTTCCTCATTCTACTCCATTTCAGTTACCTCAAACCAGATACATTTTGGAATAGTCATAGACAGCAGAAAAGGATTTTTAAAAATAAGTGAATACTGCAAATTGTGATATATAACTACCATGCATATGAAGTAAATCTTTTTTGCCTTTCCCTCTGTAAAATAAAGAAATCATTTACATTGAGCCTCATCTTGCGTATAACTTCATCACTGACACTTACAGAAGGTACCTAGAGCATGACTAGTAGGCAAATTAGCACAGAATAGTTACCTAAATTGATTATCAAAACAGTAATTATTCTGAGCTTGAATAATTCTGTTTTATATGAAAAACCCAAAAGCATATTGCACAGCAGCAAACTACGCTATTTCAGATGCCCATTTCTCTTGAAGATAATTTTTCATTCACTGGAGTAAGAATGTCAGAGCAATGTTTTATAGAAGGCATAATTAAAAATATTATCTTCTATTGGTCATTTGGTATGTGGCCTATATTCTGATGAATTTCGCATCTGAATATATGTCATCATTGCTGGAATTGCTGATATGGATACAAATTATCTGGTTTTTGTTCCTCTATAAGGAAACCAAATCAGATTTTGAAACTTCATTAATGTTTTTGGCTTTGAATTTGAAAGTCTGGCCTGTTACTATCCAGTTTAAACACAGAAGGGCAGAGGAAACTAAGTCTCTTGAAATAAAACAGATCAAATGACGTTTCTCTCTTTGGTGGGGGCTGCAGGAAGCGGCGGCCTCAAAATACAAGGTCTCCCCGGCACGTATCTCCACCAAGTCCGGGCCGGGTGGCCCCCGGGGTGCGCTTAGCGTGGCATGGGTCTCTGGCCACAGAAATTCTAGCAGGAAATGAAGTGGTACAAAGGAACGAACCTGGACTCATCTCTGTTCTGGCAGGGAGGTTTATTTGGGGTAATGGGGAGAGGGGTTGCAGGGGAGGAGAAGGGGGGAAGGGTATGGGCTGCCAGCCTGGAGATAAGACCAGACTCTCCCAGACCCAGGACCTGGCTTTTAAGGGGAAAGGAAGGGGGCGGGGGCTGGTTCTCTGAGAGCCATTCCCAGGAGAAGGAAGGGAAGATTGACAAAAGGGGTACACTCTAATAGGTTTTCAGGTACAGCAGAGCATATTGCAAAATGAACCAATGGCATACAGAGCAGGGAAACAAAGGGAGCGCATGGAGATCTGAAAATTGCATTACCACAATCAAACCCAGAAAGGTTCAAAATATACCCAAAAACCATTATTAAAACCAAACAAGGTTAGATGTTGGTGCCAAAAAGTAGATATATTTTATTTGATAATAAAAGAGGCAAAGACAAAGAAAGATAAAAGAAAGAAAGAAATAGAATAAGAGTTGTGGGTGGGGGGACAGAGAGAGAGTGAAAGGGGTTAGATGGAAACATATCATCATTCTGGGGGTCCCAACAATGTCTTCTTATTATTCTCTGTGTGATCTTCTGGGTGGCGAGGGTGCCCTGCTGGGCTGCCATGCTGGAGGGTATAGAATCCATGGATTAATATACATCTCGGGCAGCTAGGAATGCCCATGTGTCTCTGAGTGGGCTAGGTTTGACACTGTCCCTTGCAACACCATCTCTGGTGCAGGGTCTGAGGACCCCTTGGGGGGGCCTGTCACAGGCCATGTCACACCCTCAGCTGTCCTTCATGCGGNAATAGAATAAGAGTTGTGGGTGGGGGGACAGAGAGAGAGTGAAAGGGGTTAGATGGAAACATATCATCATTCTGGGGGTCCCAACAATGTCTTCTTATTATTCTCTGTGTGATCTTCTGGGTGGCGAGGGTGCCCTGCTGGGCTGCCATGCTGGAGGGTATAGAATCCATGGATTAATATACATCTCGGGCAGCTAGGAATGCCCATGTGTCTCTGAGTGGGCTAGGTTTGACACTGTCCCTTGCAACACCATCTCTGGTGCAGGGTCTGAGGACCCCTTGGGGGGGCCTGTCACAGGCCATGTCACCCCCTCAGCTGTCCTTCATGCGGATAAGCTTTTCCCGGGATGAAGTGGCCCCTGCAGCTGAGCTCCTCTGGACATTCACTGCCTCTGACCAGAGGCTTTCTTACCACACACCCAAAACCTCTGTCCCCTCACCCTTTGGTGTCAGGGTCTGTGCTGGCCTGGCAGCTGAGATCCCTGGGGCTGTGGTCTCCACCCTGAAGCTGCTAAGCCTGATACCTCTCTGAATTTATTCTCCCAAGAGCTGAGTTTTATCATCATTAAGGGCCTCAGGGCCCCAGTCAGAAGGCCTATTCAGGGTTTTGATGCTTTTCTCTGTAGCTTTTCTAATACAGTTGTGCTACAATAGGCAAAAGTTCTTCATGTAAATGTTTAAGTCATAAACTATAATATTTCAGTCTCTGACATGATCTCAAATTAGAAATTTGACCTTAAATCCCTGGCACGTCATAGCCACTGTGTACAGTGAAAATCAAGCTAAATGCATGAGAAGAATTGCCTCCCAGATGCTGAACACTGTTTATTCAGTTGAGAGTGCCAGGTCAGTTTCCCCTGTTCAGTGCAAGGCAACACCAGCTGAAATATTTAATTTGCTTTTAACCATGGACAAAATGATCTAATGAGATGCTGCAGAAATTTTTTCTAATTGTTGTTAAGCGTGGCCCTCAGATACAAATGAAATGTTCTCAATGGAACATTAGTAACAGACATTTTACCCAGAATACTTTTCATGTTTTCACTGATGCCTAGAAGTTTCCATGTCAGCTGTGTACAGTGAAGAGGCTTTGGTGCCATACGGTTTACAGAACCATCTGTGTACTCCAAGGACCGCCTTGATGCGCACTCAAATGCAAACTTGTTTTGTGAAAGGTTAAAGTGGCAGAAATATGTATCAGAAACTATCTACTGGTATTCCCAAAATGAATCTTGCAGCTGTTCATGTCAAATTCTTTTTGTTATTATTGGAGAAGACCATTTAACTTTAGAAGAAAGCTACAAGCCCTGTGATAATAACCCTGTAGGCAACCAGAGAGAATATGTTTTACTTGGGAACACAGCAATAATTTTCAGCTAACAATATACATTTTTGGGGGGTTCTTTGCATAAGACAAGACTTGTCTTGCAGTAGTATTAAAAATCACAATGTCTCAGAAAATAATTGGTCTAAAAAATTTTATTTAAAAAATTAAATTCAAGAGGCTCTGGTTCTACAAAACCATTCGCTGTTTTACTGTGAACTCATCTTTCCCTCATAGGAACTTCACTGGAGTCATGTTCTTTTTATAGCTTTGTTATGGTTTTCTTTTTAGTCTTGTGAATTTTTTATCATTTACTGCACAAAGGCTCGTCCTCAGGAGCTGCAGATTCCCTTTTCCATTTGCTCCGTACCTGACTATAGGTATCAGACATGAGGATTAAGCTTTTCTGCTTCAGGGTGAAGACTTGTAACTCCTAGTTCTATTTGAAATGGAACAAATGCAAATTTAATTCTATCTCTTTAAAGGAATGATTGAAAGTCAAGTTGAGATTCGCTTCATTTAGTCTGTCTTGTTTAACCTCATAGATGTCTTACTCTGTTTACAGTTGATGGAGACAAGCCATTTCAGAAGGCAGTAATTCCTGCCTACCACAGAGCACAACTGGATGTAGATGGAAGCCAGAAGGCTGTCTTAGACTAGGCTTAGTTTTTAGAGATCTGCATTTGGGTATGATGAATTCCACCCTTGTTCTCAGAGAGATAAATACAGGCTGTGGATCTCAGGTAGATGAATAGAATTTTTGATATATACTCTGTATAATGGTTTAGTTGCAGCTAGAAATTATTGCCTGTTAATTGTTGTTGTCAGATGTTGTTTGAAATGCATATTTGAGTCATCTATACACAATTGGAAATATGGCACAGGACCTACAAGGAATCCACTTCTGTTTGAAGTGGCAGCTGCAGTCTTGATGAGTTATATGAGTCATCTCAAATGACACACTAGGTGAGTAATCTCAAATATCTCCTAGTTTATAAATTAACACTTAAGGGAGAAGTGATTTTCAGTCTTGTTATCTCTCTGGGCTAATTCACTTTACTCACAGATGCAGAGGACTTCTACAAAAACGAATGAGAATGTCAGTTTTTATGTTCTCTCTATAGCACTGCAACCTGAAAGTTCTTGGATCTAAGTTTGAACCTCTTGAAGAAAAATTTGATGCTACGTCTCTTTTTCTCTATATGTGTTGAAATGGCTAACTTAGGCTATCATAAATAGGAAGGAAGAAAAGAAGCTGTCTTGACTACCATTGTACCTGAATAGGTAAAGAAATATGCTGTAGTCTCTCCTCTGACTTTGAAATGACTACATACAATGCTCTGAAACTACAAATTGCACAATGCAGAGAGGCCGTAAGGACTGAAGCAAGGAAAAACTTAGAAAGTGGCATACACTCAGCATTTTTTAATGGGCAACATAGACAACTTGGCTCTCAGTATACCAGTTTGAAGATTGAAATCTGAGACCTGCATTTTTCCCTGTGCTTTACATAGAGATGTTGAATATGCAATTTAGAGTTCATTTTCTGACATAGAAGTCATGTGCCTCAATCTTATTTTCGATCTAACCCTATTTCTTGTTCTCCAGTGGTTTTCTGGTTTTTGGATGAAAAATTAGCTTTTGCACCACTTTGCAAAAGTGAAGAAAATTCAAACAATTGGATCCAACATCAGGATTATACGCCTTTGAATAATATTGTAATTTTTACATTTAATTGGTTTCAGTGAAGTTTTGCTAAAGTAAAACAGGAAGGAGAAATTCTCAGTTTTAATTGGTCATTCCTTAAATATTATAGACTTCCAAAATCTTTCTGGTAATTTATTTTTAAAGTTAAAATGCAAGGGTAAAGTTATTTAAATTTAAACAAGATTTTATTCCCTTTACAATTTGTCATACATTTGATCCTGCAGCCAAGTATTTACCTTGAAATGATAATATCTTACCCACTTTCATGGCAATAAGCAATGTTAGTATGATATCTGAAGTCATGACCATTATTCCTCCCCCATGAATGCCAACAGTTAATTTTACCAAGAAATTATTTTTCTTCTGTTCATATCACGAGAATGTTTGTTTCTCTCTACTACTAATAGCCTAGCACCTCTTGCCCACCTTTCAATTTTATTCCAGTTGAAACATAATGAATGAAATTATTTGAATAAATTAAAAGTAATATAGTTGTCCCAAGACTGTGTTGATTTTCTGTCTTCCATTTCTCTTCTCTTAATGTTTCCTCCTCTCATCTGATTTCTTTTTTTCTTATCTCTATATCTTTTTTATGGCAGGGAAAAAGCATCTCTCTTTCTATTATCCCTTTACTTCAGCAGTGATTTTTCATTGCCTTCATAGCTGTTCTGTGAGGATTTGCAGCTGCATTCCCATGACTCCTCTTCACCCTGGCAGCAACTCACATTTTTCTTTAACAATTCTCGCCTGCTTGTTGTAAGGGTGGGTGTCTCATTACTAGTCTGTTGGTGTTTTTGTTAATTAGCAGAGACAATGTTAATTGAGGAGTCATGTTGTTAGTAATAGTGTTAAACCTCTAAATACATCCCATATAATGTCAGCATTTTCTGCAATCAGAACATTTTCCCTCTGAGTTGGCTCATGCAATTCATAAAACTTTGGTGCCTTCTAGCTTGCACTCTAACAGCCTACCAAGCACGACAGTTTGGGTTTAGTGGCAAACTTGATGCTAAAATCAGAGCAATTTCTGAAGCCTGAATGAAGAGTCAATAAAATCTGGGTGAGCCTGACTCATTCTCAAGTAAAAGTGGGCTGCTTCATGCCTGTTGTTGCAAATCACTTAAAATTCAGTGGTTGTCCAGAGATAGTTCAAACTAAGACAAAAAGCACTCTATTCAGTTTTGTGTTGATAACTCCCACCATACTACACTATTAAGGCATTACACTGTTAGTACTACTCTATTAAGGTATCCTTTAATTGTACCACAATTTCCTGTTACCATGGAGAACATCCTGGCACAGAAGAGCTCAGGATAAAGTCTAATGCTTTTTAGCATTTAAAATAGCCTCAGTTCTGGAGTCTGTGTTTAAAATATTGCATAATCTTCTCTAGCTCATTTCTAGAGTGCAGCCAGCCACACACTAGAGCTTGTAAGACAGTAAAGGCTGAGAGTAGGAGGTAAAGGATGATAAAAGCTTATTCCCCAGAGAATAATGTATGTGACAAAGGCAGAGCTCTGGACCATCTTACCTGGCTGCTTTATATACCTAACAAAGCAAACAACATCCCTAGAGCATGATTTATGCCACCCCTAGCTAGAGATCCAAACACCCAATGACCCTTAACCAACTCCAAAAAGACTTTTGTCTCTTGTTCAGATAGATGACAATTAGGTATCTACACACAGGAGATATTCTGACTGTGGAATGTGCCATATATTAACTATTAGCTATTAATTAATGAGGAGAGGGACAGGGACTCAGTGGGGACTTTATTGCTTTCCACAACTTCCTAAAAAGGGGTTGTAACAAAGTGGAGGTCGGTCTCTTCTCTCAGGTAACAAGAGATAGGACAGGAGGAAATGGCCTAAAGTTGTGCCAGAAGAGGTTTATGCTGATATGAGGAAAAATTTCCTCACTGAGAAAGTGAATTTCTTTGCTAAAAAGAATGTAGCAGGGCCTTCTTAACTGTCTGACACTATGTGTGATTCTTTTGAGCACCTTTCAAAACAAATTATTTTAGGGTCTTTTACGATAACTTTTATAACCTTTTTCTTTATCATGGGTAATTAAAATATTTCTAATGCATGCAAAGCTTGAAAGAAAATGTAGTACTTATTTTTTTTTTATTAAAATAGAAAAGGCTGTGACTCTCAGTAGTGCAACTTCATATTAAATTCAATATGATGCAAGTGAATTAACACAGTACCTGACAACAAAGAAAAAAAAAAATTTACTTAGGATTTAAGTTATAGTAGAGATAAAGAAAGCATGAGTCTCTCTAGAAAAAAATACACTTAGAAAGTGATTTGCAAAGCTTAAGACACATAAATTGTTGTAATCAAAAGAAATTTTCACCTTTTACCCCACGTTTATTATTTACTGTTAGTAAAAAACAACTTTCACATGATGATGTTTCTGGTACAACCCTGTTTACTATCAGTACATTTATACAATAATATGTCTAATTCTGATTTGACCTATGAGAGACTGCTAAAGGGAAGTTTGTGTTTGATTAATTTATTTAATTCTAGTCTTAAAGACCTGGCAACAATCTGCATATCAATGTATAGATACTGTAAGTTATTTTCCCTCCTAAACAGCTTTAAAGAAACAAGGGCTCACAATCTGAGGGAGGGTGCTGTTTGTTTATTTGTTTGCAATGAGAGTTTGTTAATTAACTTTTTATTCAATTGAGATGATTGAAAATCTAAAGGGAGCTTTATGGATTATCTTGAAAGCCTACATTTTAATAGCATCCCTTAGCAATAGTAGACTAATAAGTCTAACATTCTGAAATAACATGTATATAGATATACATATTTGTGTGTGTATGTTCTGAAAGGGATAATGTAATGTAAAAAACGCACACTGACTTTTAAGTAGCATTTTCATTAAAACAACAGGTTGAATTTCAGATATATCCTGATATTTTTAATGCGTTGGCCATTTTTACTGAAAAAGATGTTGTTAAACAGGCTTCTTTAAAAGAATGAACTGTAACAATTTTTATTAAAAAGGGAAAGACTATCACTTGCAGTGGTAATATTAAGGGGCTTAAAAAAAATTCAAATTTCCAGTTACTTATTCAATTTGCTATTGGAATTCTTTAGCAAGGGGCTTTTCAGTTTTGGTTTTGTCGTTTGGGTTGTTTCAACAGAACAGAGACATTTTATCTATATTTTCATTTTAGAATATGGGGCTATTACTTCTTTTACTATTCCAAATAATACACCCGGGTTTTTGCACCATGACTTTTTGAAATATATCAGGGAGGTGATCTCTTTTTAATAACTTACTGAGGAGAATCTGCCCTGTGTTCCTAGGTTGTGCACAGGTTGTATTGCCCATTATCTGAGGGTAAAACTTTTATGTCACCTGACCCTACTTGCAGAGATGCTCAGACAGTCTTATTGGGTTTGTCAAGGTAGAACCAGTTTTATTTCTTCAAAAACTTTTTTTATATAGCTTTCCACTTATAAGTTTGACTTTATTCTTATTAATGATGCTATTTTCAATGTAGGTCTTGAAGTTGCTAAATAATCTAGCTCTCCTTTACTAGATTGGGACCTGCTCCTGTAATTGCCAAAGTAATAAACATTTTATTTCCCTCCTGGGGTCTCTCTTGGTTTCATGAAACTAGAGTACTCCTAAATAATGCATAGGTCAAGTTCTGAGTCGAGGGAATAGCCACAAAATCCAATACAAACAAGGCAACATAAATATGTGATTTGACCCACACCTTACACAGTGTTCCAAAGTTGTCCCAGCATGTTTGGCACACTTACCGCTCCCTATATCACACCACGGGTATGCAACATATGCAAGAGACTCATACTATATTAAAAATACTTTGGTGGGATGGATTTTTTTTTTGCAGTGTTTTGTAGGCATTAAACTGGTGGATGAAAGTAATAATAATAAAAAAAAAAGATAAAAGATACATCAAAAATAATTATGTCTTACTGTCACAGAAAGGGTGGATGAGGCCAGAAGACCCAGTGCTGTATGGTTCATATATAATAGATAGTATCTAATTTTCTATGGAAGAAAAAGATCCCTTTCCTCACTACAGAAAGCCTTGAAGAGTGTCATTGCAAGCTACTTCTCATCACTTGTCCTATGACTAAGGGTCACTGCCTGGGATTTAGCTAAGGGTATGTTTTAATGGTAAATGAGAAAGGGCAAAAGGCTTTGCTCGTACAGTGCTAAGTCTATTTTACAAGATGCCAGGGCCTGTTCTCATTCCCAGCAGGCAAGTGGCAAATTTTCGATGTGTCCATATCACTAAGCAGGAAATCACATCCACAGGGTCTACAGAGAGCAGCCTATTGCTACTGCTTTTCCATGACCTGTGTCCAAGATCATCTGGGAAGCCATAGCTAAGCCCAAGCACAATGGATGTGAGTAGACAGTGCCACTTGGATCTAGGAACAGATGCTTAGAGCCAAGAAGTACAAGAAGGCATGTTTATTAACATAACACAGATTTCTTTGAATTATAGGGTTCCATGAAAAATGAGTCACATATTTATTGCAATTTTTTCCTAGCATTTTTTCTATAGAGTTTGTTTACCCCAGACTCAAATAGAGATGGTTTCTCAGAAAAAATATCAGAGATACACTGTTATTTCTGTGTTCTGTGTTCCATGCTTCTTTTGTATGCTATTAAAAATTACACTACATTTGCTTTTTGTCATCTTGTACTATAAATTGATTTCAAATTTTTGCCCAAAATCACTCCCTGATCTAAATAACTTTCATGTTTTATCCTTCCCGTTGATTGCAAAGTAAGAGTGTCAGACCTTCCTTTTTCCTTAGATGTGACTTACTTTTTTCTTTCAAAATCTCATTTTGGTTTCTATATCCATTTACTCAACGTTTCTAGCTTGACTTTTGTTATATTTATGTCCTTGATAGGGTTTGAAAGGTCCCCTAAAGAAGTGCAATCTGAAAATATTATTAACATAATGGTTGTTCCCTCCTAAGTTGTCTAATGAGGTTGTTTAATAAGGGAAGTTGTGACACAGCTGGCGAGTTCTCCAGAAGTCTTGACCCAAAGTACATTATCTCAAGCCACACAGTTTATAAGATCTATTTATTAAGAATGACTAAACATGGAAAGTTTTATTTTGCATTGTTTTGGGCATTACCATTTATTTTAATAAATTTCTATGGCATACCTTCACTTGAAAGTTTGAAAATATAAAAATCATATTGAATTGCACTGAACTATCTTTTTAAGAAATGGAGTAACAGAAGAGCAGGAAAGCAAGAGATTTATTAAGTTCCCAGAATCAGAAGAAACTAAGTTCATCATTGCAGCATTGAAAGCATCCACTGATATTGATTCTGGTCTAATACTTCTGGTGTATGTAAAAACCCATGAAGACTCATACAGTTATTTGGTTGCCATTTCCTTTCTTGGCTGACATTTTAGATTCCAAAATTAGAGTCCAAAATTCAATCCAAACAGCTACTTTACTCCTATCACCCTCTGTTCATATGTATTTTCTGAATAAGTTTCTAACAAGCATGTGCAGAAATGCTTTTGTCTTGGAAGCACTCATAGACTTTTAGTTCTTTTTTTGCACCTAACATATCCACAAATAATCTCTGCTTCCTGGTCTCATTTCATAGATACTTTCAAAAAATATCTTCTGGATTTAAGCCAGCACAGGCCTCAGCCCTGCTTCTCTTTGATTGCTCAGTGATTAAGTAATCCATTTAGGATATGGGAAACCAAGGCTCAATTTCATTCTTTGTCTCACCATTTCCGATAGAAATGCACTAAGGACATGTTCTGCAATGGTATAATTTCAGTCCACCCTGCTCAATCAGTTCCTCTGTGCATAGTCTGGATAAATATTCATTAGGCTGGAGAGACAGAGCGTGCAAAAGCCAGGAAAAGGTTTTGGCCCTTCGCTAATAGACTGAAAAGAGGCTTGGGTTCCCTGAACAGGGGATTTACAGAATGTGGTACCCCAGAGGGGAGGTCCAAAATGGTGTTACTTAGGTGAGATGCTACTAATAACTTGCTAATGAGAAATTCTACCCAGATCTTACCTTCCACCGGGCACCTGTGTCTCATCCATAGTCTTAGAAATCACCACCAAAGCAATAGCAATCATTCTTTTAAAGAATAAACTGGAGATTACGCATTTGTTTTACGGCACTAAATACCAGTTAAATATGTAAATACAAATATATAAGCATACTGATTTTAATGTAGTTAGGTATATTCTTGTCTATTCATAGTTAAAAAAGACACCTTCGCATCAGAAAACTTTTCAAAAAAGCTGTTGAGTGAAGATCTAGGGGCCACTGATTCACTGGTATGGTGCTTATTTGTATCCTTAATAAAACTTTATATTTTCAGCATTTTATCCATCTCAGTTACTGAAGAAAGGTTTTGTTGAGGGTGTATGTGTGTGGAAACACAAACACTAAAATCTGTACTGTCACATGGTGGTGCTGTTGGATAAGAAAAATCTAGAGAAAGAACAACACATGGTGAGAAAGCTTTTTACGGTGAGTTAAATAAAATTAAAAGAACGACAGCTTCATTCACCTCTGTCATGTCCAATCTTTCATTTCTTCTTTTGACACAAAGATTTTAAATTAGGCAGAATCATTATTCCTGGTGGCTTGTATTATTGATAACTCACACAGTAGATACAGATCGTTAACATGAATTTCATGCCTCTGAAGACTGACAGTTAATGAGGCTATTATTTTCATTTTTAAATTGGCCAAATGTGAGACAAAAAATTGGTGGTTTCACATCTCTTACTATCACCTTTCAGTGCAAATTTCTTTCTTCATCTTTTAAAACCTTTTATAATATAAGGTGAATGCCGAAATCATCAAATGATTCAATATGATATTTTCTATTGCAACAAGTATTTCGCTAAGCCAATAACCTTGCTTACTAGATATAAATGGCATGTTTTGAAAAAAAATGAATACCAGCTCAAATTGCTTTGGCTGATGTAACACCTTGACATTGAACTGCACATTCAGAACCTTGCTATCATCTAATTTGCAATCCTTCTTCAGAAACATCCTTTTCTCTAAAAGATGTTCAGTGCAGTAGCTGTAAACAAAGTCTTCAATTTGGCAATCATCTGTGCTTATCATCGTTCAAGCTAAAGGTATTGAAAATTTCAGCAGAGAACCATGGGATCTCTCAGTATCTGTGGAAGAGTGTGGAGATGTCCATTTCTAAAATTACTGAAGAGACTAATTATGTCTTGCCTAATTGATAAAGTGGCAGGTAATGACATATTTTGTGTTTGAGGTGTTGTATTGAAATTATTTTTTAATTATAGAAGCCATCATTATGTTAACTCTTTTCTCAGGTTTAGGGGATATTGAACTTCTGGTGCTCCCATTAGGAGTACATTATCGCACTGTGTGTGAGGTCAGAAAATATGTCAGAGTTTTAGCAGGGATTTTCAATGACAAAATGAAAGTTTTTGAATTGTACTTCGCTTCAAAGAAAGGATCTCAGCAGTTTCCTTCTTTGTGACATTGGTAGGCAGACACATCATTAGCATCTCTGACTTACAAGAATAGGAAGCCTGAGGGCCTAAATTTTACCCCTTCACAGTTAAAAGATGAGGCACTCGGGCTGTGCCTGTGGCCAACTGCTGTTTTCAATATAAGGGGCAGAGTAAGCTCACAGTGTATTTTCACCTTTCACCTTAGTGCCCCATGTGTAGTTTTTTGGGGGTTTTGTTGTTTTTTAAAAATTTTTATCTTATTTTGGATTCAAATCCTTAGCAAGATCCTGACTATCCTTAACTCCCATTGAGACTAGCAGAATTTGTAAATGTAAATTATGTTATCAGCACATTTTTAAATGCAGAATATGTTATCAGGACCACTTGGGATCTGGTTCAAAGCCTTGATGTGTTTGATTTATTTTGGATGTGTTTGATTTGTATTTTATTAAAAGAAGCCCCTTCAAAGGTAATGGTAACATGCTTCAAAGACAAAATGCACTTGTGATCTCACAGAGCCAGCATGGTCTACAGGGTAAGTATTAACCTGGGAAAACAAGGTTGGGATTTCTGGATATTTCCATCATCATTCATTACCCTGCTGAATTGCCTGCAGCAAGTGGTTCCTTCACTATGGCTTTGGAAATTTGCTTGTTTACTTTTTTGTTTGTTTCTGTCTGTAAATAGAGGTGGCTGATGAAAAGCTGATGTAAATTTTGGCATTGTCACCACACTCAGAAAATGGTTCTGCTTTCCATTGGGATAAAGGAACATGAAGAAAAGCTTGAAATAGGCATGTGAACTCTGCATGTTCTGTACTCCTTTACAAGCATTTGTATCTAAATATAGCAGTGTTCAGTCCTTTTCTTCTTTCTGTGTAACTTCTGTGTTCCTCCTGTGTATTTGCTAAGTATTTCTAAGCTAACTGTTGTGTATAAAAACCTTTTTCCAAGAAGGCTAAGGACAGCATTAAGTCCTGATACAATACAGAAATAAACATTTCTCACTGTACACATATTTTTTGTCCCTCATCCATTATTCAATCTGCTGTAGGAAAAGCTTGTACATGTGACATGAGACTAACAAAAACATCGCAGTAGTCAGTATTTTCAATTCCTAGCATCTTACACTTTGGCGTCTAAATCTGTGTGAGTTGTTTTCTTCCTGCTGTGGTAAACAGCCTCATTTCTTACCATTCTCTTAAACATTGTAGTCATGGAGAATAGCTGCCTCTCTAGGGAATGTGTGTTCTACAGTTTGCACCTCGAGTCTCAGAGTAAACATAAACATTTATACTGTTATGTCACTAATATAACCTCCCCACTCCAGCGGAGTATTCCCCTGATTATGCAGCCACATTAGCCCTCTCAGCCGCAGCACCACACTGGGAGCTGGCAAGATCATGTTCAGCTGTTTTTAACTTGAAGGAACAGATTGTTAGAAAGCAACATGTCCTCAGCTTTGTTGATTTAGAGCCTGGCTAAACCTCTGTGAAGTGAGAGTTTGGGGACTTCAGTGAGATCCAATGCAGCCATACTCTTGACTAAATAGGAAATATTTAATGCAGTATTGCAGTTTAGCTTCCCTACTTAATATCATTTTGGGATGCTCACATCTCCTACTATGCTAGGCAGCTGATATTGCTACTGAGGTAAACAGAAAGGAATAGATAATTAAGTAGATAATGGGTAGTAGAAATTCACTAAAGGATATGGGTGATATTTTCATGTCTGTCTTTTTTCTACACTTCATTTTCTTTTTTCTCAGTTGTCTTGATGCAGCCACTGTGACCAAAAAACTTGATCATGGAGCTTGAGTTTTATTAGAAGATGGAGGGCCAGGTTTTTGTTGTGCTGTTCCCACACCAAGTGCAAATTAGCCCCAGAGCTTCTGTAAACTGTCTGGCAAGTTCATTACAGTGCAGAGGTGATCCAAGACTAAAAGTGAGCTGGGATTTTTCTCTTTTCTCATGTCTGAAGCTGGAAATACTGGCATTGCTCTGCGAAAACACAAATGGCCAGTGTGGTGTTGTGCCAGGAGTATTTTGCCTATAAGGGAAGAGAAGAAAATTCAAAATCACTTCCTTTTTATAGTTTGATGAAACAAGGATTAAAGGCGCTTAGGTTTCTATAGGAGGTCCTAGTTTAAAAATAGCAATGTCAAAACTTAATTGATTTTAAGTCCTTGCTAGTGGGGAATTTTGCTGCTAGTATGAGCCAAAGGGGCATCATGTTCCTCTGATTCAACACAGAGCCTTATGTCACCCTCTCAAACTGGTTGATATCCCAGTTGATATCCCAGCTGATAACCCTGTAACTTCTGATGCCCAGTATCTCACTTCCATTTTTCAGTTTTATGCAGAACTGTAACAGAACAAAAAGAAAAATACCTATGTATTTATACTGTAGTATATTTATCTAAACTCTGCCTTCTTTTAGCCAAGATCCAAAAATAATGTCTCCATATGCTGTTTCAGCAAGGTAATATCTAAGCTATAGTCTGTCAAGGTCCTAATTTTTTCCTATTATTTATCCCTTCTCCCTAGCTTCTACTATCTGAGGGCATGGGCACCCACAACATAAACTGTTTCAGGGACTTGATCCAGCTAAGGGCTACAAGTGTTCTTTTCTTTTTCTTTTTTTTTTTTTAATTTATTTTACTCTGTGAATTTTTGTCCATTCAGCTCCCCATAATGTTTCAATAGATGATTACACACGACACAGTGCCAGTGCAAGGTAGGAGAGTGCACAGCTGGGGATGGAAAAGGCAGCTGAGATCACAGCAGTCTCAATTTAGATTTGTTGAAATGATTATGGATATGCACCTTTCATTTCCTGAATTTTAGTTGCTGCTGAGAGAAGTGATCCCTGGGGACAAAAATATTTTTAACCAGACCAGCTCATCATGCAGCTATAGGAACTTCATGCACTTGGCATTTAGAAGGTGATAGAAGCTAGAGGCAAGCAGATGAGGGAATGAGTGATATATCTTTGGTGACAGTGATGGTTTATTTCATCCTAAAGTGATATTAAAACTTTGTGTGCTTTAATGGAAATGTATTTTAATTTTAAAAAATATGTTTAATTTCTTATTGAGTTTAACAGAGTTACAGTTTTGTTCCTTGAAACCGTAAGCGTTTAGGAGTTTTCCAGAGGAATTTCACCCTGATCATTCTTCATAACTTCCCCCCTTCTTCAGTCTCTCTTCTTCTTCTCAGCTCCTCTAGATACACAGAATGCAAGGAATTATATGGGAGGATAGAGAATGAGTTTCTATGTTGTTATTATCTACTGATTTGCAAGAATTCAAGGTTGTTGGTCTTCGGTTCAGAGATAAACAATTTTGATTGTCTCTAATCATATTAGTTGCCTTTGAATGTTATTCAAACATGTATACAGCATCTTGCAATAAATTGGAGATGACACACAGTGAAAACCAAATATGTGTGAAACTTGATACTCAGGAATATGTCATTATTCTTGATAAGCTTCTATCTGACTTGCAAGCCCCAAAGAATACAGTTCCAGACTTTACTAATTATTCTTCTAAAAAGGTGGCTTGTTGTTTACTAAGATATTAAACACCACTCAAAATACTGCTTTTTCTAAATCATGCCAAGGAAATTACTGTAACATGGTTGCAAATTAGATTTATTCTGAATCCTTCAGGCTGAAGTCCTAAAATGAAACCTAATTGATCAAATTATGTATTGTGAACAAATCAGATGAACATGGGATTTTTTCCTTAAAGAATGTTTTTCAATTTTGTTTTCATTTTCTTTGTTTAATGGAATAAAATATGATTTTATTGAAAGTCCTCCATCTCACAATTTTATGAAATAGGTCATTATAAAATTAATTTTAACAAAAGTGTAAATAGAAAACTGGGAAAGAAAATATTTAACACTGAAAAAGGAATCAAAGTATTTAATATGAACACTGATAATAAGTCATAAACCTCTTTATATTTAAAAATTAACAATTTTGGATAAAATGGATGAATATAAGGTCACAATAAAAGTGATTTTTTTCCCAGAAACTAAAATGTTTTGGTTAGGACATATACAGCAGAAATGTAATTTTACCATATTTTTCAAACCCTAACTGGGCACTTTAATACACTTTTTGTCTTAGTTCAATATCAGGTTTTGCACTCATTGATGAAGCTTTTACTTTTTGAGTAAATTTCTAATTCTTTTTGTCTATTATTAAAAAGTTTATGGTTTAATTAAATTACCTTATTGATTAGCATAGAATAGTCTTCTAATCTACAGCTTCTCAGAACTTGACTTTCTGTTTTTATTAAGTTACAAAAAAATGCTGGCCTATGGCATCTTCAATTTTCACTAGCATTGTTAGGTGAAAAAAATCCCCATAAACCCAGAAGTGAGTCTTTTATTACAGTGTCAACACTGGCATTTCAATAGCTAGCAAAGGTCTCCAGCTGACTTCATCAGTGAATAGATTGGTACAATTTTTCTCTAACCAGGGAATAAAGTCACCAATATTTAACAGCTTTGATGCATACTTGCATGTTGTGAAAACTAAATGTATCTTTTGTGCTAAAGCCCAATATAAAAAACTCTTCACAACATCTAATATCTGTGTCCTGGCTTTAGAGACAAAGAAACTGGAGAGCATAGCCTTCATGTGGATGCTGGAATGCCGATAAGAGGTTGTATGTGTGTAAAACAGCCTCTGTTCTTTCAGACCAGCAATAATGGGTTTTGCTTCTTCATCCTTGTTTCACCTTCAAAGAGCCAAAATAATCAGTTGTTATTTTAAGAATGGCACATCAGAGATCACCGGGATCCCAGCACTTAAATGTTTGTAAGCAGCACTGAATGTTAAAAACCAAAGCATTTTCTACTATAAATTGGGAAAATTATAATCTGTCAGTAAAAGATCAATCCAGATTATTAAAAGTACTGCTGAACAATTTTGCTTGGAAACAACCACTAAACCTGAGCTGATCCAACCCCTGCTCAAAGCTTTTTTCTGAGCTAGAGCAGTTTGCCCAAGGTTTTCCACAGCTTCTCTGGACACAGCTGGGACACAAAACCCAGCTGTTTACTCAGGAACGGAGGATCATATGGAGGCACAAGTGTCTTCTTGGCAGGTGTTTGGAAGTCCCTTAAGGGATCTTTTGGTTAGCAAATATTTACACACAATCTTATAATCTTTTGCTGCCTAGAGAAGCCACTGCTGTCTCGGAGGTTCTCCAAGGCATAACCCTCACTGCTGATGCTGGTGTGTGCTGGAGGCCTTGGACAGGTTCAGTCACTTCCAGTGCTCTGCATGGATCTGTTCTTGTGGCTCAGCAGTGCATGACGTTGTGCCTACACATTACACCTCAACATACATTTCAGTTTCCTTTAGTTTGGTTTCTTTATTTTGCTTTATTTTTAATAACTACTCACTGCACACCCATAAGTGCATCATAGAAGACATTCACATAAACTCTCACATGAAGGTGTTTTCCAACACTCCCTGCAGCCTCAGGTAGGAAAGTCCCAGGAAGTCCATTTTGGCTGAGGAGACTGCTATCCGGAGGTACCTGAATCAGTGAGGTCAAGGTACCATTTTTCCTATGCTGACATGGCCATCTTTAAGCCCTTTTTGCATGCTTTTGCCTGCCACTCCCCATGGTAATGCCTTGTTCTGTCTTTGTGTCCTTCTTCTTGTGCCACTGATTGCTAGAACTTCTTGTCAGCTAAGTAGGAAACTCATCATAAATCTCCTGGCCCTCCAAGAGTTTCTGCTGAGTGGGGGTTGTTTGTTCACCCATCAAGGCTCACTGCCCTGGTGAGTTTGTCTCATGCTTGTTTCTCCCTTGTTGTGCTCCAAAGGTGTCCTTTTGCATGACTGAAATTTGCCTTAGTCACACGGCACCTTTTGGAACTCACTGGATTTCAATGTACAATCTCCTTAAAACTTACTTTTAGAAAATATCCTAGCAGATACAAACCAGACCCTTCTATACAGAAGATGTACATCAGCTATGTAGATGTTTTAATTTTCTTTTAATCAATTGCTTAGTTATTTTGTTTGCTTTTTTAAAAATGCTGATCTTTTGCCTTCTTTTATCCAGCAAGTAAGCTAGACTAGCTATTTTATACATTATACATTGATTTTTTTTAATAATCTGCAGCTGCTTTAACCAAAAAAAAAATTAAATATAACTTTCCCTGGCCTGTATTGAAATATTTCGGTTACATATGCAAATCCCACTGAATTCTGAGCAAAAACAGCTGAGCAAATAATTTGAAATAAATGTCTACCTTAATTAATCTTTTCCATTTGCTAAATGTCTATAGGCAAATCATAATTTCTTCATATTAATTCAGTATTCAGATTTGCTCAACAGTTTTTCACTTAATTGATTGAATGAGTAACTGGGAACAGTTCAAAGTACCTTCATGTTGTTCAGTATTCAACTTGGCTGGCAATTAAAAAGCTGTTTCTGATCTCTAACTCATCTACAATTTCTTCTTATCAAACATCTCTTTGTGGCCTCTGTATCACAATATCTGAAGACCTTGCAAACTTAAACGTGCTTACTCTTATAGCTTATGATTTCAGGATTTTTTTTTTTTTTCTGTTTTATGGATGAGAAGCAGCATATATAAAGCCAGGTTCTTTAAAGGTGCTTAGGCACAGTTCCACTAAACTAGAGAAGCAGCACCTCATCTGCTGCCAGCTTACTTCCTGGAAAATTCATCAGCCAATAAATGAATTGGCTCCCAATAAGGTATAAAGAAGAGCCAAGTGCCTAAGGAATGGATTTTTCAGAAACCTGCAAGCTAAGCAGAGTCTATGTCAGTTAGATATGAGACAAATCCATACCGAAGGCCATAAATAAAACTGTGACTTACAATCCTTCCATTCCAGTCATCCAGAAAGCAATTGATCCAACAAGCTTAGGTTTGAGGAACTAATGCAGTTGAAAAAATGAGGGCACATCAATCTCTAGTATGTACTAGAGAAGCACAGAATGCCCACCTTCCCCTTGGGGATCAGTGGCAAGCTACTCATTGTTTCCAGACAGAAAATGCCTTCTGTTTCATAGAGGGACATCAGGGGCCTGGAGACAGCAGTACACCTTAATGTCCCTGACAAGCTTCACCAAGGGCTGCCCTTCCCGTGGCTCCAGGAGCTCATGACAGCCCTCAGTCAGGCATCCAGTCCCATAGCCTGAGCTGTGTTGCAGGTGTACTTATACCCAGCCCTGCCTTTGCCTTCACCTGCTCTTTTTTCTCCCTGCCTTCGTCCTGATGCATCCCGTGCTGTGTCGTGTGCTGTGCTGGAGACTGCACGAGAGCCTGGCATTGCCTGTTGTGCTCAGACCATGTGGGACTGTTCCCTATCAGTCAGGGCATCTTGGGATCACCCGCAGCTGCCAGCTTGTGCCCTTGGCCAAGCAGGAGAAAATATCAGCAAAGCTGCAATCAACAGCTCTGATAGAACTGATAAGTGCAAAGGCTTTGACTGGACAGAAAAGCACACTGGCATACCCTTTTCCCTTTCCTTCCTCTCCCAGCTCACTGTGTTCTTTGACTGTCAATGTTGTAGTAATATTAAAAAAAGTTCCAAAAGCATCCAGTTTTCTGGAACAGCTTTCCCCAGACTAGGAAGAACAAAATCACTCTTAGCTCTCCCTAGGACAAACTCATGAACCAAACTGAGAGTTCAACTTAGATGAACTGGACTGGAAAACTAGATTGTCTACCATTGTCTACCAGCCACATTCTGGTTGTTTTCTCCTGAACTGTTGAGATATATTATTTAGATATTTAAATTTCTATTAAGTATAATTAGATAATTATAAATCATCCATATAATAAAATGGAGTTTGGGGTTCTGAAAATATTCAGGAATGCAGTTAGGACTGTGTGTATAGTTTGGACAAAAGAAGTCTGGAAATATGAAATAATAGAGAGATTGCTCATAGTTAGGATTCATCCTGTTCAATCTCAAGCGCAGGATTCAAGCACAGCCTAAGAAACTAAAATTTTAATGTTGATGTGTAGATGCCTCCTTGCAATTTTAAATGTTTACTTAACCTTAATGTCAGAAGCTTATTCAAAATGATGTAAGTCTTCATGTGTTTGTAAGGGGGGTATTGTGTTGTTGTTTCTTTGTCTTAGGGTTTATTTGTCTTTAAGATAGAAAAAAAAACAAAGAGGAACCAGAATTTCCATATTCCATGCAGATGGCATGTACAATTTTACAAACACATTTATGTTCATAGCTTGACAGCAAAAGACATCCAGAAAAAAAACGTTAGCTCTGTTAGCTTTTTTAAATTATTTTATTTTTGGCTGTGCGGTTAATAGTACATATTTGTTGTTCTCCTTATGTTTAGTGAAACCTGATAAATGCAAGCTGCAAAGACTCCCTTTATGTTCACAACTTTATCTTGATGGGCTAAAATGAACAAATGTATAGATACTATCAAAGAACAGCCTTGTTTATATTCCTATTGATATTTCCATACCTTTTTGAATAAATATCTTTTACAGTCACAATGAACAAAGCTGGAAATATTGAAGTTATTCAATAAAGAAAATAAAAATAATTTAATTTAAGTGAAGATAGGGATGAATTGATAACTCAGTAGATAAATTGTGGTGACTCCAGATAAAATATCACCCTATGAATAAAACAGTCTTTTAGAATCCACCAAATTGATAGATGCTGTATTTCTTAGTCAAAGTCTGAGTCTCAAGAATATATAATTCATTGGAAAAACGTCTTTTGAAACAATCTTTGACACAGAACAAGACTGAAAATGTGGTACACATTTCACTGTCAAATATAGGCTTGTACAATTACATAGAAGCATAGACTCAAATTCTTACGTGAGATTCCAGTGAATTGCCTAATTAAATATTTTACAGCACATGTGAAAAAGAAAAAGAAGTCCGAAATAAATCATGAAGTTTTGGATAAGTGCTGCGAAAACACTACAGTTCTAGCACTTTATCTGCCCGTGGTGATTCTATCCTGTGATTCTGAATTTGTACTTCAGAGATTATTGCCTTACAACTGGTTTTTTTTTTTCCTGCAAATATTGAGATAGTTCTTTGATGCAGTTTTGCAAAGTTCTCTATTGCTCTTGTTCTGTTGCTCAAAAATGAAAAGACCATAATAAGTCAGTGTAATGAATCCACAGAAGATTCCCTGTAGTAATTTATTTTCATGGGTGCCCTGAATCTGTAAAGTTTACACTGTGAATTATTTCTAATCAGTAAATCTGAAGGAAAAAAATTATATAAGCCTTTGGTGTAAGTAGCTTTTGCAAATCACAGTCTGCAGCAGAACTTTTTCCTTGTTTCTTGGATTTAATTTCAAGACTTGGTGACTGTACAAACAGCTGATTTTTGAAGATTATTCCTTCAGGAATACAATTCTTCACATTCATCAAGAAGGAAACCAGAATTTAATGATTTCTATGATTTGAAAATTTTATTAGGAGTATTGATTAATCTAAGCATGATTGTCTCTCTCTGTATTCTGATTTCTTGATCAGTAAAATGTTTCTTTTATTACCTCATAAATATATTGTGAAATAACAAGATTAAGATAGTGCAATGCTTTCTGCAACGACACCTTTATAAAAGTCTGATAGAATAAAAAAGATTTATTAGCCATAATCTTGAGAATTTTTGAAATTTAGGTTTCTAGCACTATTTATAAAGATTACAATGTTTTAAAGTTTAATGCTAGTCATGTCTTCTGAAAAAATAAAGGAAGAAAAAAGCAAGAAAGCTCTTAAAATTACACAGCTGCAAAATCTATCTGCTAGATACAAATTGCCAACTGTGTCTACAATTAATGTTTTTTTCAGTTCTGAGCGTTTTTCAGTGCTCTTAGAGAATGATTGGTAATTATGAAAAGAAAATATTTGCTTTAATATGTGTGTTTGTTTGCTTGTTTGCTTGTTTTCTAAATCCTGTATTTGTTTTTGTCTGCTCTAGTGATATGGAACATAAATGGATGGTTTTGGAGCAGGCCAGATGGCTGATCATTACCTTAAACACCTTATTTCAAATTCTCTGAGACATCTCACATCCAGGAGCTTCACTCAAGAGAGGTAAATATTGTTCCAAAGCTATGAGAGACTCACACCGCCCTTGGCTGGCACCTTAAACCTGACTGAGACACTTCATAAGTAGTCATTTAAGTAATTGAATTTAGCTCCTCCTTTCTCTCACAAAGTCTGTAGAAATATTTGAATCATAGGGCAAAAGAACCTCCTCTATTATTGGAACAAAAAGGAGCTACTCTTTCCAAAATTTTGAAAATGTTTAAGAAAATCTTGAACTTTGAGAATAGAAAACAGACACAACAAAATTCAATGTTTTTTTTGGAACAAAATATCTGAAAAATGTATGTGGGCCCACACGTGCTTGATCCTATAGCCTTGACGTAAGAAATTGTAGAATCACATACTTATTCTAGCTGATCTCCAAATGATGCCATTTTTAAGAGAATTCACTATTATCTCTATCACACAATCTGGGGTGTAACGTCATCTAAGTTTGCATAATGCATTTTTTCAGATGACAGTGGGAATTTTTAAAGTATTCTATAAGTAGTGGAAGATGCCACTCTCTCTCTGGGAGACTCAGATGTGCACAAATTGCTGCTGATCCTTAATCCTCTGCTGTGAAGAGGCAGTCCACACAGATGGTCACACATGGCAGAGAGGGTGATGAGGACAGACAGTCAACGGCAGAAGAGGGAAGGTCCTAGCTGACTGCAGAAACAGCTGAACTTCAATTATTATTCTCTCATCAAGTCCAATGGCTGTTATAATTAACCATCTTTGCATTTTGCATTCATATCAACATTCATCCCAGTATTTACTACGGGTTTGTCAGTCAAGCAGGAAGTAAGATAAAATAATTTTCATTTGTTCTCAAAGGACATCAGTATTTAATCTGTTTGCAGGCTTTGGAGATCTTGAGATACAAATACTTACCCTTAGATTGGATCTGCACGTTTACACATTAGATTGTGGCATTTGGGATAGAGAGGGTTGTAAAAGCCCAGAGTATATGGAGAGACCCTTGGAGCACACATGAGGGCTTTAGGCTGTGCTGTGCTGAAGTGACACAGAGGAATGTGCTGGTTTGGGCTCGGAAAGAGCTAACTTTCTTGACAGTATCTGGTGTTGGGGTTGTGCTCTGCATTTGTGCTGGTAACAGGATTGATAACACAGGAATGTTTCAGCTTTTGCTGAGCAGTGTTTAAAATGGTTCAAGGCCTTTTCTGCGTCTCATCTCACCAGTGAGGAGTTTGGGAGTGCACAAAAGCTGGGAGAGGACAAAGCCAGAACAGCTGATCCCAACTGACCTAAAGGATATTCCGGGTCATATGGGGTCATGCTCAGTATTTAATGTGAGGGAAGAGGGAAGGAGGAAGAGGGGTGTGCTCAGACTGATGGTGTTAGTCTTCCCAAACTCACTGTTACCTGTGATGGAGCCTTGCCTTCCTGGAGATGGCTGAACACCTGCCTGCCCATGGGAAGTCGTGAATGAATTCCTTGTTTTGCTTTGCTTAAATGAGTGGCTTTTTCTTTATCGACTAAACTGTCTTGATTTCAACCCACCAGTTTTCTCACTTTTACTCTTCAGATTCTCCCTCCATTACACCGGGGGGAGTGAACAAGTGGCTGTGTGGTGCTTAGTTGTCAGCTGGGATTAAACCACGACATGCTGAAAGTAGATAGTGTAGCTCCTACTTCTCAGCTTTCCGCTGGAGTCCTTGTCTTGCAACATGCATTTTATTGTTTGAGAGCTGGTGATAGAGATTGAACCAAACATGCTGGGGATGATTATTTACTGAATGCCCGCAATGCTCTTTGAAGACAGCAAGTATCTTGAATAGTTTACACTTGATAGGTGAAAGAAAAGTCCTACTCTGTACTTCAGTAGCAATTGCTGTGGAGTGAGACTTTCAAGCAGATCCCACAGCACAGTGGAAAGGTGCATTTGGCAGCATGATTTAAAAGTATATTCCTCCTCAGACCCCTGACCAGCTCATTTTTCTGATAAAAAGGGAATTTGTATTCTTACTGATAATTCTGACAGCACTTGGTGCTGCAACATTGTCAGATCTTGTGGTCTTTTTCCATATCTGTTGATACATGGTACAGTTTATAAAGATTCACATGACTAGCTGATGCTGTTTCCATGAACTGAAGAGCTTTTATTGTTCCAGCTGTCAATTGGAATACATTTTCTAAAAGAGCAGCAAACAAACAACAGAAAACAAAAAAGCCAACCCAAACATTTTTATCAGTTCTGAAATTAGGAGAAAATAATTACACAAAATAGTATCTGTTTTTTAAATCTCTGATTTTTAAATTTGTCTTGGGTTAATCCCAACAGGCAACTAAGCACCACATAGCCTCTTGCTCACTTACCCCTCATGCATGTTCTGGACTCTAATAATGAAAAAGATTTCATTTTTAACTCCTCTTTGGTCAGTTTATTATATAAGAGCATTTACTCTGAATAAGGTGAAGTAGGGGCTCAAAATTAAGACTAGAACCAAAGTTATCCTCTGTGATAGTCCAGTGACTGTGAATAATCACTCACAGTGAGGGGGAGGGGAAGAGAGATTTTATTACAGAATTCTCTTGATAATTTAAGGGTTATTGCACTAATACATTCTTCCTCCTTCAGTTCCACCTAATTGCTAATATAACTATATATATATATATACAGCTTCTTCATATCTCAGCTTTGCCTGTTTTATTCACAGAATCACAGATTTCTTGAGGTTGGAAGGGACATATGGAGATCATCTAGTCCTCCTGTAGCAGTATGCAACAGCTCTGTGAAAATAATAGAAACAGTTAAATAAAACAAGCAATCATTTTTCTTGAAAGAATTTATCTTCAGATTCATGATCAATAAAATAAAATTGAAATCTAGGAGAGGAGTTGAGAGATTAATGATGCATTATTTTTAAACCCACTTTTGCCTTCCGTGAGCACATGAAATGGAAGAACTGTCCCTTCTGTTGCCACTTCTCACCTATGTGCATGTCCTTGGTGCACTGTAGTGAAATATCTAAGTTTGTTTTAGTTTAGCTAACCTGGCTTCTGGAATATACATTATTCCTGGCAGTATGTTTATTTAATCCAGTTCCTAGTTGTAAACCATGCTGCAGTAGTTTTTTTGTGCACGGCATAATTCAGAAAGGCATACCCAGAGAGTTCAGGAGACCAAAGCAAGAAGAGAAGTCACCTCTTCCTTCCAGATTACATTAATATAATCTGTTCATTCTTCATAGTACATTGGCCTGATTTTTCCTTGGATAAGTTTTGTTAGGCTCTGCTCTGTGCGTTTCTGTAGAGTCTCTTTGATTTACCCCGGTGCCATTGCAAGAAGGGTAAGGTTACATATTTCTCGTGAGACATCTAGTCAAAAGATGTAATTACAAAGACAAATTGTTACACTATTTTATGGTTGTTACTATGTCACCCGACAAGAGCTTTGAGTCAACTCAGCCAGCACTATTGTGAGAGGAAGAAAATCTCTGTATCTTCATTCAGCTTTACTTGAAAAGGAAATAAAATTGCTGCATAAATTTCCCATTTCCAAACCCAGAATTGCAGGAATGGAATCTTCACCGTTCCCTAGGAAATTACTGGGAATGACCATGTTTACTTTCTCCAGGAGATGTCACTGAAGACACTGGAATATTTACATTTCACAAGTTTGCTGTAGGAACACAGTCAGAATGAACTCTGGCATGAAGATCTGTTCACTCAAAATATACTTTGGCCTATTTAAATATCGTTACTGCTATATATACATATCAGGAGCAAGGAACACAGTTTTCAGTTCTGTTCCTTTGTAAAAGACACTAGTTTGCATCAGTCTATTAAAGAGTCATCATTTATTTACATCCACAAGAGAGTGTTGCTCTGGAGCAGCCCAAAGACTGAAGAGAGATTTGGGACAAAAAACTATTCATTCAGGAATTATTGCAGTCTGAAGGAAACAGATACTGCTGACAGTTAACTACATATGCATTTTATTTACCAATTTATTTTACTGTTGCATTAAAATAAGTAGCCTGTAAATACTAAGCAGTGTTTCATGTTACCAGGCATTCAAATCAGACTGGGAAACCACTTTCAGACAGAAAACAGATATTTTTGTTTGTGATCACAGGGCAAGGTAGGGAAAAAGAGAAAAGGAAAGGGAAGGAGAAGAGGCAGAAAGAATGAAAAGATGGAGGGGGAAGAAAAAAGGGAAAATAGGGAAAGAAAGAAGAAAAAGAATGTGGGAACAGGAGAACTGAAGTGCAAGAAGACAGAGATGGGCGTATATTTTTTAAATTTTCATCTAGTTTTCTCAGTACTCTCAGAAAACATTTGAGCAAGCAGTAGAGAGAAACTTGATTAGTCATTTAGTCACTATTTAATAGAATAAAAGCATTATAAAGAAACTGTATGAAGGAGCAAATATAGACTTGTGGTGGGCTGACAATGGCTGGACACAGGTATCCACCAAAACCACTCTATCACTCCTTCCACAACTGGGCACGGGAGAAAAGATATAACAAAATATTCATGAGTCGAGATAAGAGCAGGGAGAGCTCACTCACCAGGTACTGTTGTGGACAAAACAGACTCAACTTAGGGAAACTAATTGAATTTAGTACTAATCAAAATCAGAGCAGGATAATGAGAAGTAAACAAATCTTGAAAATATCTTCTGCCCACCCTTCCCTGGCTCTACATCGTCCCTCAGGTGGTGTAGGGAGACAGGGAATGAGGGTTAGTGTCAGTTCTTTGCAGGTTATTTCTACCACTGCTCAGGAAGAGGAATCTTTCCCCTGCTCCAGCATGGAATCCTTCCCATGAGAGACATCTGTCCATGAACTTCCTCAGCATCTGTTCTTTCCACAGACTATGGTTGAGTCCTCACCACCCAGGTATTTAAAAAGCATGTAGATCTGGCACTTAGGAACACCATTTGGTGGTGGTCTTGGCAATATTAGGAGTTAACACTTGAACTTGGCGATCTTAAAGTGTTTTCTAACCTTAAAAATTCTGATTCTGCACTTATATGGTTGTTAAGTAGTCTGGGGGAATTTTAGGTGTCACCACTAAGATTTAAAGACAAATTCATAAACCACAAATTTTCCAAAACATGTTCTGATTCAGCAAGAACTTGTGTTAAAGCCTCTTAGCAGACTTTGCATTTGTGGTGAAGTAGAATTTTACCCAAAATATGAAAGACAAAATAGAAATTTTAAATTTTAATTAAGGTGAATGTTTGGCTAGCCCTTTTTTTGGGAAAATGTACCCTTGTTTGACTATAGCATATGCAAGATGTCAACACAAAAACACATTCATGTTCATAATCATATATGTATGTTGAACAGCCTAGGCGTGTGATTAATGCTTTAGTATAAATTAAAATATGAAACTATCAGTGGTGTCTAATTTTCTCAAGCTGTTGCTGGATGTCTTTTTAAGCGTGTTGCATGGCACGATAATGTATGTTTCAGCTTTCCTGGATTATTTTCTGTGAGACATGGTTATAGTAAGAAACAACCAGGCATTCTACAGGAACAAATCCTAGCAAAGATGAAGTAGTCAGACTCTCTAGAGAAATAATTAACAGGGATTATAGACCAATCTGGCAAGCTGTAGGTGGAAAGTGAAATTTAAACTTCTGGAACACTTGCATTGAGAATGGACTGGCTCCAAAAAGGCTGCAAATGAATCTTCTTTATAAAAATTCAGTGTGTCTTAAGTATTTAGATACATTTCAAATATATTGTTAAAACAGAAAATTTAATTAATATTGAGCAGCTTAGAAGAAACATAAATAAACATAAAGAGTACCCTTTTTACTCTTACACAGAAGGAGTTGTTTACCCAATATTGAGGTTATCACTCCTCATGTTGAAATAAATGTCCAAAAATACATCACAGAACATGTAATTTCCTTGAATGTATGAGTTGTTTAAATTTATTGTTTATGAATTCTACAGTTCTATGAAGGGTTTCTTCCTCCTGTTCTTTGTTTAGCCTAAAGAAAAGAAAAATCAGTGTTAGATTCCAGGTTATTTTTGCCCATCCTATAAATCACTGATATCTGAATGTTTATGAGTGTTAGAGGTTATAGCTCATACTATATTCTAAACTAATCTAAATATTTTCTTTGAGTGTGAGAAAAATTAAAACTATCAAGAGAATCAGTCTTATATAGAGTGCTAATTGCTCATAAAGTAGCACAAACATCATGAGGAATACAAATCGTCTTTCAGTGCCACAGGCTAGCTCCATTAGATTAATGAGCCAACAGCTCCAACTTTGATGCCTTTTCTAATTATGCATGATTCACCATTTCTTTCAAAAGAAAGACATCTAATTAATTAGGTACAAAATGTCATCTATAGGTCATTGACAGCAAGGGAGATCACCACTCACTCGGTTTAGTCTTCAAGCAAAATTATTACTCCTCTGGGATTACCACCAAATGTCATTATTGAATCAAAAAGAGTTCCTGCAGTAGGAAGACCATTGAAAAGAGAGGGGAAAAAATCCCCACAAATCCTTTCCTTTCCACCCTGACTCATATACAGAATTATATATTCGACCTTAAGTAGGTAAATACAATACTCCTGAGACGCTACAAATTAAAGACTCCCTTTTAATCACATAAAATAAAAGGATATTGCAAAGTCAAAAGTGTTCCATAAAGCTCTTAAACAGTGATGCTAACTGCTGAATTACCCCAGTAAAAATTCTTAGCTAAAAGGTCTCAATTTCACTCAAACTTTCATCTCCCAAGCTGCCATGTTGACATCAGAGTTTCCACTTATTTTAAAAAATGTGAAATTGCAGCATCCTCTGAAATGTTTGTAAATTTTTGGTTTTATCTAGGGTCTGATCCAACTCCCATTGATTTCAAGGTCACAGTTTGGAAAAAAGCAGGATTGTTTAACGAATCCATCATTATGTAGTTGATAGTCTGTTAGATTACCTTTAACTTGTGGAAAAGCAACTGAAACTGTTATTTGAAATATATGACGCTTGATACCAAAAACTAAAGCTGGTTTATTCCAGCTGTGCTGCCTAAAGTTGAGAAGAAATGCTATCATTTGTAGCTTGCAAGGAGATAAAAAAACATTGTCAGGTACTCTTCAGTTTGATTTATACTGCTTTTTCCAAATGTAAAAGCTTAGATCCTTGATAGAGCAATCCTGCATAGACAATCTATAGGCCTTTAAAAGAAATGCTGTGGTTGAGCTGACTGGAATACAAAATTTACATTCTGCACTGTAGTGTGAGGTTTTAAGATGCTCTTTGATTTTAAACTGGAATAGAAAGTTAAAGCATTTAATTTATACTTTTTCTGTGATGCAAATACTTGGATTACTTTGCTGGGGGATTTTGTTTGCATTATATCTTAAGTTTTAGTTTTGTGTTCATCACTCAATTATACTATAGTTAATACATATTGGAGCAATAAAGTTGTAGAGAAACTTTGATAATATTCTCCTGGAAATTAAGATAAAATGTTGCAGCAAAATATTTTAATTTCCTGGGAGGAACATTTTCTGAATGAAAACAGGTTAATGAGAAAGATATGAAAGAATTCTGGTTTTTCTTAACTTATAACTTTTCTTATCAAAGCTATGATCCATAGTTACTAGGTGTATCAAGGAAGATGCACCGGGTTTTTTGTTTGTTTGTTTGGTTGGTTTCATTTTTTTTGTTTTTGTTTGGTTTTTTTGTTTTTTGTTTGTTTGTTTGTTTGTTTTTTGGGGGTTTTGGCTTTTTTTTTAATTTTTTTTTCTCATTTTTGGGTATTGTTTTTGTTTGGTTCACATTTTACCAAATGGAACAGAACAGGGCAGAGGACAATCTTGTGGATAGTCTCCTAGCTTCTAAACTCAATATGACAGGTTACTGTCAAGGAGACCTGCAGTAAATTTTACTCCTGAGTTTGCATCCCTTTAGGTTCTGTTGCTGGGTTTCCGTTTATGCCAACCTTCACTTTAGTTCTTCTAGAGAATAACTAAAAAAAAAAAGCTGATATAGACACCCATATAACCACAGTGTCTTGCCAAAACAACTAAAACCTAACCATTCTATCAGACTGCAACCACGAGTGCATATAGAAAAATCCTTGCTCCTGGAACTATGGACAGCACCAGGCAAAGCACCAACAACAAAACAGCCTCAGAGGACGATGTGGAATTCAGCTCTTCCAATATTTAGAAACTACAAAGTAATTTGCTGGTTTGTCTTTGGTTTTGAGCCGTAAGACAGTTTCTCTTAGTTGAAGAAGTAAGAGGAAAATTGGGGGAAATTTAGAATGACTGTCTTCTAAATTCAACCTTGAACAAATGTAACCTAGACATAAAAGACTAATTTCTGTATACTTAGAGTAGAAATTTCACAGTTCTCTGGGAGGTCTGGGAACCTCCTGTTAATGCATGGACAATGAGTTTGGAACTGAATTCATAGCCAGTGTCACACCAAAGCATTTTACTAGTGGCTGTAAGAGTTCTTCAAGTAGGAATTTTGGACTGACCTGGAGATTGTCCCAGATAGTCCCTGCTATGTCCAGAGCAATTAATAGACATCATTTGTATTCTTCCATTAGCTGGGTGGAGAATCTGACCATCTCAGAGATGTGTCCAAGGTGTTTCTGCTGTCTAACAGAACAAACTTAGACGGAACACTTGCAACTACTTGGTAAAAGCTTTGCTGGAGATGCAGATATGCTCATGAGTGTTTTGTACACAGAAAGTTAGGAGGTGTCTTGTGTGTTGTTTAAGGTAGTTAACAGTGATGGATTCATACTTGCTGCAGAGTACTCACAGATGGCCACAGGGCAGATGGGTATCAGGAATTGGCAGGATGTTGGTTTTGGACTGTTACCTGTTCTGTCTAATGAAACCATTGCAAAGATGTTTGCAACAGAGACTTGTGTCATTGTATGGATTAATAAGAGATTTCTTTCCTCACAAAGGTGTTACCCTGTGCAAAGATTCCAGTGGGTTTTTAATGACCACTTGGTTAGTGCTTGTGCAACAAAGCCACTCCTGCATGCTCTTCTTTTACTTTGTCCATATGACTCTTTTCCTTGTTTCCTATAGCAAGAAATTCTTTGTAATGTGGGCCAGATTTGTTCTTTGAGATTCAAACAGAGATAGAAATGCAGTAAGTCCCATTGGAGCATGAGGAAAAGCTGCCTTACTTTGAGAGTGTCAGAGCACTGGAATAGGCTGTTCAGAGAGGTTGAAGAGTTTCCTTCCCTGGAGATATTCAAAACCTACCTGAATGGAATCTTGTAAAATGTACTCCAGGTGAACTTGCTTTAGCGGGGGGGATTTGGACTAGATAATCTCCAGAGGTCCCTTCCAACACTAAACATTCTGTGATTTTGAGAATCTTTGATTCAGTGTTTCTGTGATCATGGTGCCCACTCAACATACTATCTGTGTGCCATGGAGTCACCTTCTAGTCCAGACACAGACCAGATTAATACATGTATGTATTTAAATGTAAATATCTCTACATAAAAGGGAAATGGGTTTATGAGCATAAAAGCTTTGTTATCTTGGATTAGAACTTCAAAAACACCTCCTGTCTTAGTGTCAGCTTGTAGAAAATACCAGTTCCAATGTTGATGTCTCAGGTTTCTTAAATGTTTGTAATGAAATCTTGCAAATTTGCACCTAATTACTTGTTTATATGGGAAGGTGCAAATAAAAGTAGATAAGTAAACTGATATAAGCAAGCAGCAACACCATTATTATTAAAGTACTACTATTAATGTATGTAGTTGTAAATAATTTGTCTTTGTTTTCTCACACTGCAAAACAACAATTTTTTTATTGCAGATAATCAAGATGTTCAGAGTTCTCAGTTTCTCTTTAATAGGCACTTCATACAGATAATTTGTTTTCTCCATTCCTTTGTGGTGATTCAAGTGTTTTACACCTAGGAATATATATTTGAAGTTCTGTTCTTTAACTAGAACTTTCTGATATTCATGAATTACTTTTATCTGCAGGGAAAAGTGACAGAAGTGAGAGAAAAAGACATTACATAACAAGCTGGGAACCACAGACTGGAATTCCTTGCAGCATAAGGCAAAGATGATATGATCAGTTAGAGAATTTTCATGATCCTAATGAAGAGCCAAAAAAACAGTTTGCCAACCTGTACACTGACTTCAGCAGAATATCAAAGGCTTGCAAATCAGTTTAGCAGCTGGACTTTTAAAATTTAATCAGGGAATTACAAGTGTTGGTAAATTAGGGCCTGATCTTTCAGACCTTTAAGTCAATGAGGATTTTACGATTAATTGGAAGTAGAACTGAGTCCTTTATACTTCAAGGTTTCATAGTACATTGCAAACAAAATCACAACTACTCTTCACCTGTTTTAAAAGACTCTTTACCCGATCAATTGCTAATCAATTCATTGTTTTGGAGTGACAACCTTGTCTGAATGCAAATAGTGAGATAGCCAAAACCTTCACCATCGATTTGTCTCCATAAAAGGAGAAAGAGATGAAGAAGAGCATACTTGTGCTGGTATCAGCTGGCATAGAGCTAATTTTCCTCACAGTAGCTGGTATGGGGCTGTTTTCAATTTGTGCTGGAAAAAGGGCCAATAATACAGAGATGTTTTCATTTTTGCTGAGCAGCGCTTGCTCAGCATCAAGGCTTCTCACCACACCCCACCAGAGAGGAGAGTGGAAGTTCCCAAGAAGCTGGGGGGCAACACAGTCAGGACATCTGACCTCAACTGACTGGGAGGATATTCCAGGCCACATGACATCACGCTCAGCATATAAAGCTAGAGGAAAAAGGAGGAAGAGGGAGACATTAGGAATGACAGCGTTTGTCTTCCCAAGTTACATGTGATGGAACCCTGCATTACTGGAGATGGCTGGACATGCCCCTCCCCATGGGAGGTGGTGAATGAATTCCTTGTTTTGCCATGTGAGTGGCTTTTATTTTACCTATTAAGCTGCCTTGATCTCAAACCACCAGTTTTCTCACTTTTACTCTTCCCATTCTCTCCCCCATCCCACCAGGGGTGACTGAACATATTGTTGTGTGGTGCTTACTTGTCAGCTGGGGTTAAATAACAACAATATCTAAGAGAAGTTTTGGAATAACCACAGGTAGACACCACAGAAGAAATAAGTAAAAACACATTAAAATAAACTACATATATTATTCACCTTTTCCTATAATCCTGTTTTCAGCATATTCACGTAACTTTTAGCTTGATACAATCTTTATTCTCCAGTGGATTACACATTATAACAGATTGCAGCAACTTTCTTAGCTGTGACTACTAGTGCAACCTTGATTTTTCTACTGTCTTTATGTAGGTAGGATCACGGGTGGCAAATGGTGCCATCTGTACCTCTCTTTACAACCTTATGCATCAATGCTGAAAGGAGAGGTGCATGTTGATCTTCAAGAGATAACCCATCTGTTAAGAAAGCAGGAGGAGTAGGACTTTCAGGGGACTTGTTTGCCATGGTGTGCAGTTATGAAACACTACTATATTTGCCTCTCTCTAAATGAAATTTAAAAAAACAAAGAAAAAAACTCAAACCCAAAATAAAGCTTAAATTTTAACTGTGTTGACCATCCTCCTCTGAGATATTCTCTATATGTGTGACTGGAATCACCAAGGAGCAGTTGTTTTCACTGTGCTCAAACTTGAGTTGGAGACAATTGTGCTTTCCGATCTGAATTATCTCATATGTTGTCTGCAACCTGGCTCATCTCAAAAGATATAGAATATCATTTCTTCACAGTAAAGGGAGCAGTTGTACTAATAGATATCATTTACAGGACAGTTTGTGCATTCAGGGAGTGCAATAGGCACTTATATCGCAAGCGCCCTTTGACTGCTTCCATTAACTGTGACTACAAGGTAGAAAATAGGGACAATAAAAATGAGAGTTGATTAGATCTTAACTTTAAAATAAGCCAAACTCAGGAAACAACCACCTCAGCTCTCAAAATTTTGTTGCAGCTTTAAGGAGGGACAGTTTCTCTACTCCGTTGCAAGACAATTGTTGTTTGTCTGTAATCTAAAGTAAAAGTCCTGGTGGTGGACAGGAGCTGAGATACTGCTGACATTCCCTTCAAATGGAGGATTTTTATAGAAGCCAAATCAATTGAAGCCCAAGTGAATCAGCTGAAAAAATTGCTTCATATTTTGTAATCTTTCAAACGAATGCACTGACAAATATCTGGGTTTAAAAGAAAGGAATCAGAAATGATCTTGCATTTGTTTAGAATTGTACACAATGTGTTAGCAAAAGCAATCAATACCTAATTACAAGCCTATCTCTGAGACCATAGTCCTCTCTATTCTAATGCTTTCCACAGAGATAAACCACTCACCGCAGGACCTGACACATTTGTTTTGACAGCTCTGCTTCAAACATGACAGTGAATGTCATAGTCTAAAAATAGCCTCCATCCTCAAAAAACCCCCACAATTCTATAGGTTTTATTATGTCACCTACAAAAGTTTTCACAGTGAGGTCTGGTTTGTTTGGTTACTCTTTTATCCTTGAACAGTGATTCCAAAGACACATTTACACTAAAAGGTTTTTAATACTGCTGCCAAGTTGTTCATAATCAGTCAAGGGGTTCCAAGGCCTTTGCAGAATTGAATTCTACCTGAGAAAAGCTAGTTGTGGGATGCAGATTAATTCCATCCAGTTTTGTAAATAAATCTGGACTCACAAGACAACGGTCTTGTTGAATTTTCTGTCCCAAATGCATCCAGAGACAGCCATGTCTAAAGTCAGGACTGGATTTTCATTTCCATTTCAGGAGCCAAATCACAGTAGTAGGAGCTGCAAGTAGTTTAACTGTAATTAGCTCAAGCAAATCAGCAAAATGCAGTCAGACGTTAATCTGTGACAAGGAATCAAGGTATAAGCATAAATTAACCTTTGCATACACAAAGGTTGTCATATAGGTGGATAAAGAGCAGTCAGTTTTCAGTCCACCTCACATATCAATTTTCCAAGAAACCTGAACACAATTAATAATTGTAATGAAATACCTAGGCTGATAGTAAAATCCTCCCAAAGTTTGTACAGGCCTTACTACTTTTCTCACTTTTCACATAAAAAACAAAACAAAATGAAATATCAGTGCTAGACTTCCCAAGATGAGTCATTTTTACCATATCCAGAAGGCTGAACATGAAAGGTTCAATTTCAACTTACCCAGAAAAACATGCCATAACAACCCTCCCACACCCACTGGTCACCACAGGGCAGAAAAAATTGTCCTTAGCTGTATCCACTAATAGAAGTGTTTCGCCTGTGCAAATTAAGCATGTAATTATCTGATAAACTGCATGGGCAAATAGCTAATTTACAACCTACTAAGTAATATTAATATTTAAATATGAATCTTTTAACTCTTCTACTTTCCTGACTTAAATCATCATAGTCTGTGAACACTACCTTAAGACAAAAATTACATTATTATTTTGGAGCCACAGCACTTATAAAAGAGGAGATCTGATGTCTAAATGTGTAAGTAATTAAATTCAGTTTTTAACACTGTCAGAATTTTATAAAAAATAATAACTTATTAAGTGAATCACTGCAATTGGCTCTATGTGTTCTAAGCCAGTAGCTGAATGACTGAGTTGCTAAACATGCAACTCTAAAAGCTCTGAATTATTAGATGTCATGCGAGAAACTGTAAAAATATATGGTAAAGAACTTGACAATACCTAGAACACATGGACATATGTATTTGCCAGTATATTGGGTAAAAAAACAAAAACAATAGAGAGGAACACAACTAAGCACCCAGATACATGAGACATAAATGACAGGTAATAAAATAATATAATGAATCAGAAGACCCTGAAATAATAATAATAATAATAATAACAGGACATAAAGAACAGGGTGTTGATATAGATCTTGGATGTAGTTAAGATCTGATATAGAGTTCAAGAGACCTAAGGATGTGAACGTGACTGTGGATCAACACAGGCAGGGTATGCATTTGCCTGCTAGTGAAATTCAGCCTGTATCAGCTGGAGAGGACAAATGTATTTGTGCTGTGCTGCTCAAGTTTTTGTGACTGCTGTTGGTGTTTTTGTGGGTACCAGTAAAGATAACGTCGTCTACTTCTGTTGATTTTTTTCTGTATATATATGTATATATTATGTGTGTGCACAAGTGTGTTTGTACCTACTGCTGTGGAATGTATGCTCAAGCTTGCTACTGTCTGGACCTACGAAAAGGAACATCAGCAAACACTGGAGAGTAGAAACCTGGTTGTTGAAGTCTTCTGGATTCAGGTTCCCTCAACAGATACGTATAAGAAGTATATGATGGCAGTAAGAAGATGATCTTACTACAATAGACTTATTGCTCCCCAAATGTTGAACATGAAATGGAGGCTGGTTCTTGCTGATTTGCTGTCCTTCACCAGCCTCCTGCAGGAGCATCTGGACAAGATGAAAGTCTCTATTGTCCTCAGAGTCATTACTTTCTCAGGGCAATGATTTTCTTTCAATTTTTACAAGTTTTCCCTACATGCATTTACTACAAGAAGTAAGGTAAGGCACCTTATTCTGGGTGTTCTTAACTGGACAGGTTGAATTCACCTATTCAGCTATGATATTGGGTAACCGCCATTAACATATGCATTCAATGTTCTTGCTTCCCTCTCTTGCACACATCCTCACCAAAAAAAAGACAAAACACATGCCTTTGACATATTTTAGTGAAAGACAGACTGTTCTTGAAGTAATTTTCTCCTTCACAGAGTAACTCAAAAGATTGTAAAAAAGTGATTTATTTTACCAATAATTTCAACTCATGTTTACGTGAATCATGGGAGAGACCTAATTGTTAAAGCCCTTCAGCATCATTCCAGACTTTGATCTTTTCTCCCTTATTTACATGCAGTCATTAGCAATTATTGTGCAATTTGTTATATACAAAAAAACCCACTGTCTTGCACGCCCCTTTACTTTTTTCTAGCCCTCCTGAAAAGCTGTACCATTTAAGGTGAGGGTCCCTGATACTTCCATTGTAGTGTCTTAGAGACACTAAGGATCTTGCAAAGATACATTTATAAATGAGCAATCTTATTTACACAGAAGAAAACATGAAATTTAAGTGTTCTGTTTTTCATGTCTACTACCTATTTTTTTCAACTGCACTTTACCCTGGTAAATAATTTATTTTGTACTATATTTACTTAATTTAATAACTTTTAACAGCAAATATAAAACTCTAACCTCCTTGCATCTTATCATCTGATCTTTCACTTGCATACTTTTTTTCAGGATTGGCAGATCAAATGAGAGGCTTTTCCTCCTATGGGTATCCAGCGTATTTACCTCTTCATTTTAACACAATATCCTATCAAAACTCTTCTGAAATCTTTTCATCTTTTGTTTGCTGGAAACAAAATGCTTCAGAATAGCTTGCTATGTAATTGAAAAGAAATCTCATCTGCCTCTTAAAATGTGAAGTTTCTCCTATTGTTCATTTTCTATTGAATCTCCTTTATTTGCCATGAAGTCTTTACATTATCAGTTTTAGAATGATTTTTCCTACAAAGGTCAGATGAGCAAAACAAGTAAGTTTGTTTATGACTGTCTTAAATTTTCTGCTAACTCTAACTTGTATGACTGAGTTGCATATAATGATAAATGATTAGTGATGATTGTTAACATGCAAAGCTGTTACTGTGCATCTTCACAGTAGTTGCGTGTTGACCCCAGCCAACAGACAACGTGCAATATTCCTTTATCCAATTTAGGTCAAATGTCCAAGTATTTTCCCCCAAATTCCTCACCCCTAGCCTACTCACTGTGGGGGCAAGAGCAGGAAAGAAGATAAAGCCTTGATGCTGTGCAAGCAGTGTTGAACTATATTCAAAACACTGTTAGTGAAACATATAAAACACAGGACCATACAGGCTGCAGTGAAGGGAGTTAACGCCACTTTAGCCAGACCCAGTACAGTGATCTGTACATGTCTACACAGTGGTAAGCCTCTCAGAATCTGAATGAGACTTGTGGCAAATAATTATATTTGTGACCTGCAAACTGGTGGACACTCAATGTCTTCTGCCCTTCAGAAGACCTCTGAATAACTTCTGTAGTACACAAGAGGGAAATGTACTTGAAAAATCTTTTAACTGCTAAAATAACTCATGCTTTTGAAAAGGTTCCAAAAGATAGCCCTTAATACTTTTTTTCTGTTTGTATTTTACCCTTGCAGGTGAGAGAGAGAACGAGATGTCTTTGTTTTTCTCCGTCATTGGGAAAGACCCCAAACTCTGAAAAGTGCTGACAGGAGCTGATAAATTCTCCCTTGGCCACCTCTCAAAGGGATGTAAATGCCAAACCCCTCATCTTTAGTGGACTGGATGTGTGCACTGTGCCTCTTATGCGTGCAACCAAGATTTGATTCTTTTAATCTAGAAACTAAGTTTATGCTTGACTGATCAAAGCAAATAAAGTTAAAAGGAACAGTTAAGTCCTTTCTATTACCTGTTCCCTCTCATGAAGAGTAAAAAGACAAGCTATAACCTGCAGCATTAACATTGCTGAAACTACTAACAATTAAATACAAGTTGCTGCAACTTGTTTGACAAATGGAGTATGACTTTTGTCTTGACAGTGATACATAGATACCTCAAAACATTTGTACTTTGGATAACCTATCCTAAGACAGTAGGATCAGCTGTGGTAGAAGTATGGATTACCAGTCTCACTTGCAGTATCTTCCTGGGATAATACTGTCTGTGGCCTGAAATTTGCAATGAACACATGAAAGGCCCCACACTAGTCAGCAATTTAAAACAGATTTACCATGGCTTTTAAGTAAGAAACTCAAAAAACCCAAAACAAAACAAACAAGCAAGCAAACAAACAAAAACAAACAAAACAAAAACAACAAAACCCCAAACAAAACCAACCAAACAAAAAAACCCAAACCCAAAAAACCAAAAAAAGATAAATTTATAATTTGATAACTGATGGGTTTTAACAGAAGTTTAGAATGAAGACATAAAAACAGTAATCACCCTGTTCTGGCACATAGATTCAGCATATTGGGTGCATCAGTCTCTATAGAGAAGTCTCTCTGTGACTAGAGGAAAGGTATCCTTTTATGATTCTGTTTGTGATGTGCAGCTCTGTGTGTCCATGCTTTGCTAGTCTCAGTAGCCTTTTGTTGTCTCCTACACCACATTGCTTGCAGACTTTTCACTCTTTTAGAACATTTTTTCATCTCATCCTGAATTATGCCACTTGGACATTTCTGTACAGTCTAAGTTGCTCCCTGAGCAGGAGTGATTTCCCGTTCTTAGAAAAGGTTTCACACTTTGCTTTGATAAATATAGTAGGGTATAAATTGTAGGCATGACTCTGAGTAAATCAGTCCTAGCCCTGTACTGAACCTTCATAATCCTGAATCACAGCAGAAGAATATATATTATTGCTTCTCCCAGTTGAGTTCATATTGAAATGCACAAGGTGTGCTCACTTAATTTGATCTCATGGGAGGGCTACAACCTCCATCAGAGAGGTGGCAGTGAGTTTCTGAAGAAGGTAATTTCTTTAAACTCATCAGTTAGATTCAGAAGAGGGAGACTATGCTGTCCTGGTTAATGATAGTGCTTAGCACCTTGTACAACAGACCCAGAGACTTCTCAACATCTTTGAAGTCAATGACTTAAAAAATAGCTGAACTTTGACTTCATGCAGAGACTGCTTTAAGTAGGTAGTGAAATGTTAAGCCCCTATATTCTCTGATTTTTTCGATATTGTCTTGAATGCATCAGTTTGCCCTTTTCTTCTTCAGCTGCTGTGGTAGAAACTGTGTTATACCAAGGTCAACCAAGAGTTGCATTTGTAAGTGTGAGAGGAGTGCAGGTCTAGAGATGAGCTGAGGAGGGCATTGCAGGAGCAGTAGCGCCTCTGCCCTAAGATGAAGCCTGCCATTGCTGTAACTTTGTGCTAGCTGATTCATGGAGCAGTAATAAAGGTTATGGCACTCAGTAAATAACCTGTCAAATTCCTACTGCTTCCCTTACCCAATTCAAAGGATTCATCAATCTTTGTACACACTTGTGCTGCACATCTGGCTTGCTTATTGATGGTCTGGATCATGTTCATCAGTTCCTTGCTCATTTAATGCCTCTATAATCACCTCAAGCCTGTGTGAACCCTTTCAGAACCACTGAGGTGTAAAATATCTTCCTTTTTGGTGTTCAAGGTGCCATTCTCTGCATTCTGACTATGCATTTAACAGCATTATTGACTAGTATAAACCCACCTTCCTTTCCGTCTAGAAGCATCTTAATTAAAGAGCAGTAAGTATCCCTACCTTAAAAGACACACACATAGACACAGACACACACAAAGTAAAAGTACCCTCTCCCTACACACACACACACTTTTAAATTAGATTTTTAAATGTCATTGTTATGGAAAATAACAAGTTTTTTTAACAATAGGTGTTTTAAACATTCTTTGTAGGGATAGGGACAAAATGACTACTTTTTTACTCTTTCTATGAACTGCTAAAAAAGAGACAGGAACAGTGTTGTTGGATTTTTTAGGCCTGCTCATAGATTATTTCCTTCAAAAGCCCAACATCCAGGAGAATTTAAGCATTTTTTCTGTGACAATTTAATGTAATGCCATATGGGTTATAATAACAAAACCACACTATTTTCTCTTTTCTTTTTTTTTTTTTTTTTGGGTGAAGGAAAAGTCATACCACACTGAGAAACACCATAAACAGACAAGAGAAAAATAAGTGAGTGTATTTCCCGGAGAGCACACTCACAAGAACAGCATTCATGGCATCAGCTGTTTCTCTCTGGCTCTCCCAGGATATAGCCAGCCTCCAGCAGAGACTCCTATAAATCTGGAAAGGCAGAGGAGCCAGGCATTCCATGAAGTCCATTAAGAACTTCAGTGTGATCAATCTGTTTTGTGTGGAATGTAGATGGTACAACCCCCCTAAGATCTCTATCTAAGTAAACTGATAGTGTTTACCTAATGTGTTTCTCTCCTCTGTGTTCATTGCAGGAGAATTACCTTCCTGTATGGAAACTGCTGTTGGTGAAGAGACTTGGTAATCTTCCTTTGAGAGCTGCTTTCTGGCTAACAAGAAAAAAGTAGTTGCAACTGCTTCCACATTAGATGCTGATTGTTTTTCTCTTTCTGCTATGAAAGGAAACCTCAGAACTTTGTGATCTAGACATAGATATTTATTATAAATTAGCTTTTAAAATAAGGATATGGCTGCTCAATATCCTGCTGAAACTCAGTCAGATATTGAATGTAGTATCTATGTCTTTATTATTAAATCTGAACTTGGAATAAAAATCTATATAAATCCAGCTTTCAGCTTCTGCATAGATTTTTGTAGCTTTTGGGATTTTTTTTTAAATTCAAGATCTTACTTAAATAAGAAGACTCTTCATGAAGCTGTGAATGATACATATTTATCCACTGGAATTACATCAGAAATACATTTTTGGCTTGTGTTTAATTTGAAGAATACATTTTCAGAACTGAATCTTGATATTAGCATACAGATGGAATTGAACAGTATGTCAATACTGACTGACAAAGCAGATAGATTGCTGGTTGCTTTATTTTAGATTAGTTCTAAATTTTCTCATGGAGAATATAAAAATGTAAAAGAGGATTTCAATTTTCCATTTCATTTAAACTGAGAAGAAAGCAATAATTCAAGGAAAACTAATAAAAGACTGCTGTTGGAATATGATTGACATGTGGCTAAAATGTGTTTCAGTTGTAAAGACAGTCCAGTGCTAATAAAACAACATTGACTGTCTTGTAACCTTCAGGCCTCCCTTGCTCACATATAATTGATTTTAAAACAGTGCTCAAAGAAAAGATGCTGTTCTATGTCTGCATGGATTTTTCCTGTGTTCTGCTGTCTTTGTTAGGAAGCACTTGAAATTAAATTACAATATATCCTAGGGCAAATATAACTAATTATTTATTTCTTTTCTATTTTATGAAGGAAAAAATAAGAAAGAAAAATTTTGAGCTCCACTGTGAAGGTAAAATGCTTTATTTGTGCATACTTCCTAATAGGTGAAAATGCACGAGACGATGTGAGATAATCCGGTGATCTGGCTGAAACAGCTTCTAAAATTTTTATGGTGCTGGAGACAGAAGGAGCATTTAGATGTCCCTTATTATTAGGGTAAGGTGTGCTTATTATTTTGTTTATATGCATGAACAGCTGTTATTTTCTGAATCAGAACATGTGGAAACAAATCCCAGAAAAGTAAATATTTACATTTGTAATTTTGTTTTAGTGACTAGGATTTGTCTCATAACCACTTCAGCCTCCTTATATCATCAATAAAGAGAAGCATTCATCTTATTCTAAGCTAAACACCAGACAGCTGCTCACTCAGTCTCCTCTGTTGGGATGAGGCAGAGAATCAGAAGAGTAAAAGGTAAAAACCCATGGGTTGAGATAAAGGCTGTTTAATAGGGAAAGAAAAAGCTGTGCACACAGGCAAAGCAAAACATGGAACTCATTCACCACTTCCCATGTGCATGAAGGTGTTCAGCCATCTCCAGGACAGCAGGACTCCATAGCATGTAATGGTGACGTGGGAAGACAAAACTCCATCACTTTGAATGTCCCTCCCTTTCCTTTCTTCCCCAGCTTTGACACTCTGCGCATGAGGTCATATGGTCTGGGATATCCCTTTGGTCAGTTGGGGTCAGCTGTTCCATCTGTGTCTCCTCCCAGCTTCTTGTGCACTCCCAGCTCCCTCGCTGGTGTGGTAGCCTGAGAGACAGAAAAGTCCTTAACACTGTGCAAGCATTGCTCAGGAATAATGAAAACATCCCTGCATTATCGACATTGTTTCCAGCATAAATGCAAAACTTGGCCCCGTAGTAGCTATTATGAAAAAAATTAAGTCTATCCCAGCCAAAACCAGTACAAAGGACCAAAGGAATGGTTCTACAGAGTTTTTTTTTCTCTCTGTTCAATGCAAAGAAGGTGATCAGTTCAGAGGAAAATGACTGTATCACACATGTCTAAAGAATCTATCATAAATCACAGACTATCTGTCACTATAAACCAACATCTCAGCCTGTACATACCACTGCAGTGTCTCAAAAAGGAAAGGTTTAAATAGGAGAAATTTTTCTCTTTTTTCTTTAATATGTTTTCTATTGCTCATTGGCATTTTTAAATCACTGAAATGAACAGTAAGACTCTCATTTCTTCCTTTGGACCAAAGTTTAAACCTCAATGTTTGACATAACTAGTATAATTACAGAAATGACAACGAATAGATACTTAGGTTCTGTTTCTATTCTATCCTTTTCCCACCATTATGGATGTATCTGCACTATAGAATAACAGCCCTTCAGAAGATTCAAACCCCTAGTCTGATGCATAAATTTTAATAGCCTTGGGCTCCAAACTCAAATGAATTCATGGTTCCTCAAAACAAAACCTGATACAGGGCCTCTCTTTCTCTTCATCTCTCTTTTTCTTCCTCACTTTCTCTCTCTCTCTCTTTCTTTCCTTTTTATTTTGTTTAACCTCCCTGCAGTTGTTGCTGCCTCATCGTTTAGGGGTGCAGAAGCCTCTTTCTCCCTTCCACTTCCTGCCAGCAGAGGGGCTGTTTCATGTCGTTAAGTCACAGAAATACCAAACACTTCAGAGACATGATTAATGGCAATAGCTACTTTGGTTGATGGATTTTGATCCTCCAGCAGAAATCTGGCATCCATCATGTGGCTGAATTCCTCTCTGCTGCTAGATGATTTAGTATCCCATGTCCTATGTTCTACAACTTCCATTTGGAGCTGAACAATTTCGCTGTCACTTTGGAAGTGTAGCAATAATTTCCACTCTGCTTTAGATTTCAAGGTGTTGGCAAGTCACTGCTTTTAGGACACACTACAAAGGTGTTCATTAGAACTATGAGAATAGGGAAGACACTCTATTAATTATCCTTCAGCCAGTAATACATACTGTCTGCCCCCAGCTCCATTATAGACAAAACAGAATTTCTGTATAATTTCAGATATATACCTGTTCTGTTTAGCATTTTCTTGCAATTTGTGAATAAAATCTTGTGTCCTGGTATAGAATTTTTGAACTTCAGAATTATTGCTGCACTTCTACAGACAATATTTCCACATTAAAATCAAGATGTAAAAACTTCAGATGTACTATATCACTTAAATACTTGAAATCTCAGGCACAGAGAGATCCAAACATTTTACCACTATATTAATACAAATTCTGAGGGTGCTAGGTAGTCCTCTATCAAATGTGTTATGCTAGTAAAGTTAATTAACCATTTAATGAAATGTCGAAACGAACTATAAGCAAGTTAATAAAAAACTCAAACCAAGTGAAAAAGTGACAGAAAACAGAAGCTAAGAAACAAGATTTGCCACCAGACTTCAAATATGTATCTTGCCAACTTAAGTATTAGCAAAATTAATTGTTCAAATACCTCTGTGAAACAATGATGCAAATAGAGGAAATTAAGCATGAATTGATTAGGCTCAAAGAACACATCTATGGGAAGTCATGTCAGGAACTAGGGGACCAAGTTTAACAATCTACAGAACTGCTTTACTGTCTGTAAGTCTCAGAAAGCAACAATAATAAGCTGTCCTGATAATGCAACAGTTCCTCCAAATCAGTTTTAATATTGTGACTATTGCAAAAAATACATTAGTATCCCTTTCTGTCAGGAGAAGTGTCTTACACTTCAGACCCTGAAGCAAGCCAGGATTACTGAGGTAGCTAGTGTACTCTAGTTCTGGTTAAACTATTAAACTAGTACCAGTCTAAACCAAGATTCCAGACATAACCGTTAATGTAACACAAAGTATTTAACATTTAAATAAAACAAACCAAACCAAAAAAAACAAATTAAGGAAATTCTCAAATTACAGGTTTTACTTACATCCCCCCTCTGTCTGCCCAAATATACACACATAATACCTGATTTCTCAAGCATGCCTATCTACGTCTCCTAGCATGTGTAACTACACAGCCCTCTGACTCCCCAGCGCCTGTGAACCCAGAGATCACTGCACTGTAGTTTGCTATCATTATAAAAAGACTCATTCCCTCTACACTGAAGAAGCCTGGTGGAAGCATTCAGGGCAGTCCAAAGCTCCCCTTGAGAGCTACAGCTCTGATTAATCAAATCCTATGCTGTGAAGGTGATTAGGAGTTCTCTCCATCATCCACTTTCATGCCAGTCCTTTGTCTCAAACATATCCAGTATCTCATTGTCTCTGTTAACACTGTGACTGTAGGAGAGACCTTTCTCACGCTGATTGCTCATAAATTCTTTGGTAGCAGCTGCCACAAGACTAACTTTATTGCAGCATGTAAACAGATCTTTGGCCAGAACTAGTAATCTTTTGTTTTTGTACCTGCAGGGAGTAATTTTGAGAGACACACCAAAAATAATAATTAAAACAAATTAAACCTTTTCTCCACAATAGCCACCACACCTTTCCTTTTTGGTAGGCATGCTATTTCTGTCTATTCTGTCAATATGAAATGCCTTTTGGTTTGACAATGTGTCATGCTTTGAACAGACATACCTGTGATATTATCTCCACTAGGTACTGAAACACCTTCAGCAGTAGGTGAAGTTCAATCAGACTGCCAAAGCAAGACCCTTAGGTCTCCCATATAGTCTGCAATAAAGTGCTGGGTGCCTCTGAGAAAGAGTCCAGAAAGTACTTTAGAATGTAAATAACCTCCTGCCTTACAGCTGATATACCTGAACTATGGGAAAATTTATCGAAGCTCATGGATTTAAGTTTGTTCCACACTCATTGGCTGTAGTGTTTGCAGTTCCTCAGATGTTCCAGACAGAAAATCACTCCTGTAAAGAAGTAAAGTTCTTGAGTGACAGTGCACAATATTTTAGTTTGGGGATCATAATTTGTGGTCCAGAAACTGCTGTAGGCATGTAATGATTCCTAAATAGTCTAAAACAAAATTATTAAGAAAAGAAATATTGTCAGTGGCTAAAATTCACAGTGCAAAAGTCTGCACTTGCATGAGAATGGTTTCAGAACCTGTAAACTGCAAAAGTTAGAAAAAATATTTGTTCATCGATGGAGGCATTAACTCAGGAAATGGAAGACTTGAGCTCTGCACTAACTTCAGAACATTGCACCTGTAATTTATATCCTGGACATCAGCTGTGGTTGTTAACTACTTATGGAATAAGCAGGAAAGCTGATTCTCTTCTCTTTCTGTTCAGAATGTGCCATTCTGTAGCCAGGAATCAAAATGTCAAGAAACCAGAAGAACTAGCACAAATGACATGACTCTGTCATACAGATTTTGGGATGAAGAAATCTCAAAACTGTTGAGGGGTTTTATATTAGTAAGACACTGAATAAAAGATGGGAACAGTCGATATAGCACAAAATAAATGACATTGGTGCCTCTTGGCAGCATTATGCATTTCAAAATAGTACAGAATTTCTAAAACATTCCAATCCATATAAAGGAAAGGAATCACAGCATTACATATTACATGTTAATTATTTTGGTTTAAAAAATATGGTATAATACTGCAATGTCCTGTAATCTTTCCAAACTTGCTTGAATCGGTTAGAAAACTGGAACTCCAGTTAGCACCATTTTATACATCTTTGCAAGGAATCTTGAGGCGAGACACACAAGAGAAATTAATAAAAAATTGTATTTTTGGGCTTGCGGAATGATCCTCCCTCATGGCAGATTGCTTTTTTACTACAGAAAGAAACTCTGTATCTCTATCTCAGTGATTTATCTAGTGATTGTATGTTTGCTGGCTCACTAAAGTACCACCTATAATGCAATACTTTCTTCTAAAACAGTGTATTTTCCAGAACATATATTTGTAATGTAGTTTTTGCAAATATCTTATTTAAGACAAAAATAATTTTTCGCTATTGGTAATTCTTTCAATTTATTGACTGTAATGTCTTTTTAGGAGCAATATACATGAATGAAAAGAAATAAATCTGATGACCCTTCATTGAATTTTTACTATTTTGCTAGTACTTTCTCCCAGACAAATGCTCTTTCTTTCAAGTGGTAACTTTGAACACTTGATTACCAGAATTTTAGTAACTAACACTTCAAGCAAGAGCACTCTCCCTCCAAAATCACTGCATGAAAATTTGTTAAAGAAAGATCTGTTTTCCATTAATGAAATCAGTGCCTAAACCATTTATTTTCTTCCTGGCAAACAAAGGGAAAATACAGATGAAATGAATTAAGGTAGGATGTGGGTAAGGAGCAAATGTAATAGAAGGTATTGTAAAAAAACACAGACTCACAAGCAAGAAAATCAGAATAGACATCAAAGTCCTCTGTCTGCATGGAACACCAGCAGCCTATGCAATCTGCTTCACACTGTTCTGCCAGCAGGACTCAATTTTGGCTCAGAAGAGCCATCATCAACTCAGATGGAATAAAGCTATTTCTGTGCAGTCCCTGGTCTGTCCAATGAGATTAGTAAGGAGGGTGTCACCAAGTGCTTGTTGGAATGGTAGCAGTAGGGACACCTGCTTGGAGCTGAATTGATGCCTACTGCACATCTTCCTCTTGAGTGTGCTCTGGAACTGAACCAGTGTCCTAAAACTGAAATACTCTGATAAAGAAGCATCTGCATCAGAGAGTTAAAAACTATTGGCAGCCAAGAAAAGTAAGACAACATGATGGAAAGAGAAAAACAAAACAAGCAAAGTGCATTTTATTATAAAAAGGTTTCTTAGGCTGTGAAGTAGCCATCCAGAGCTCACATGTACCATAGATATGGGTCCTGCACCAATAGATTTCATGACACAGTGCAATTAACAAGTGAGATCTTGATATACAATACAATGTGTATTATTGTAAACTTAAAATATGAACTCATAATTAATATTTTACAAATTTATAGAATAGAACAGGTCAAAACATGAAGATAAAAAATATTATATATTTATATTATTTACTATTAAAGCTCATTTTACTCCTTTGCTCCAAATCCATTTTACTCCTTTACTCCTCTGTTTCAAATCTTGGATAGTATTTTAGGCATATCTACTTGAGCAACGGCAAGAAAATCTGATTTATGTTTTGCTGTACGTAAACTCATATAAATACAGTGGATGTGTTCTACATCTGAGCTAATAAACTCTGAAAAGTGGGAAACTATTGAAGTTCCAGCATAATATGTCACTGATATTGTTGTGATTTTGAGACTACACTTGTCCTATTTTTAATACTCTCAGATTGAAATCCATATGAACTCAGACCTCTATGGAGCCTATTGGCAAATTTTCTGATGATTTTTTCATTACTATCAAGACATTGTTCAAGTTCAATATGATTTGTAATTTTTGATTCTCCTACTACTAAAAAAAAAACAAACCAAAAAACCTTTCTCTATCATCTTGATAATAACCAAGAATATTATTAATGCAAAATCTGGACATTATCTGAGGCCCAGGTTTAATCACCTGCTGTGTTGTCTGTAATTTCTGTTATATTTTAAAAAATCTCTTCAACTGTNACTACTAAAAAAAAAAAAAAACCAAAAAACCTTTCTCTATCATCTTGATAATAACCAAGAATATTATTAATGCAAAATCTGGACATTATCTGAGGCCCAGGTTTAATCACCTGCTGTGTTGTCTGTAATTTCTGTTATATTTTAAAAAATCTCTTCAACTGTTTTTCCTCAACCTTCTTTCACAACAGTGAGTATTGTCTAGCTATTTCTGCACTCTATTTTGTCCAGCTTTGTTTTCAGAAACCAAATGAAAAAATGATAATGGAATATTGAACTTGCAGGGGGCTTCTAGGTCATGGGTCCCTTCTTCCTCTCTTCACATTTGGTCACTCAGAATAATTCACTTCATAAATTAATCAATTTTTTCCTAGCGGTACCTAGGCTTTATTCTCTTGTCTTTTCCTTTTCTTGGTTGGGTTTTTTTTCTATTGTTTAGGACCCTGTGTTTCATTCTGGGTTTGATTTTGTTTCTATTACTACTGTTGCACACTTTCTCCAGGATTCATTCCTCAACTCACACACGTACTTTCCCTTTCAAGGCTACATTGATTACACACGACTATTCTATACCCATTTATTCTTGTGCCCACATTGTCTGTTAGGTAAATAACTCTTTTATGTCCCTTGGGTTTACCACTGATTTATTTATAGGCAACAATTACATTCCCTCTCATCCTTAGTTTTTCCAGACTAAAGAAGTTGTGTTCATTTTGTGTCCTTTATTCTTCAAAAGCTCCCTGTAATTCTCTTCCTTCTTAAAATAATTGGGTAAGGTGAAGATTCAGTGATTGTCCCGTACTTAGGGGGTAGCTTGAAGGATGCATAAGCGTGTTGTTAGAATATTTTTGTTAATGGAAAATAAGGATTGGGACTTTGAATCACTGGGTTATCCAATTATCGCTATTTCCTGATGGACTAAATAATACAATATAAATAGTTGTGGAAAGTAGGAGGTGGTCAGTTGGTATCATAACATGGTAAATCATGAAAATGCTACACTCCTTTTATAGTTTTAATTTTCTGCAATGGACATTCACTATATATGAAACTTTTATTAGTTACCAGGCACATAAGTATTTTGTGAATTTAATCACTGTGTATGTTTATTTCATGCAATGTAATTAAATATAATCCTTCTAGAAAGTTGTAGTAGCTGTGTAGTAGCTATGACAACTGAAAAACTACTGTGTAATTTGAATTATTTCTCAGACCATATTTCTATACTGACAGGTAACTATTATGAGGAATAAAATGATATATTACATGAAATTTTCCTGCAAGTATTTGTATATATTTCTTTTACCAGGGACAGTTGCAATTTAATAGTGCATTAAAAGACCATGTGGTGTGCCATTTGTCATGTAGTATTTTTATATAATCTAAGCTACAATTTCCTGCTTGGGCCGTAATTAATCTAATAACCACCTCATTAACTTTTAGGAAAGCCCCACTCTAACTTAAGGTTAATTATTTAGCACTTTTGGCATCATTGCTACACTACCTACATATGTGCTTATTTTTTGCTATTTATAAGATCCACTTGTAAGTAAAAATTAATGAACAACAAAACTTTTGTGTAGCAGAAGGTGATATTAAATATACGACTTTTTGTTTTTAATAATCAGAAGAGAAAGAAGAGAGAACTATGGCAAAGAGGATTTCTTTTTTCCTACGTGCATAGCCTCCATGTAACCTTCCCTAGTCCCCTCAGTCTCCTTTCTCTGGCAAAGGACAGAACACAGTTAAAGGGCAGTCACCCTCTAGTGCATTCATCTGACACATTGAATGACTCATGCACTCTGCAGCTTATAAAATAATAGTTTGTGAAATGAGGTATACATCTACAGTCTAAAGTACAGCAAGATGAATCTCATCTAAACTGTGTTTATCCTCACCTTATGACTTAAATCATATGTGTATTCATACACACAACTATATAATTATATTTGATATACATAATTGCATCTGCAGCTAGTCAAATATTACAGGAAAAAAACTATCAGTAAATGCTACCACTTTAAAACAGAAACTTATTGTTTAATTGAGTAATTATACTGATAATTTATTTGGAATCCTTCCTTCCTTCCTTCCTTCCTTCCTTCCTTCCTTCCTTCCTTCCTTCCTTCCTTCCTTCCTTCCTTCCTGACTGTCTGCCCTCATTCCATCCCTTCAGTTTCTCAGTTTTAAAAAATATTTAATTGTATTGACCAATTTTTTATTTTTTTTATTTTGACTTTTCATATGTATAGAAATACCTTTTCATAGATTTTTTTTTTTTTGTGTAATAAAGAAGCCCCTTCCATAGCATAAGAAATGTTTAAAAGGTTCAAAAACCAAAACTAAGCATTTTTAAAAATATTAAGATGTAGGGTTTCTTCTGTTGTGGTTTTTTTTCCTTCTTTCTGATTTGTAGGAAGAAAGCAACTAATTTTTAGCTCATGAAATGATCAGGGAAATAATATTTGCTAGCCTTAGTATTTTTCCTACTCTGTGATCTGTTCTGTGTCATTCAATCGCTTCATCTGAAGACAAAACTAAATCTACTGGATACAGGGCTTATCTGTGTGTGCAATTTGAAGTTTTGGTCTCTGAGCCATAAGGATTCCTGTGACTACTTACAGGCCGATGGGGCTTAGAAAGCATTCCTTTTTATGACCATTTTAACAATTCTGCCTGGCTCTTAAAAATTAATAAAATCATGAGAATGCTCAGTACATACGTATTGTGACTAAGTCAGCAAAAGCAGGGTAGGTGGTGTAGCTATGCCTCTCTTTCAAATCTGAACCATCTATCAAGTTGGCCTATGATTGATTTTCTCTAAAACTTTCTGCATTGCAGTGCTGTGGCAGCACTCTGTTTTTGCAGCATCTTTTTTTTTGTGCCCCAGCTGGACTCGGAGGGCAATCCAGCATCTGGTAAAAATTGTCATTCCTCCCCTTGATGGACAGGATGATGAGAACAGACATTGAGGATTTGTCCTTCAGACTTTGCCTCAGTAGCTGAAGCTCAAATTTGCCATTCTAAAATAGCAAAATATTATAATTCATGTTCCTCCATGTCTCCACTGTTATATTGAAAATTAACTGAGGGTACGTTTAGACATCTAACTCCTCTTTTCTTTTTTGAGTCTCAAGGTCTATTAAAACATTGTATTTCCAGGCTGCATAAAGCTCATTGTAATATTTTCTATATGATTTTAAATAGTCAGACAAAAATACCTATTTTTTTCCCCACTGGATAAAACTGTTTTTACATTAATTAAGAAAAGGGTTCTTGCTATTTTGTGATTTGTTTTTTCTTCTATATATTACACAAATTCTATCAATATTGTTACAAAATTCACATATTGTGTAGTTACCATCACAAAGAAAACTGAGTATATATTCATAGCAGGAAGACACCTGAAGCACTCAAAGTAAATCACTTGATGTTTGTGGGGTTTTGTGTTGTAAATTGCAATATATGTATAACTGCTGAATTTGCATACTCGGTATTTAAATCTCTTATTCCATTTGATGTTACAAGTAGTAAAATCCTCCCTTAGATGCTGTAAGATACGTGGGCCATCTGCATGTGACTGTCAGATCTAATACAGTCCTCCGAAACACCAGCCAGAATTCGGGCAGAAAATTCAGGAAGCAAATCCCAACCTCAACTGCTTGTCTCTATGAGGTATTTGTACATGTCTGAAAGACTGCTGGGCAGAGTATTTTCAGGATACAGGGAAAGAATTAAATGAGTTTAAATGTGCCACTACAATAGATAGCAAAAGCTCAGTGTAGAGAACTTAGGTGGATTGAATTTTACATGCAGTTATTTGGTGCAATATTTTTTTAATTTAGGAAATTGCAATTAAAGCTGATAAAGTGATATGTATGGAAGTGTGCAAACGGCAGGTCAATATATGTTACAGCACCTTTAATCAAGAAACATTTTTTTGTGGGGGGGGAATGTTTGTGGGGGAAAATCGTACTTCTGCTAAATTCAATATAATCTTTTTACTGACCTAAGGAAGATTGTGGGAAATATCTTCAGGAACATACTCTTTCTGCTTTTCTTTCACAGAAAGATTCATGCATTCTTAGAGATATGCACACAACAAAAACCACAATAAATTATATTTTACGTCTAGACACACACACTCACACACACACACACACACCACACATATTAAAGATCAATAAGAAAGGAAGAGTTCATATTCATAACTACCTTGAACCTTGTAGTTTGTTCCATCTCCAATTAGACTGCTTGCTATCACTTTGTGAGCAGAAGCAACCATTTCCGTTACTTCCAATCCAATTTTTCCCGCTGTCAATTTGAAATATTTCCTACTTTTCTAGATGTAGACAGGACATCTATTTGGTTGTGTATATAATCAAAAAATTAAAATAGTCTACACATGTACATCACAAGAGAAGACAGGTGGCAGAAGCCAAGAAATTCAAGTTTCACCAATTGAAAGTATAGCTTTTAACAACAAAAACTTGAATGTTTTTGCAATCTGGAGATAATTAATTTCTTAAGTATTAGGGACAAAAAACTGAAATACCAGCAGCACATGAATTACCTCCTACTAGTGTCATGTGATATACTTTTTTTCAAAAAAAATTTCAATTTGTGGAGGTTATGCAAAGAGAATATCAAATGAGCAATATCTAATGATTTTCAGGGCCAAAGGACTTTTAATAAAAAGCAAATTCTCCTATATGCTACTTGACAGTGCAGACCAATATTTACAAAATGCCAGCTTCCATTTAGAACAAAGTGATGACATACTCTGTGTAATCAGTCAAGCTCCAGTGCAAATATATGCAGCTTCATCCAGTTTCTGAGTCTGTAGGAAGCTCTGATTAGAAACTTGTCTGGTTAACTAGCAGAAAATAAATCAAAAGACCAGAAATGGATATGAATCTAAAATCCATTAATGCCTGAGGTACGTGAGATAATACAGGCAATGACTTCAATCAAAATATTATGGTCCAGGACTGATTAAAATCCAGAAGTGCCAGAGCTGTTCCTAGGCTGCCAGAGGTCTCCTTGCCCATGTAGGAGGCAGCAGACCTCTGCCAGGAGCTGTGAGCTGCTACCCTGCAGAGAGTGGGGTGACACTGAAGGTTGCAATGTGGGAGTAACTACACTTCAGGGGGGTTATAAATCCTCAGGGATGATGGCTTGACAGCATACGTATTAGTCAATATCATGTTGCTAATAAATTACTTCCATTGTTATTTTATTTAAACTGCCTAGTTTTTCCCCTGGAGCAGTGTCACCCTTCATTTCTTTGCAGTGATAGATAAAAATAGATGATTACACTGATTCTATGTTACTGCTATGGTAAATCCCAGGTTCCATGAACTACCAAAAAAGTCTCTTAAACTGATCAAATGACGAGGTTTTCTGAAATCTCTGTGAATGAATTTGCAATAGAGATCTACATCAGACTGATGCTGAAACTCACCTCAGTGTAGTGTTTGCAAGGTGTCTGTCACCCACCTGCAGTCCAGCAATTGCTGCTGGTAGGTGATGTCACTGCTGAGAGTTCAGACAGAAAAACAGGGATCAAGACCCTTGGGACAGAGGATGCAAACTACTGGATTCCCCTCTAGACATGTGAAAGACAAGGATATAGTCAGGAGCAATCAATTCATATTACTGAGGTGGCATCATGCCTGATTGCCTTTTACAGTAATTAGTCAAGGCCATATAGATGATGGTAGGACAGTGGATGTGATATACCTTAAATCCTGAAATATTTTCCCAATCTTTGCCACAGCATTCTTTCTTGAAAACCAAGGAGTTGCATCAGTGTACTGTCATATGGGATGAAAATTTTCTGGACTTGCAGGCCCAGGGGGTAAAACTCCATGGTTTGATGTCCAGTTGGTGACTGATAACATGCAGAGTAGCCCAAAATCAAGACCTGGGCTGATATTGTTCAATACATGGTAGTCGAGATGCCACCATGCACAGCAACCCTATGGATCATAACTGATATGTGGCACTGAGGAGAATATTCTGATCTGCAGGCCACCAGACAACCTTCCTCATTGGATAAATCTGATGACTAGTGTTGGAAGTCCTGGAGCTATCAGGAAGGGCATGTGGGAAGTTTAAGAACACAAAGCCTACTAGAATGGTTTTGGAAGAATCCTAATGACTGAACAAAGTTGAAGGGCTCTCTTGTCCCACTCTTTGAGAATACTTGCTGGATTAAAATTTCTCCAGAAGTCATCATATAGGGTTTCTTTTTTGTTTTGCTAATGAGCTAATACTTTGGAGTGGAAAACCAGAGGACCAAAATCCAGGAGTTAATTAAGATACTAAAATGAAGCAATAGTGTCTCAATTTCCCCTCTTTCTCCTGGAATTGCAGTAGAATCAATCCTGATTCAAAAACCAGAAGGATGAAGAGTACAATTGGGGATGGCACTGGACATAAATATTTCCCCCTTCTCCTTCGCTTTCTCCATTCTGTTTTTCCTTGACCTAGTTTATATGACAACAAACACACCAGAACCCTACAGGGCTCAAAAAGGTTTCCACCTCCTTTTACAGTTACATAGAGGAAGATTTCCCAGGATGAGCCCTGTTCTCACACAGCTCTAGCTATAACTTTGTAAAGGATACTGACAATTCCCCTCTATCAAGAGCAAACATACATAATGGCATAGCAGTTTGTGTTTTCCACATGCAATATAAAAAATGTGCCCATTTTTGTCCTTTGTAGCATCTTATTATAATATGCAAATATAATTCTTTCTCCCTGGCTTCTCAGTGAAATATATGGAAGTACACAGTAAGCACTACAGCCATAGTAAAACAAAACACTAATTTAACCAATTGGCTCACCAGGCAGTGCAAAATTATTCTAATCCATTCCGTGAAGTTATTTTCCCTTAGGAATAAGTACTCTTCAGAAGTTACACTATATTTTCTGACAGTGAATTCCAGAAACTCACTGCCAATTACTGCAAATACTTTTGTTGACCTACTTGGCAAGCCACTAGAGATCAAACTACACTTACAGCAAACAAGCCATAAAAAAAAAAGGTTATTCTTCTCTTATCCTTCCTCTCAAGCTTCAATTCCTCTGCTAGCTAAATTGATGTTTACTTGGGTTGTATTAGGTTTACCTGAAGCAAATCCCTTTGTTCCTCTGTTTGACAGTCCTCAATCGTACTAGGCTGTTCTGTCTTTTGCTCTTCCAAAGTGACTAGAAACATAAACACTTTGCAAGGACATCATCCTTCAGAGAAGACTACAGCAAGGCACTCACAAGTGCCATAAACTTTATAGTTCCATTTTGCTGTCTTGTGTTGTTGTTTAGACAATATGTTGTCTCATTTTAGCAGGAGTCTTAAAGTGACTGGATGGAAACAAATTTCTAATCCTTCAGTTGGTATTATCTATTTACTCATCTGGGATAAAAACTGTTTGCATAAATATATAGTCTTTATGTTTTCCTATTTTTTTTTTCTGGAGCATTACAGCTTTGAAACAATTTTTTTCTGGAAAAAAATATTCACAAGAGAATAAGTATTTTTGAGCACATTTTTAACAGCTATAATATTATAAAATACTAAATGGAGGAAAACCCTTATTCCTGTGCCAAATGCATTCCCTAAATCCTATTTCAGATAAAGTTTTTTATTTTGAAACTGACTTTTTTCGAAACAGGTAAAAGGTCATAGACAAAATATGTGTACTATAGTTCAAGTTCTGCTGCAAATTTGATCCTAATAACTCATACAGTAGGGATTATATTTTTTTCAGTTGGAAGGTTGACCTAGAATAAAGAAAAATGCTGAACCCCCAAATGCTGGATATAAAACAAAAAATATACCTAAAGTGCTAAAAGTAGCAATATATCCATTGTATTTGGAAAGCTTAAAGCAAATCAGAAAGTAAAAACAATAACCACATTTTTAAAAAATTCTCCACCTCTAATGTAATTACAAGTATAAAAATATTTATTAGGTGCTGTTATGATTTTTACATTCCAGTGATAAATTGTACATTTGAAAACTCAGGGCTAGCAATTCAGATATGGTAAATATGTTACAGGTTGAAGAGATTAAGGTAGAAGAAAGAAAGCTCTATTGTGACATTGTTGAGAAAACGTTTTATAAGACGAATGTTTCAGTGTTAGTATCTCCTATTTGCTATCTTCACAGTAAAACAATAAACCATGGCAAATCTGAAAATCAGGGACAACAATCTCAGTCCCATTTGTGAAAAATGTTACCAGAATTTCAGGCTGCTTATTTCTTGTAGGATTCAGATTTACCTCACATAACTTTCTGTACCTAAAATATAAAAACTGGCGTACAATTTTAATTATATCTTAACTTCAATTTTACATTTATGAGGTGTCTAAATCTAACTGGAAATTTGTGTTTTGTTAAATAATCACTAAATACCACCCCATTAGAGCAATTTTCATCCTCTGAGGAGATCCCACAACAAAGGCTAAAATCTGAGTTAGACCAGAGTGGAGTTATTTGTTTGCCTGTACCTGGGTCCTTGCTGCCTTTTCGTGTCTGCACTTCAAGGAGTAAAGGAAAAACTTTACTCTTACTAAACAGCATCTAAAGGCTTGCTAGAAATTGTGTAGTACCTAAAATGACTGTAAAGCTATAAGTCATTGAAATGAACTCTATTCAATATGCAATGTGACATAATGCTGGATAGCTAAATGTTAATGTCTACGCATAATGCTGGATAGCTAAATGTCTAATCATGTGGACTCTTTCTACAAAAAGAGAAGGACCACTCCAAAATGGGAACTCATTCTGTCCTAAGAGAACTCATTCTGTCCTAAGAGAACAATCCAGCACTTCGTGATGGGATAAATAATCTTCTGGAGTGCCTTAGAGTAAAGACACTCCTACGACTAACTCAAATTAGGCATGTAATTTTGGTTCATTTTGTAGACTGTGATAAAAAACTGTGATAAAATTACTTTCACTTTTGATATTCTAATACAAGTCTATAAAGTCTATAAAGCAATATTATATGTGCTTTATTTTTGCTGTGCTCTTATCCTCAAGTGATGAGGCTGAGGGGTCAGTTTTCTGAGGGTGATCTCAAAGTATGAACTAGAACAAAAATATACTTTGTATTTACATGAAATATACGTAAGATTTTAAAAATATTTAAGAACAGAAAAAGGTTTATCTGAGAGGGAGGAAAGACTGAGTTTGCTGTGGTAGTAATCGGAACTGAAATTCTGTACTTGAAAGAAAGGAGAATTAGTATTCAAGATCTTTATTACCCTCTTCTTTGAACAGTATATATTTTTTTTTAGTGGGAATGGATGATGAATATTTTACAGCAATGTTTATAAACATAATTTTATAATTTAAAAAATAAAATTTACTTTATTGCATTCATTGAAAATAATTTTTGGAATACAAATATACAAACACTGGTGTTAAAAGCATTTGCTCTCTATTAACCACAAATACAGCAATTTCAGAAATCTCTTGGCATATATAAAGCTGTTTTGTTGCAAAAGAGAAACATTCACTATTAACTTGCATTTATTTAGAGCATAATTAAAAGAAAGAAAATACTAAAATGGAGAAAATGGTGGCTTTTTACAGTATTTCCAAATTAGCTATATATATAATTGTCAGGGTTTGAGATAGGACATTGCCAGGAGGACGCACGAAAAGAGGGCAACCAAGCTCCAACCTTAAAGTTGCAAAAAAATTATTTAATTACCTAACAGGGTTGGAGGATAAACGCAAGGCAAAAATAAACTTTCCATACAGTTTTTGTTCACTCCCCCCCCTCTTCTTATGAATTTATAGTATTCACCCCCTTTCCTCCTTTATAACCAACAAACCTGGCTAGGAGGCAGGGTGTGGGGCATTCTCTCAGTCCACCGAGCAGGTTCTTAAAGCTATTCATCACTACAATTCTTCCACTACAAATACTCTTTGTCTCTACTTATCTCTCTCTCTCTCTCTCTCCAGACAGTTCTCCTGCTCTCACCCCCACCCT
>VZRM01001493.1:529896-615864 GCA_013397955.1 Grantiella picta
CTTCTTCACTGACTTTTGCGTCTCCATGCTGTTTTCCCTCACATATTTTCACCTCCACCTCCTCCTCCTCCAACTACTAAGAAGTGAAAGAAGTGTGTGCCTGCCTTGTTTTGATTTCTTCTTAAATATGTTTTCACAGAGGCGTAACTAGCACTTCTAATTGGCCCAAACTTGGCCGGCAGCATGTCCATCACCTTCAGAGCCATCAGAGATTGGCTCTGCTGGACTTGATGTAAAACTTCCAGAACTTACACTCAGGACACACAGGAGCCATCTTTGTGCCACTCCCCACCCCTCAGACACCTCCCCAGGCCTACCACAACAGCTTCTGAGGGGTCCAAATTTCTCCTAGATGTTAAAAATAATTTACTGATGTTTTGGGCCAATCAAAACCACCACAACAATAACTTCCTTCCATTGAAATTATAAAGCTATTGCTTCATTCTCAAAAGGAAAATCTTGTAGGCAGTTGAATTTTTTTTTCAGATGGACTTAAACCTTCAAAGTGAAATATATTGATTTAAAAAATGAGGCAAACGTATTTCTTTTCACAAGTAAAAGGGGAAATAGTTAAATATATGCACATGATCAACTGCTAACTGAAACCTTTGTGCATATATAGTTTACAGAAATAGCTGCATATCTCTTTTCGAGAGGATTTAGAAAAATATTTTTCTCTAGCAAAAATCCTTTTATTTCCTCTCATTCCTGGGAGATATTGAATCACAATTAATTTCTTTTGTGAAAATAATTGTGGATGAATTTGGGATGCAAGAAACACTGTTGGGAAACCTCAGTTTCTCTGTGTGTGGCTTTGTGTTCGTGGTTTGTCTTCTGCAAGTATTAGCTGCTCTGAAGGGGAAACATGCATACAGGTGTGGATTTAATAAGCAGATGTCATATTATATTTTTCACTTCCTTTGTACACTTGAATCATACAGATTATATATCATTGAGTCCAAAATTGAGAAAAGAAATTTAATATCCTGAAACTAGTACACACTTTGTTATCGAATGAAACAGAATTGGAAAATTATTATATACTTACAGATAGCATAACAAAGGTGAGACACCCTTGTTTCCAAGGGATATAGAGCTTTTCATACTCTGAAATAATAAAGCAATGTAGTGGAAGTAACAAGATTCACACATGCTAGGAAGGGTTTGAATAGCCTGGAGGCCCCCTGTGGCTGAAGATTTGGCAGCATTGTCTGAATACTGCAGTGATTTGTGAAATGACCAACTTAATTCTCTCTGCTCAAGCGTCTGTTTATTAAGGCCATGCTTGCTTCCTACAAGAAGCAGTATTAGTAATTGTACCTTTCATTTTTTCAACTCATTTAATGATTATATAGATATGGTGTGGAAGAGACAGTAATTTCCTTTTCCTCTTCATCACCCTTTTCTGCCTGCTTCATATTATTATTAATGTCAAATGCAATAGTAAGTTCATGTAACGCTATTGTTTTGATCAGTATTGAGTACTACAAAAAAGAAGCAGTGAATCTGTTGGAAGAAACCCTTGATTGTTAATCATATGTTCCAATTCGTACATTTTCTAATCACAGAAAATTCAATGAAAACAAAAGACAAAATGTAATTGGCTAACTGTTGTTCTCTCTTAAATTGGAAAAGAAGAGAAATGGATGAAAGCAGGAAAGTGGATGCCATTTTTCCTATTAAGTATTGCAGTTTTGAATTAAAAACTCTTAAATTGTTGAAGTGAAATTTTAGGACAACTGTTGACCATGCTGCATGTCTGAACCAGCTAACTGCAGTTCATGCAATGTGTAGGCTTATCAAGGAGCCTGGGATTTTTTCCTCAATCTCTTTTTAAAATACTAGAAGAATGAAAATAGGGACCAAACTCAGAAATTCTAATTTGCCAACATAAATATAATAGAACTGATTAGAAAATTTTCTCTATTTTGTTCTCTATTTTAATATTTTGACTACGCAAATATCATCATATACTTACGTTTAAGCTTCCATTTTGCTCTTAAATATTTATGTGTGTGTTAAAACTTTTATTGGATATTGTGTAAATTGAAACTATACTCTAAAAAATTCTGAAGAATTTTTATAATTACTTGTACTGTGCTGATTATAAAGATGAACTACATGTCCTTGAATGTCCAGGATTTCTCTGTGGAAAACATTGCTATGTTGATGTCTTAGCTGCTGTTCTTGTGGCAAAGCTGTCAAGTATATCTTGCCAGGCAAGTTTTAAAGATAATCTTGCTTTAAAACTTATTCTTTCATTGCTTTGTTTCATCTTTGAGAGCATTCCGTATAGCAAACTTCAGGGTAAAGAGAAAGAAAATTTTTTATGTATTCCTTTTACAAAGAAAATCATGGCTATTTCAGTTTCCAAACTTTGAAGTAAATATTTAGATTTAATTTTTCACAGCTAGATAATTAATTACCAGAGATTAAATGTGTTAGTGAGGAGTGAATGGAAAATTATAGTTGTGTAACATTTGGTATGCAAAATTCTGTAGGGACTACTTTTGAATATTACATAAATGTTTTCAAATCAGGCACATCCAAATGACTTCAATTTATGATATTCTCTTAAAGCTAACAGCTGCATCGTTTCTGGAATGAGTCTCTCCAGACTCATCAGTCTGAATAAAAAATTCAGATGACCATTAATTATCTTGAATAGAAACCTGGCAGTTCCCTTTTTTGATGGACAAGTCTTGTAGTGAGACAGAACGGTTATACTTGATTAATGACAAACTACAAGACACACATAATATGTCATCATAACAAAAATATGCTTCTTAACTATCTATATTAAGTAAATTTAAAAAAAAATTGCTAGTGCTAGTGTTGAATCATTTTTTATATGCTCAATCTGGAGGACCTTAAGGCATTCCTTGATGAAGCCTGGAGAAGGTCTTTGGCTTTCTAATTGGGTTGTGCTTGAAATTTACATGCAGGACCCAGAAACACTGTGTTGCAGTTATTACAATGCTGAGGGGAACCTTCAAATCAGACCTGAGCATTTTCTACCTGAAGAGAAGCTTCTTTACTTGTAGTCCACTGAGAAGACACAAAATTCAGGTTTTATTTCAGTGTCATGGTAATTTAGGGGGAGGGGGGTGGAAAGGAAGAGCAATGTCTATTTTTTTCTGTTTTTCATCTGCATTTTTATACCCTCATCTATATGACATTCTTCAGGTATATTGTGAGCTTGCTTAACACCTGAGTGGCATTTCAATTAAAAAAATTCTAAAAAGCCATGCTTCTGCTTCCCACAATTGAAAATATTTCAATAGTGTTTTCATACTCTTAGTAGGCAATGTTGTAGAGGTTAAGGACTTTATGGGGTACAGGACAAACAGGGAAGCTGTGCTTGAATTTTTTAACATCAAGAACTGAACTCACTTCTCACTATAATCTCCTGGGCTGCAATTTTAACTTCTACTGTTCCTCTTTCTACAATGTCATGCAAGTGCATTTCACCCAAAGAAGTTTACAAAAACCAAAAAACATGCTGTAGAGATTTGAAAAAATAAAAACCACTAAAAGCTGCCACTATGACTATAGCTTAGTAAAAGCCATCACTGTTATGCATGATTGTAGACATCTCTGTCCAACACAAAACTTTTCTAGAGGAAAACAGTCCAAACCAGTACAAACAAAAAGCAGTCACTGCTTTATTGCCTTGGGGACAAGGTCCCATCTTAGTTTGGTTGTATAGGCAGAATATATGTGGGTGTGTGTGTGCACATTAGAAATTATTGGTATTGAAGAAGATTTAAACTATGTTTTTGCTGTTGGGATGCCTAAATCTCACCTCAAGTCAAAATAAGACCAAAGTTGTGCAGCTTTTGTTAACACAGTGATCTTATGCTTTTTTGCAGAAGGCAAATTTTGTTCCATCATAGTAAATGCTCTTGTCTGAGGTAGCCTGAAGCATATCCTCCTCTACGTGCTTTAAAATGAGATGACAGTCTCTGTGCTATCTATACTTCCTGTGAATTTGGAATAGAGCAAGTGAATTGCTTAGAATCAACAGCATTCATCAGTGTTTTTTAAAGCTGATTCTCAGAGTCACTAGCACAAAACATAAAATAACTATGAAACTATAATATATGATATTTCTCTATAACATCTACTCATATTCCTTCCATAGTAATACAAAGAAAAACAAAGAAGAGAGGGATTCAAGTCTTTGTCCTCAGAATAATATTCTACATCTAGAGGTTTAGAGTTTTTAAATACTTCCCTTCCCCTTCCCCTTCCCCTTCCCCTTCCCCCTTTCCCTTTCCTTTCCTTTTCCCTTTCCTTCCCCAGCATTACATTTCAATACCTGACAGAAATCATCTGGGGGACTAGAGCTTGATTATAATTTTCCCTGTAAACAGAACATTTCCATGTATTTATGTAATCACCATGTATGTTTAACAAAACCAATTGGAAATATTTGGAAATGCAGCCTTCCTTATATAGGACATTAAGAACAGGAATCTAAAATTGATCTTTNCCTTCCCCTTCCCCTTCCCATTCCCATTCCCTTCCCTTCCCTTCCCTTTTTTTATTTTTACTTTTCTGACATAGCAACTGTTTTCTGAAAACTGAGTTCAGGGAAAATTGACTTCAGAGTTAAGATCAAGAAGCTACCAAAAAAAACAGGTTATTACCTTTTTATAGATGTTAACCTGAAAGCATCCCCAAAGAACACTGGAAAATATGTCTATTACTTGCATGGTAAAACATACATTACACCTCTTAAAAAATTTATTAAAAGCTTGAAAATCTGTGAACTATTGTAGATGACATACACTCCTTGATTTTATTAATATAAATAGTTAAACTCAATACACTTGTTTATTTTTCTGGAAGATTTTACTTTCATTTGTGAGCTCTGTTTTTTGGAAAACATGATGAAACTTTTACTTACCTACTTTATATTAATCCCATAGAATAGGAGGACTATGAGGAGTAAAGCAGCAGCTAGTGAAACTGTTTCTTAAATTCAAGGTTATCTGAGAAATTTGAAATAGAACACAACTCCCATTAAGATCTTCATAGATTTTAGCTTCAGCAGGAAAAAAATCCAGTTTAGAAAGTTACATTGGGGAAGTTTTTGGTGCATACATTCAGCAAAGATGTATATAAAAAAATAAATGACTTTAAATTCCATACTTTTAGCAAAAAAAAAATCAGCCCATGTTTGTGTTTGCTACAAGATATATTCTACTAAGACAAAATAGGAAAATTGCCATAATTTTATGCCAAGGAAATATTGAAATCTACAGTAAGCTATTCATTGAGACCTATCCTTACCACTGGAAGTTTATAACTACAGAATGTTAAGTTTCCTTTTATTTTACTTTGGCAGAAGAAACACTTGGCAAAACACCGTAAAATGGCATTAAATATCACAAGTAGATTTCTTGTTTATCTAAATATCATCTTCTCTGCTTTTTTTTCTTTTCCTTTTAGATGTGATGCAACAACACACATCTTTGTTCTCAATCAGCATAGATTTTACCAAGTATCAAAATTCTGCATGCACAGCTTGTAGCAGAACTCCTCAAACAGAAGACTATATGGTGCTTTTGTGTTGACATGAGAGGCAAAAGCATGTCTAAAATGTGCAATGTTAATTTTATTTATTAATTTAAGCAAATGGCATGACCATCACATCAAAATGAATTCTGGACCATTATTGTTGGAAGGCAGTTTTAGAGTTCAGCTTTGATTCTTTTGGTAGAATAGTTCATCAGGGATTCAGCTTTTAATGAGTTTTCTATTGTCCTCCTTTTTATCTTACTAAGGTTCTTGCTATTTTTAAACCTTCTTAAAACTCATGTATTTCAGTAGTATAGCAGAAGCAGTTAAGTGACTGTGATTTCCAAGGAGCCTCTTTTAAGAACTGTCTGTTGCATTCTTTTTTTTTTATTATAGTCAAGCAGAGATTAACTTTTATTTTTTTGTGTGACCTCCACAATGAAATATCTTCTTTTCAGAAACCGTTCATGAAATAGTTGTCTCTCTGCCAATATTTGCATTTCAACAGCAAATTATCATCTTTGTGACTTCCCATATTAAAAAAAAAAACACTTGACAAGAAAAGCTGTTACATTTTCTTGGATGACTTTAAGAAGTGTTAACAATATGCAGCAACACTGGAGTGTGAAATCCCAACTCAAGGCCCCAAAGGCTTTACAACAGTAATTGAAACATATAGCATCCAAAGGTCAGGGTATATTTCATGAAAGTCCATTGATGACAGCTGTCATTACAACTTCACTGCCAAGAAAACTGTAGTTATGAAGGCACTCGCGGGGAATAGAAGGCATTTATCTACCAAAGGTTTATTGCTGATGCTATTTTCACATGTAAGTTCCACTTACAAAAAAGGCCAGTGAGCAAGATAATTCATGAGAATGTCTTTTAATGACTGACAGCTCCTGTTCTTATTTCAGCTTAAATAAGTCAATTTAATTATTCAAACACTAGAGGTGATTATAAGGCAGGCAATAATTGAAGCTATACAATACATTTTTGGCAGAAATCTGATAAGCTGATCAGGTACCTCAAGTACTTCAAAAATATTGTTATATGTTAGCACAGATTTTGAAAGAAATACTGTGCAGGCTGACACAGCACCTTTTGGTGTTTCAGTAATCCTATGCCTGACTGGTCAACAATCCAACACTTACTAAAATTCTGTTCCTCACTTGCTTATAATAAAAATAACAACCACGATTCCTGTAATTACCATTGCTATTAAAATTACAATTATTGCACTTTCATTTTGATGGTCCCTAAACACTTAAAGAGAGAGAAGTGGCAAAAGGGATGCAATCACCAAAGCAAATCTACCTTAGACGGAAGTTTTAGTAATGCTGGAATTTTTCCACCTCACTATTTTGAGGGTGCTTACCAATGTTTCTTTCTAAATCCTCTATTGCCTTAATTGCATGGTTTCTAATACAGAAGATGGTCTTTCTGTTATTCAATGGTACGAGTATTTTTACTGCAACAATCAGCTATTATTCTTATTCTTGTTATATTTTTACTGTTATAATTTCAAGTGTTACCATGCTACAGTTTTGGTTATAAACAGGCATACTGAATTTTCTTTTACTTCAATTTTCCTGAGATCACAATCTCATGAAGAGTGTGCAGTGAAAGACCCATCCCTGTGTCCTGAAGGTATCACACATAGTCTTCCTGGTTCATGCGTCTTACAATAATTTAAAAAATTCTACAATATGTTTTTACTCTTTCTGTAACTTTGCCTGTGATGGTGATCTTTCTCTGACTTGTAGTCTGCATTTTTCGTATAGAAAGTACTAAATAGTTCTGACAGCTTTGTCATGGTATAATATTTATATTAATGAGCATAAACTTATCCTGGGCCAATTTAGTACATCCCCATAATTAAACTTCCCTGGGACCTCGATAGATATCCTTCATTTGATGCTTATATCTTTTCTATCACTGATCTTTTCCTTAATACATCCAGTACAATATAGCTTTCAGCAATAAAATGGTCAGCTTCTTTTCCTTTTCTTTTTTATCCTTTTGTAAGGCATTTATAATTTGTCACTTACCTAAAAGATTGTTTTTCCAAAAGAAATTGAAATAAACTTTTCCAGCTTTAAATCCCTGTACAATACTCTGCCCTCTCTGTATGATAGTTTACTTTCAATAAAACTGTATTTTTCACTTAATTTTGCTCCAACATCTAATCAGCCAGGATAGGAGCCTATCTGTGAAATTTCTGAAATCCCTACAGATGAAGGAGTCTTCCAGCTTCCCCCAGTCATAGACAAAGGGAAAAAGTATTTAGGGAATTTATCAGAACAGTGTATTTCTTTAGTGTGCAATGAGTCGCTCCCTCCAAAATTCATATTTTTCTCTTTTGACTAAGGGAGCACAGACTAAGACTGATTTACAAGTCGGATAGTTACATTTGATCTGGTGAAGTGCACCCTTTTCTTTCACAGAGGCTAACACCAATAACTCTTAATTTATTTATTTTTTAAAATTCTCTTAATGTCTTTATATCTACCTTATCTGGAAAGAAAAAACTTTTCCATGAGATTTTACTGTATGTAATAATATCCCTCTCCCTTGTTACTTTTGATTTCTTAAAAAAAAACCCAAAGAAACAAACTACAAAAGCTTCCCCTAAACCCAGATGAAAAATACACACAACCACAAACAAAATGTCAGTAACTTTTATCGGAATGTCATTCTCATGTCTTTCTGAAAATCCACATATTTGAACAATTAATAGTTTCAGATCATGGATATGAAACATATTTGCAAAAAGCATTTAAATTGCTATTATTTTAGGTTATAAACCTTTCTCTTTGAATAGCTTAGCATTGCAGCCAATGATAAAACAAAGAACAAAGGTGACATAAAATCTTTCCCAAAAATTCCATAACATCGTGCTCTTTTTGGTACAGTTTTAACCTGGTAGTTAAAGAATAACATGCACTTCTCTCATCTAATCCATAGAATTTCTGCCAGTAGTGGATGGCATTTTATCAATTTAAGTGCACTTGTAATCCAGGAATGTTGCCTGGGTTTTTTGTTATTGCCCTTCATATCCTAGTCAGTTTACATGCTGAAAATTTTTGAGCAGATACCAGTCTTCAGATAGGCCTCCCAGAACCGTAAAATTCTTGCTTCTCATGAGAAAGCCCAAAATTAGTTTAAATGCATTCATTTGACATAATTTCAGAGTATATACCAGACTACAGGCGAGTCTATGGGTCTACATTTAGGAAGGCACACTTCCTTTTCCTGAAGAAGGACAATCTGCCTTTCAGCTTTCATAGAGCCATTAAGGCTGGGAAAGACCTCAAAGACCACCAAGTCCAACTTTTGGCCAAGTATCACCATGTCCACTAAACCATATCACAAAACGCCGCATATACTTATGAAGGATATGTACTGATATGGGCCTGTGTTTTGGATTTGTGCTGAACACAAGATTGACAAAAGAGAGATGTTTTTGTTACTGCTGACAGAACTTACACAGAGCCAAGGCTTTTTCTGCTTTTCCTACTGCCGTGATGGCGAGGAAGTTGGGGGTGCCTGGGAGGCTGGGAGGAGACACAGCCGGGACAGGTGACCCAAACTGACCAAAGGGACATTCCAGACCATATGGCATCAGGCTCAGTATATAAAGTGGGGGGAAGAAGGAGGGAGGGGATGTTGTTTGCATTGAGAATGTTTCTCTTCCCAACTCACCATTACATGTGATGGGGCCCTGGGCTCCCAGAGATGGCTGAATACCTGCCTGCCCGTGGGAAGCAGTGAATTAAATCTGTTTTGCTTTGCTTATGTGTGTGGTTTTTGCTTTTCCTATTAAACTGCCTTTGTCTCAACCCATGAGTTTTCTACCTTTTTTACCCTTCCAATTCTCTCCCTGACCCCACTAGTGGGGGAAGAGTAAGTGTGCAGCTGCAAGATACTTGGTTCCTGGTTTTTTCCTGAACACTTCCATCAGGAAGATCCACCACTTCCCTGGAGAGCCTGTTCCAATGCTTAACTAATTGTGCATATACAATTAATTTTACCTTTTTTTTGAGGGTAAATCTATTTAAAACTGAAAATATAAATTATCCCCACTCTCCAAGCAATGATTATGATTTCTGTTCCTTTCTGGTGTTTACCAATTAGTTAACTTTCCCAGTCTGTTTTGTGAATTGTAATCACTTTGATTAATAACCTCTTCATACTCACTAGTTTGTTTTCAACTTACCTTGGCAAAGGATTACATGATGACTTCTTTTCCCATAGATCTTCTTAAAAAATCAATCACAGTTTTTTTTATTTCTTGCGATATTATTTTTATCCCTGAGGACTGATTGCCTGAAGAAATCTCCCTCGTCATTTTCTAACATGCTTTGATAATAATATTGTTTGCCTGTTCATGTCTTAAGTTCTCTAGACTGTGTCAACAGCTTGTGTTTCAACTTTTCGTTAACATCTTTATGGGATTCATATTTTCTCTACAGCTCTATTAGTATTAATGCACTTTTCAGTTTCTTCTTTATCTCATCCAGATGGTGTAACATTCAGTTACAACAACTGGACCTCCAGACTAATTTAAGTCTACTCTGCAATTCTTGTTTTATAGCATAGTTCATTTTCTCACAGATCCAATGTCTTTCAGAGCTTTCAAATTAGACAATGATAAAGTTTTCTCAAAATTACTAGGCCCTAAATATTCAACATTTTAAAATACTTACAGACATTCTGGGTACATTTCTAGATATTTCATTTCTATTTCCAAGAGCATATACAACATTTTCAGGAACATGATCAGTATATGCAATGGGGTTTCTTTTCATTTGATTGGGGTTTTTCGTCATGCAGTCCTCAATGTTCTTCTCTTTGTTACCTACAATCTTTATGATGATCACAAGAGAGAGAAGTACTTCTAGCATAAAAAACCTGACATTACATATTGCTTCTCTGAGTTTTAACATAACTTTCTGTTTGTGGCTTTGTTTTCTGTTTAATTTTTATGCTATTTGACACAGTAATTCTGCACTAGATAGAAACTAAGGAGGCAGTTATCAATCACCATTTGGAAACTTTCAGAATTTAAATTTTTTATCAAACATACCAAAACTTTATTTACAGTAATAACCAGTAATTTACTAATTAGCTGTAGCAATGTGATTTTGCAAAGCTCCATGTGGTTTTTCCTTTGTTTCCCTGCTCTGTGTGTTATTGGCTGTTTTTGAAACAGGCACCCTGCCTTATCAGCAATCTAGCAATCTATTGGTGTGTTCCCCCACCTGTCTTCCCTTCAGACCTCCCGGGATTGGCTCTGGGGGGCCAATCCCTCCCCCCTTCCCTTTCCTTATAAGCCGATCCTGGCGTGAGCACTGTCTGTAGCCTGCCAGCTCCCCTACTCTCTTCCCCTGCTTTCCTCCCCCTTCTCCTTCCCTCCAACCGCCCCTGAAGACCCTAATAAACTTCCCTGGCAGACCAGAGATGGCGTCCAGCGTCCCGTACATTCTTTTGTCTCACCACGTTTCCTGCTAGGATTTATGTGGCCGGAGCCTCATGCCATGCTGAGCGCACCCCGGGGGCTGCCTGGCCAGACTTTTGTGGCCGCACACACCATGGCAGACCTCGTTTTGTGAGGTTTCTGGCTCCTGCCACTTCCCTGGAGAGAGAAACAACAATTAGCTATTACTCTCACTGCGGTAAAAAAAAGAATCACTAATGATTAAAATAATTTAGTTTTACCTCCATATTTCTTGCATGATTTTTTGGAATTAGATAACATTTCGTTTTTCCAATTACAGAGAATGCAATTCTGAAAAAGAAAGGACATTTTCATGGGCCTTGGTAGTTTTGTCCTATTTGAGGAAATATATAATGACACATAAAAAGAACTAAGAGTTCATCTTTGTTATATAAAATAATAAGAATTATATATCAATATAGAATTAACTTTAGATTAAATAGGTAATAGGTTAAATGTTGCTTATGTTTTTTTAGAGAAGAAAATGCTTTGCTTCTCAAGGTAAATGTCAGGCAAAAATTCTATCCAATATGCCATTCATGATTTAGTCATATTACTTAAAAGCACAAGGGTACTTTACATACCTAGTATATTTTTGTCTTAATTTTTAGCAGCCAAAATTGTTGTTAATTCAGTGTAATTTGCATTCAGTGAAAGATCTAATATCAGAAAAGTTATCTGCAGAAAACCCTACTTTCTACTGGAACATTTCTCCAAGGTACTAAACTGATTTAAAGCATGCCAATTTTCCTTTCACCATTTTTAATATTCCTATTTTGTAATTGAAGAGATCTGGCTACTTTCCAGTAGTATGTTTCTGCAGAGTATTGAATTCTTTGGAATGCTGCTTAGTTTTTTTTTTGATCTGAGAACAACAAATATTCTCAAAACATTCTGGCAGGATGAAAAGTAAAGCAGGACAGTTTTTTTGTACATCCATGGAAAGCAACGGGCTATAGGAAATTCGAAATATGGGTGTTGGTCAACTAAACAATGTAACCATAAGAACTAATTATATTTAATTTGCAAATAAATAGACAAACAAAATGGGTAAGTAAATAGAATTCATCAAGTTCTAGAAATCCACTAATATTTACTACATAAACGACATCCAAGAGGCACTAAAAATTTTTTTGTTTGTCAATTAAAAAAAGTTATATTGGCTTAAGGACCAATAATTAAAGTTCTTTGTTACTGTGATAGTAGTTGAATCAGCTAGGTGAATAGAAATTGGGCATCACTCCTTTTTCAGATTTACTCACTCTGACCAGAATAGAAGTAAAACATGCCCTATCTTCCTTGGCAGAGAAATTACAAAAGATTACGCCTACCTAACTTAGGCATTCTTGGTTACAAATGTGCAGGTGCAATCTAACAATGATGAGAGACGCTTGACTCTGAAGTCTCTGCTCGCAATTCAGGTTACTTTTATCAGAGTAGGGTGTCTCATGACTGACTTTGAGTCATTTCAGTTTTTTGTTGTCCCTATAGGGCTACCAGGCACATTCAGGGGAACAGCTTCTGAATTGCAGCTCACTGGAATTAGGCTTCAGAACTCCTTTATATATACAGATATGTATATATCTATATATACTTCCGTTATGCAACACATTTCCTTCTATGGCTTAAAAAAAATTAAAATAAAAAACCACTGTTCCTACCGATGAAGTTCTTACTACCCTTGTTCTGATTGTCCAACCACAATTCATTCACAATAAATCACAATGGAAAATAATAAAAAATTAATATTCTCGATCTGCAGGAAAGAACAAATGTGAAAGTACAAAAGTAAACCACAGTTTTTCATGGATACAGACTCATAAAATCATATAAATATTTGGGTTGGAAAGGACTTCTAAGATCATCCAAATAATCTTTTAATAGAACTGCTGAACTTTAAAAAAACAAAAAACCAAACAACAATAAAAAAAAGAACCCCAAAAAACCCCATAGTGCTTTTACTGAAAATATATATTTTAAAAATCTCTCTGAGTTTGATTGAAAAGCCTGCTCTGAGAATTCCCTGATAATGTATTTTGAGTAAATAACAGTCTTGCTTTTACATCTCAAAAAGTGCCTACCAAACAGCTATTTCAGGGTCATAGTATACATAAAACTTTCAATTAATCACATAATAAGGTGTCGTAAAGGCACAATTTATTCCCCTTTAAAGAGCCTACAAAAGCATTTAAGACATAAGCATATTCTGCATTCTGTGGGGAGGGGGTGGAGGGAGTAATTTAGTGAATATTTCAGCACTTTTTTTGCAGAAAAGTCCCTCATCAAGAGTATTTTTGTCTGAAAGTACTTCTAGAAGAAAATCTTTTCAATGAAAAATTCCTTCAAGTAGGGTCAAACGGATACTTGCACTGTGACATAGTTTATGGGTCTGACAGTTCACGCTAACATTCCTCATTTTTCTGGACAGGACATCCTTATACCCATTTAAATATCACCACTCTTTCCAGATGTTCAAATATTAAAGAGATTTGTTGACGAAAGGATTCTGAACTATAGATCATGTCTGTATCATAATAGAATATTATTTAAAAGGTCTTGCCCTTTGAGGAGACAGTCTCAGTGACTGTTTGGTTATGACTAAAATCTTTCCCTCATTTTATTCTCTCACTTTTAGCAACAGCCAGAACTCGTAATTCCAAATGCCTATTAAAGGTTTCAAACAAGGCACAGTTCCCAGTTAAAGTTCTCCAAAGTGTCATAAAGAAATAAAGCAGAATTAAGAATATGTAAAATATATTAAAGATGTATAAAGGCGTCTTTATGAATAAAAGTGCTTGCTTATGATAAGGTTTGTTATTTCCTTTGAAATTTTTCACTATACACTACCCATCATAACTAAATAGTCATGGTGTCCCAGTGAAGTTCCCATTGACCAGAAAAGGGGAAATATTACCCTCATTTTTAAAACCGGAAAAAGGAAGAGCAGAGGCTGGTCAGTTTCGTATAGGTGCCCAGCAAGGTCATGAAGGAAATCTTCTTGGAAGCTATGCTAAGGCTCATGGAAAACGGAGAGGTGAGTGCTGACAGCCAGCATGGCTGCACTAAGTGCAAATTATGCCTGACACACTCAGTGTCCTTTTATGATGGAGTTATAGTGCCAGTGAATAATGGAAGAGAGAGACTGATGTCATCTACCTGGATTTTGCAAATCATTTGACCTTGTTCCACAGCACACTGCTGTCTCTAAACTGGAGAGACTTTGATTTGAAATGGACTGGATGATTGCACTCAAACAGTTGTGGTCAATGGCTTGGTGTCCCAAGCAGAGAGCAGTGATGAGTAGTGTTCCTCATGGAATTAGTATTGAAACTGGCACTGTTTAACACAGTGAGGCAGTGGTCAAAACTGTTATTCTTGCTCGCATAAATGGGGAGCTAAAATACATTCAATATCTGACTTTTTATTTTGGGTGAGGTTTGACAGGTCTATTGCTATTGATGTATCCTTAAAAATACACATAGAAAGACTGTGTTTTGCATCGTTTGAATGTGTTTTACAATGTAAATCATCTATTTCCATGGCCTTAAATGTCTGATAAAAAAAAGTGTGTATGTATTTTGTATTTTAATTGTGATGTAAATTTTACATCTGAATTTAACTTCAAGTAAGGAAAAACTGGAAATCACAATTTCCATTTCATGTACAAAGACATGTATGGAAACACGCACAGACACAAATAAACTTAGAAATTAGAGTTTTTGAATGTTCTGTGTAAGAAAATAAACCTAGATTGTTTAGCACAGCCTGGATATCCTAATGCTCACTGGAGATGTTAAAATGCTGGTGCTTTGATTTCTTTGTTATGTTTTTTTTCCCTTTTGTTTTGTTGGTTTTTTTTCCCAAAACAGATAAAGTTGAATTTCTTTCAAAATTTCATAGGAAAATTCTTAATTGCCTCTACTTTGAAACATTGTGAGTGGGAAAAATGTCACCATATGTGCCGCCTTGTATATTATTTTTTGCAAGTTACTGCAGATGTGCCTTCATTGTATTTTATAGAATCTAACACAATGCAGTCTTGGGTAAAAGATAATGACTTTTTGTGTCACCTAAAGAAATTTAAAACTATGATCCCACTTTTCCCTGAGGCATTTTAAGACTTTTTAATAAAAGAGGATTGCAGTTTTTCATTTTGTTATTAAAGCAGCTGCAGATGAAACATCTAACTTTCTTGTGTTGCCTTTGGGAATTGTGTCTGTAACACATTTCCAAAAGTTGGGTTTAATGTATTGAGCTATCTAAATTGTTTTGTAAATATCACACCAGATACTGTGTGACAAGGAGACAGAAAAAACCACATATATACATATTTTCACTGAAAAATACCTCAGTGTCTTGACATTTATTTCTTCAGTGGGAGCAATACTAAACAAATCCTCAGTCGATATTTACTCTATTCCTCATTATGGCAGTTATTTATGTTTGTGGGTCAATGACTGGATGTCAGTCAACTTAGCTCTTACATATCCTCACTGTATTAAAAATTGACAGTTCTTTAAATGAAAGTGACAAGGCAAACAAATCATAGGCTTTTTAATTAAAATAAGATAGAAAAAACTTGGCTGTTGTTGTAGTTTAAATATTAGGAGAGTGATCATCCCTTTTAGGGAGCATCTAGGTGAACACTGAGAGGCTGGAGCTCTCACACCAGACAGTAGCTTATGCTCTCCTTATGAGAGATCATAAGCTGTCCTCTCCACTCCTCCAATGATCTGCTTTTTTATTTGTGTAGAAAGCTTCTTGAAGGAGAGTGACCAGGCCAAAACCCTCCGTATTGAGGGGGATTCTTCACCTTAATATGGGAAGAAACATGGGAAGCAACCTCTTCAAGGAGAAAAATTTTTGTGACACATAAGAAAAATACGAGAAAAAGTGAGTCACAGCATAGAGCAAGGGAGAAGACTCGTTATGTAGAGGCCAAACGCCTTCACTGGGTAACAAGAAGAAAGTCAGATTTCAGAGATGGCATAAACAGAAGCTTTCTAGGAAGCAGGGAGGTGTTGCAGAGTTTGTGACTAAGACATACTCCAAGCTGTTTGGTTTTCAGAAGGGAAAAGAGAAACTTATTGCAAAGACATAATGGGCATGGCTAGACTCTTCAGGTTTTCATCATCTGAAAAGTTGAATATCCTAGTCTACAATCTAATGAAACTTGACTTCTTGAGTTTTAGGCATATTGATCTTCACTGAGGAAAATACTATAAGGCAGAATCCCCTCAACACTTTGCCTGCCTAGGTTTCCTGCAACAAATCCTTTTCTTAATGCTCTAACACCAGAGCTTGTGATCAGCCAAGATATTTCCAGTGTATAATAGTAATTTCTTCCAATTCTTCCATGATATCTTCTGCAGAGAAGTTTGGAAAACTGTTAGGGGAGACAAAGTGCTGGTTTAGAGTTTAACTTTTCAGGAGGTATAAACATAGCTCATTAATGATTGACAGCAGCTCTTGGTGTTCAGCAATACATGGAGCTTTGAATCTATGGATACCCAGTAAATCAAAGTTAGGTTTTCAACTGCTTTTTGAACAAATTGTCTGTAACTTATCAAATTTCAGTGCTGTAATAAGAAACATATTGCAACAGTAAAAGTTGTCACAATATTTACAGAAAGCACTTTATGGTAAGATTTTCACCGAGAGCTAAAATCAAAGACGAACTGTTATACATTTTGTTCTTTGGAGCATAATTTTTGTTAACCTAGCAAGCCTGAAATGCTGACAAAAATATAAGTAAAATCAACAGCATACTGGTTATGGCTGGGTTAAGTAACACAAGTTAAAAAAAAAAGGCCTTTTCCAGAGCAGCTCAGATTAAAATTTAAATAACTGAGGAATTGATTTGATGATTTTTGTTCCTACTAAAGTTCACATTTCCATGTTGATTTTGCATGGGAAGACTTTGCAAGGAAACGAGCTTATTTTTTTTCCCAATATGTTTAATTATTAATGCATCATACTTTTAAATTAATAAAGCTTTTCTTTTTTTTTCATGGAATACCATTTTCTAGTCTTTGGGAGTTACACAAATAAGTTTCTAATTGCTTAATCATTGTCTTCCAAGATATTTCAATGAAAAGATTTTGGAGTGAGAGTGTCTCAGTTTTCATTTCAAATCTCTACTCCATGTGCAAACAAAGATGAACCCTGCTGTCCTACTGCCAAGGCCCTGTCCTAGACCTACCCAGGCTAACCAGCACCGACCAACACATCTTTGCTCATAACTCATTCATCCACGCTGTAAACTCTTAAAATCTTGGGGTTGATTGATATTTGCACCTGTGGTTAATTTTTTCTGCATATATGCACAATTTTGAATGTGGTGTTATTAGTTTATTGAAATGAAGCTGATATTGATGGGGAACACTTTGAAAGCTAAGGTGATTTTATTTTCTTGCCCAATATGCACATACATACCTGGAGCACTTTCACGGACCACAGTAAATGGAGCTAAAAAGCAAGATTAGAAGAAGCGTTAATCTTAGTATGCTTTGTTTCATCTCCTCATGCTGGCACTGATATACAGAAGAGTCTTTTTCTTTTTGGCTATGTTATAGGTCTTGTAGACAACTTTGGTCAAGTCAGTTTTCTTCTTTGGCTCCTGTTCCTCCAGCCAATGCAGATAATGATCCTGACCTCTTTTTTAAAATGCTTTGAGATCCTTGGGTGAAAAGTTCTCCCTAAAGTGGTAGTTTTATTATTATATCCATTATATAGTTACAGTATTCGAGGTCAATAGACCTATATAGCTGAACAAAAATGAGATCATATGACCATCAGTACAATGTGGTGGTTGCGCTCAAAAGTACCCCATTGAATGTTTAGTCCAAATGAAGCCATATTTAGTATGGCTCCATATATTGTTATTGAAAGTTTGATATATTGAATCTTGAACTTTCTTTGATTACAATTCTGCAGTTAGACTTCCTTGAACTTTTTAATTCATTGGCTGCTGCCCCCAAGGGATTAATATGGATTGGGTAAGAAAAGAATGACATCCAACTGCATATAATGATATTCTATCTAGGATGTCCAATATCTTTATACCTTCAACTCTATTATTGTGTTGGATTCTTTGACTGATTTGTCCCAGAATTATGGTAAAAAGTGAGGGCAAAAAGGGGCACCATTGCCTTTTGCTGCTAGAGAAAGTAAAGACTTCTGAGTGGTATCCATTATTCCTTACTATAGGCTCCACTACAATGTCTTTAGTTAAGAAAGTTTTCGACCATTATGTGAAACTCCCAAAACTTTCATCAAATAGCTTCCTTTCAGCCAAGCAAATGGTCCTTCAGCATATAATGCCGATAAATATAAATCCTCTCTTACTATTTCTGTTTTGTTATGATCTGTACGCTGAAATTTGTTTCTCCAACCACTCGCAGGATACCTTATGGTTATATCCTCATTGCTCCATCATTCTTCCAGTTGCTGCCATTTCTCTACTGTTACAAATACATACTGTCTATTGTCTCACTTTAGGCAATTTCTTTGGTATTAGACACAATCCGGGAAAGCTCTTAAATAAACACTTCAAGATAGGTCAGCAGCTGGCTATTTCCAAGTTGATGTCCTAAACCAGGGTTTAAGGACAATTTTCAGTACTTGGGATTGAGTCTCCCAGCAGCTGCTTCTGTTCAACTCAAACATGTGGCTCAGTCATGACACTGTAGTAAAGAGGTAAGGTAAGTAAGAGCTAATGTTCTCAACGAATCTTCTTCAACTCTTTGTCTATAATTTTCCACTACATATGAAATGTTTACCTTTTAAATATTCCCCTTACAGAAAGAAAATACTGCATTAAGGTCTGGCTTTAAATCACAGAGGTTTTTTCTCTATTTGTTGAATATGCGTTTTCTACATGTTGAATATGATCCTCTGGACCATAAGAATGACATAAAGTGAGATGCCATTCAAACTTATGAACATTTAGAAATAAGGTGAATCAATAATGAACAATAGTATACTTTACAAACTGTACAACTATTGCAAGGGTGTGTTTTGGACCATTACAGCAGTGCCAGACTGTCTGAAAGGCCCTGCTGGTTCTGGCTGGGATAATTTTCTTCACAGTGGCTGGTGTGGGGCTGTGTTTTGTGTTTGTGCTGCACACAGGGCTGATAATTGAGAGATGTTTTTGTAATTGTTGAGCAGGGCTTACACAGAGCCGAGGCCCTTTCTGCTTCTCATACCACCCAACAACAGGGGGGAAGTGAGAGGGGGACTACATGGAGCTTGGCTGCTGGCTGGGGTTAAACCTTGACAAAGGCAAAGCTGGGTTACAATGAATAAATATGTTTTACAATGGATTTTGTGCGCTATATTATAATGAAAATGAACATGCTATTCTGTGATGTTAGTGCTAATAGGTAAGAGCAAAATTAAATTTTGTTTAATTGTTGCTGCATAGTTGTTGGTGCTGCAAATTAATCACCTTAACAGTCTGTAATACTTTAAGTTTATTCTGCTGCTAGAGATTACTTGGAGTATTTTAAATATAAGTGTTTTTGAGTAAAATCGGTTTGGGTCATTTTATATGCATAAAGGCATTGTAATGCCTGATAGATTAAGAGCCCAAACCACCAGCTCCTACTTAGAAGAGCTGTTCTGAGATACTCTTTGGATTCAGATGGAATTACTTATTTCAGCAGAATTCAGGCCTTATAAAAGGCCTTACTAGAGGAGGAAAAAAAAGGAACCAAAACCAAACCTCACCCTAATTCCATTTTAATATCTGTTGTATGATTCTTTAGTCCCTTTTTTCTCTTTCAGATTTGTTTTCCAAGATACATTTCCAACATGTGGAGATGAAAGGTTTTGCATTACTATGAACTACAGAACTGGACTACAGGTGAGTATTGCAAAGAGTAGAGGCAAAATGCTCCTGGTGAATATTCAGGTAACTGCATTAACTGCCAGCTGAGAATCCAGCAGTTATTATCTTGCTCACAGTTTAATTGCAACAGCAAATTGCAAACAGCCTGACCACACATCGCAAAATGGAGACTAGGAGACTACTTGGAAGAAAAGATTAAAAAGAAATAAAAAAAAAGTATACTTTTCCAGTTCAAACAGTAGAGAAACATATTGATAGGGAAGGAAGAATACACTTTGACCTTTCTGACTTGTGAACTATACTCACGTGGGATTTACTGAATAACTAGCCCTGCAACCTTTTACTGTTCTTCAAGAGTAAAATTTTACATTTATCAAACAAATTGTATTGAATTGTGTGTCTCTGTTTTAAAGGTTTAGGATGCCAGGTTAAACGGCTATACACTGATTATCCAAGATGATTCTTTCATTTTCCTCCATTATCTTAATTACAACTCTTGTATTAGAATTTTTCACTCTTCAAAGGTTTGGTCGTTTCTAATCATTTGATTTCAACCTACAATATTGCACAGATACTGTGAATAAAATGAAAGCAGATCTGTCAGTACTATTATCATAATAGCTAGAGAAAAATATATTACAACCATAAGATCTGCTTCCTACCAGTTTTAGCAATCTACACATCTGTCTATCAGTTAGTGGTTTTCAGTTATATGTTGCTCTGAGAAATAATTGTTTAGTTCTTACCAAAGACTGGCTTGAATGTGAAGAATTGCTAAAACCTGATTATCAAGAAAATCACAAGCTATTTCACCAGGTATCATCCCTGTGTTCAGCCATGATATTAAGCTGGAAGAGGTGCTGGAATCACATACAGACATTCAGTCAGTGCGAGAAACTCCGCTTTGCAGATTCTCTTGAGGAAGTTGTAATTGTGGCCTCAAGGAATTGCCCAAGCTACTGAAAAAAGTAACAATCGTAGTAGTATGACTGGTGAAGTAGCAGCTCTTTTTGTGGCTCCTGGGAGAGCTCCCACTGAAAAGGAATTTTCACTACTCTTTCAATAAAGGTACTCTGTGACTCCTTTACCTTTTTATTCAGAGTTTCATTGGCAGCAAAGTAAGTAGGGCAGTGCCATTTCCTCAAAGGCATATTCATTACCCAGACCTTTGTTGGCACCAAACTGGAAAAGTGTTTCTGAGCTTCTTTGCTTGACTACTGTCTGCAGCTTTCTGTAAGTGATTCTCCTCTCCTCATGATATTTTTTGGTAAATCATCCACATGAGGTGGATGCAAGAAGAGAAATCAGGAATTTCCCTAATGGTGAAAGGTCTCAAATATTTTTTGCTATTCAACACTGTACCCTTCAAAGGTGCCTGATATTCAGAAGGGTTTGGAACACTCTCTTTGAAGACCTAGTAACTCTAAGAATTTGTGATCTAAAGTGTAAATTCAGAAGCTATATCTAATAATTGAAGCACCAGTGTTTTGTTTCTCACTAGACATTGCAGATGACCAACAGAATGCATCAGTCTGTTCAATCTTTTTGGAAAGAAGACCACATGAAATCTATGTAACAGAGGAATTTCTATTACTTCTACTCCATATGGTTCATTCTCCCTGCACTTGGCACCTCAAGTCCTGTGTTCAGTTTTGGGACATTCACTATAAGAAGGACATCAAAATACTGGGAGGATGTCCAGAGAAGGGCAACAAAGTTGGTGGAGGGTCTGGAGCATAAATCTAATGAGGAGTGGCTGAGGCAGCTGGAGCTGTTTAGTCTGGAAGAAAGGAGACTTAGGAGAGACCTTATTGCTCTCCATGACAACCAGAAGGGAGTTTGTGGCAAGGTGGCGATGGGTCTCTTCCCTCAGGTAAGGTGACAGAATAAGAGGAAATTATCTCAGGGTGCACCAGGGGAGGTTTAGATCAGATATTAAAAATATATATATATTCACAGAAAGGTTTGTCAAACACTAGAACGGGCTACTAGGGAAGTGGTTGAGCCACCATCCCTATAATTGTTTAAAAAATATGTGGATAAGGCATTTGACAACATTGTTTACTTGTGAACATGGTGTTGGTGCTAGGTTGATGGCTGGACTTGATGACCTTAGAGGTCTTTTTCAATATTAATGACTGTATGATTTTATGATCCTAATTGTAAGGTGAGGGTTTTAAAATTTTTTTTTAATGGTAAGCTCTCCAACCAAGTGGGTAGGGCATTAAAATAAGGAAAAACAAAAGAGAATTAAATTGTTGAGGAATAGCTGTTGTAATCTCTCATACTTTCTTTTCAATGTTTCTCCGTCTTTGGCTCCTAGACATAGAATCTTTAATTTGATGAATTTAGTTGTTTAATTTTTCTCTCTGTCACCTTTTCATTTAAGCTGTCTTTTGAATATTCATTCTATTATTCTACTTTAAAAATCAATGACCTTATGGAAAACCCTGATCTACTAGTGGCTCAGCTTCACAGAACCGCATGATAACAAATCTCCAGCAAAATTGTAGTTTCAGTTCTGTGAAATTGCACAGGAGGATAGTTGCAGTGAGAACTACTCTTTGTATGGTAATATAACAGTTATAACACTAATAACAGGATACAAAATCTCCTTTAATAATTTCTTTACTATACACACAGTTAGGATAATGCTTCTGAATGAAACACCCATTAGTTTCTGAGAGTGAGATTCACTTCACCTGCATAATGACTGCAAATTGCAATGGCAGCCTCTCAAAAATCACTTTCAGTGCTCTTAGGACTGCTACTATATTTGACTGAAAGCTGCTCTGTGCTTGACCTGTCTTTCAAGCAAGCTAAATGCTGTGCGCTAAACCTAACTGGAGCACGGATTCTACATTAACAGGCCCTCTCCTGTGGGAAGTGCTGAGGAGGTAGACTTGTGTGAATATTTAGGGTGGATTGACCTTGACCGGCTGCCAAGCGTCCACCAAGGTGCTCTCTCATTCCCTCTCCTCATCAAGACAGGGGAAGAAAATAGCAATGAAAAGCTCATGGGTCAAGATAGGAAGAGCACTCATCAGATATCATCATAAGAAAAACAGACTCAATGTGGGGAAAATTGATTTAATTTTTTGCTAATTAATCACAGAGTAGAAAGGTGAGAAATAAAAAGAAACCAAAGACAACTTCCTCTCACCCTCCCTCTCCTGAGACTAAACTTTGCCCCTGAATCGCCTACCTTCTCCCCACGAGTCATGCAGGCAGGTGGGGAATGGGGGTGATGTTCAGTTGATAATGCTTCATCTCTGCCACTGATTCCTTTTCATGCTCTTTCTCTGTTTCAGTGTAGGTTCCTACCTGCACGAGACACTCCTTAAATGACCACTCCAGAGCGTGTTATTCCCATGGACTGCAGTCCCTCAGGAGCAGACAGCTCCAGCATGGGCTCCCTGTAGGGTCAACAGGTCCTTCCAAAATTCTTGCTCCTTCATGGGCTTCTCTTCATGGGCCACAGCTCCCACCAGGAGCGTTATGCTCTATGGGCAGTCTATAGACTACAGAACTGTGGGGTGCTCCATGGGCTGCAGGGAACAGCTTGCCTCACCATAATCTTCATCACAGGCTGCAGGGGAATGTCTATACCAGTTCTTACAGCACCTCCTCTCGCTCCTGCTTTATTTACCATGTGTCTGCAGAGCTGTTTCTCTCCCACATTCTCATTCCTTTCTCAGATGCTGCTGTGCAGATTTTTTTTAACCTTAAAACGATTTTTGCCCTCACAGATGTGCTGCCAATGTCACTGCTGGGCTCCGTTTTGACCAACTGAAGGTCTGTACTGGAACTGGTTGAAGGTGTCTCAGTCAGAAAGAGGGGAGGCTTCTGGCAGCTTCTCACACAAGTCGTCCCTGCAGCACCCTCCACACCCAAGCCCTTGTCATGTAACTGAATACAGCACACCATGATAAGGCAAAAGACACATTGCAATTTGTATGTAAAGCCCTTATTGTCCTATTGCAGATCAGCCTTTTTAAAAAGATACTCTTTTACTTTACATGTTCACAAAAGTGATAACTAATTGAATCACAAATGTTTTTTTCCAAAACATGCTGGTTTTTCATAAATTTTATTTACTTTAGAGAATAAGTCTCATATCTTCTCTGGACTCTGGTTGGGCTGCCATAAGACCCAGTACCTCTGGCATCTTCACATAAAAATAGATTCATACTACAGCTTTTGCCAAAGTTAGTATTTAATATTCCAGGGTCTCAGTTTGTACAATAAGTCAGGGCAGGGAAGAGCCGCTTGCTGCAGTTGGAGCTGTGACGACAATGTCTGGAAGCGTTAGCTCTAGCTGCAGCAGGAGAGTCTGGGATCTTCAGCTGCAGAGCAAAATCAGTGCACATCTTAGTACACATCTCAGAATAAAAATCAGCTCAGAAACACCATTTGTAGACTTCCTCGGAATTTCATTACACTGAAATTATCAATAATTGTTGGATTTTATCTAATTCAAGACTAAACTTTGGTTTTCACATATTGGAAACCCCTTGTTCTGGACAGCAGTCTGCTGAAATGAGTGTTATAGAAAGGACAAGAGAAATTCAATTTTCACCCAACTCCTTTTATTTTAAGGCATTTGACTTATTCTCTGGTGTATAAATGCTATTTATTTATTTTGGACTCTGTTTTGTAATCTCTAATATTGGCTGTTATAGTCTATTGATATGATTACTATCTGAGATGTCAGCAAAAGTAAACAATTGCAAGAAACAAGCACTGAACATAGCACACAATGACCTTAGGTCTAATTAATGCCATGTTGTCAACATTAGCAACAGACTGGCCTTGAGATAATGATGACTAAATACATTGAGGACCTCATCCTTTAACTTAGCAAATCTCAGCACCTTCCAGGGGGAATATTAGCGCAATTAACGGCAATTTTACCTGACCACTGGGTGTCACTATTAATTCACTTTTAGCTTTGAACATGACTTGGTTTTGTTGGTCTGTTTCTTTGTTTTTATAATATTAATAGAGAGGTTATTTCTTTAAGAAAGCTGTTAAGGCCAAGTAAGTCATGTTAGAAAGAGATGACATTTACAGTCAAAGTCTTCATTGGGATATTTGAACATCATATATGCATGATGGTTCACAGGGTAGTCAGCATTGTCATAACAGAAGAAAAATTGGTGTACCATTCACAGGACATCATTCCTCTGTAAAATTCAGGAATGTGAGTTATGACGAGGCTCTCAACTCCAAGAACCAGGAGAAAAAAAGAAGGATACAAAGACACACCTCACTCCTTTGACTTTGTTCTCACAATTATAAAGAGAATAACAGTGTTATTAATAGTATTCAAAAGCAAGCAATACCAGACATAATCTTCTTACTTTGTCCTCTTCTGAAGGAAGAGATTTAGCTTAACTGTCTGGACGTGAGGAACTAAGGCCAACCTGGCTCTATTGGCATTATCTCTGTATAAAATAGTTCCTTGTATATCAAAGGACTCTGAGAAAAAGCATAAGTTGCTTCCCTTTTTGAATGATTGCAAGGACAGTGTCCTGCAAATGCATTTTGCAACATGATATTAAGATCCTACATTATTTTTTGTGATGGATTGGAAATAATAATAGCTGTTCTATTTAGGAAAGTAACTAAGACAAAGAAGAAATATCTTGATTAGTTCAAGATATATGAATGCAAAAATTTCTGTTTCTGTTTCTGTTTCTGTTTCTGAAAGATATCATCCTAATGGTGAAAAAACTTTTGTGTTCTGGGAACTGTCAGTAATATGTTGGCTTTTTGTTCTCAAATCCATTAAAGGAAGCTCCTACGGTGTGTGCTCCTCTTTCACAATAGAGGCTGAGCATGGAGAGGTTGTTTTCTGGGGCTATTTTATTATTATTATCAAGAGGAACTAGCTATTTACAAGGGACTGTTCAAGAAAATAAATGTGGATGCTACACTATTCTTTTTCCTTTTTTTTATTTTTTTATTTCACGATGTCAGGTTTGTGATAAATAAGAAACTATTTTTAATTTAACTATCAGACAATAAGTTTAAAATACAGCAAACGATCCAGCTAAAGGAGAAGTTTACAGCTCAAAAATTCTGTCCAGTTTGTATTGAATTATAGATATTTTTAACAGACAGCATTATTTTAGGATTTTCTGCACTAAAAGCCCTCAGTCCATTTATCACAGCAGATACTCACACAAAAGTATTTTCAAGCATGTGATACTTTTATATTTTTTGGAAGGAAACATCTTCAAAAGCATGCTGTGCTAACCCAAAAATACTTCTAAAATATTTCTTATATAATATCTTCAAGGAAAAACAAACCACGACTAAATTCTTCAACCTGCCTGTGTACCTACTTGAACGAGTCAGCTAAGTATTACCTGCTAGGTAATCTTACCCTGTTACACCTGTACCTCCAAAAGCAATATGTTTACAAAACAAAATATTGAACAAAATGTTCTTTGCAATAAGAAGTGTCTTCACACTTGTAGCTAATATCCACTGTCTGACAGAAGCAAAGAAAACATTGATAATATTCACTCACAAGAGCAATTCCTGTGCATACGTGCTTAATAGTTTAAATAAATATAGGGAAAAAACTTTTTACAAGTATTAGCAGCACAATGTTAAATTAGGCTTAAGGCTTTCTGCCTCATCAGCTGAAATTCTGAGAAATTCAGGTGATTGGAATCCACCTCAGGGGTTGTACAGATTAAAAACTTTCAAAGTGAGGCAATATTTCTAATCCCAACACAGTTAGTGAAACCAGCAAAACAACTAAACCTGTAAACTATATATTAATTCTGAAAGAGTTTGTGTGATTTCAGTGTTTTTTCATAAGCATACAGTTGATTGTATTGAGCAAAGTGATCATGTTTTATCAGACTTCCCCTTGGAAAAATATTTGCACAACTTTGAATTCGTATTTTAATAGTGACGATTATTTTAGAATAACTTATATTTCTCTTGCTATGACTGTTAAATTTATAAACTCTTTAAGGCTGAGAATATTTCTTACGTATATGTAAGGTATTTATGTATTATTATCTGAACAGATAATCTACAGAGAGCTGTTTGACTTTAACAACAGAAACAAATACATGTAAAACATAAAACATATATACTAACTGTGTACATTTAGTATTAAACTACTACACCCCTTTATCTCTTGGCACAGAAATGTATAAACATACACACATGCAAAGTATCTTCTCTTCCTCTGTGTTTAGTTTCCTTCAGAAATCTTCATATTTCCTTTGCTTAAGAAGGTAACAGAAACATAAAAATACAAGCCATGCCAGAAGACCTATTTCTATGTATTGAAGCATGTAAAGTCATAATGGAATGGTCTCCTCACACTGTGGTGGTGGATAATACCACCACGGGAACTGCTGGGGAGGCAAATGGTCCCAGCACAGCAGTATCTCGCTGGTGGGAAACACCCTAGTCGGTACACCCCCTGGAGATCAAAATGGTCTTTTCCCCAAACTCAAAGTCCCCCTGACTGTAACCTAATCCCTGACTCCATCCCTCCCTCATTCCCATTGGTTGTAGTGTTCCCCCCGCCTCCTCTCCCCTGACCCCAGGTGATCCCTATATCTAGAGACACCTGGGGCTCATCTCTCTCTTTCACCTTGGACCCCTTCGGATTAAACATCTGGAACATCCAGCTGACTGAGCCTCTGAGTTCTTTGTCTCTGGTAACGCCTGAGCTATCCAGCTCTCTGGGTGAGTGAGAATCTGTGCCTTACACCGGCTCGGGTGTGAGAAGGGCTTTTCTGTACAGCACCAGGCAGTGCTGGCTGAGGTGATCTCTCATTAGCCTTAGAGACACTTTCGGTAAATGCAGAGGCCTATTCCACCCCTCCTCGGCCCACGGCGTTATCACACCTTACTAAGAAAAGGCTCTTCCTAATGCCCCAGGAGCCCTTTAGGCCATTGAGATGTCGGTGCACACTACACTATCAGATTTATGACATTCTGATAAGGTGGTCCACTTGAGCCCTTGAGCTAAAGCTAAGACATTAGGTTGAAGAAAGCAGCAATTTAAAGTTCCTACGTAAGGATAATTAGTGACTGGCAGGTATCCAGTGTCATTACCAGGACACTGCTGTAGGGCAAATGAAACAACTCCCTGTTTTCTGCAGTGCCACAAACATGAGTCTGTCTTTGCTCTAACTGGTTTTATTTTTAGCTTACATCTGCTTCCTAACATCTTGAATTTTTCAGAGCTGTTTGTGAGCTTGGACTTTTTTAGCTTTCAGTTCTGTAGTCCAGATTTCAATTGAACTGTTTTTAGAGCTCATGAAATACACTTTTTGCAGTGATGGACCTGGTTTTATTTTGGATTGAGTTTTGGTCTTGTTTCTCCTTATATTTAGCCTCTCAATGTCCTGTTTTCTTCAACATTCTTAACAGTATCTGGTTAACAAATGTCTACTTTATCAGCTTACAACTGACTAACAAGGAGACTGCCTTTGATTTATTGTGTTCTTAAATGTCCATTCTTGAAACTGGATCTGAAACTGAGAGCATCACAATCCTTACATGGTATGGACTTTTATTGTGTAGATGGGGAAGAAAATAAAAAGGAGTATTCTCAGAGTTAGTTCTTAAAATGGCAGTAAATGACATGTGGGATAAACACTGAGACCAGTCACTAAGGAAGGCTCTCAACATCTTCATCACCCAAGAAAAACTGCAGGCAGCCTACCAACTTCTAAATGCTGTCAAAGAATGGAGGAAACTGAGGCTGAAAGCTTGAAGAGAGTTTTCAATCTTTTAAAAGCTTAGCATGATGGAAAGGCCACAATCTTAGAACGGCTCCTAAATAAACAAAGCTAACTTCAGTAATTTTTGAGCCAAACCATGTAACTAACTGATTTTACATATATTTCTTTTAAAAAGTTTCTTGGTAAAATAATAAAAAATACTATTAAATTTAATAGTATTTATTAAATTTAATAAATGTAATATTAAATTTAATATCCAGGAAATGCTCCTGGATATAGAATATAAGCATGCTCCACTACTTAACCATAACAATGGCCCTCTGAAATGCTTGCTGCCCCGGTCAACATTCAGTCTTCCAGGCAATTCCTGAGCAAGGTTTGGGCGTTAACAGAGGCCATGAAGTACTTGCAAAAGGTAGTTTGTAATTGTCTATCCTGTTTTGGAAAATAAGGGAACAAAGGTATGGCCAGCAGTTATTCTTTACCAGTTGGCCTCACTTCCAGAGAAATACACTGGAATTTTCTGGTGTCAAAATAGCCACTGAGCCTGTGAAAAGTATGCTGGTAGCTGTCAGGTCACAATGCATTCACAAGAAAGGAAAGGAAAGAAATAAAAACTAGCTTTGTAGTACTGTAGTGATGGAATGGCTATTGAGAGAAGAAGCTAAAAGTTTGTGTTTATCTGACAGAGAAAGCCTGTATAATGGGATGTCATATCTCTACTTTGACCAGGAGAATGCCATTAAGCTTTTCAGCTGCATCTTCAGTGCATCAAAGAGGTCTGGGATCCTCCCTAGGGTCACCCTGATTTTTCCTGCTATGAGTGCCCTTGTCTTAGACAAAAATTTTTGGTAATACTTGACATTCACAATAATTAATTTTTGACTCTTTGACAAAGTCATACAAAAAGTATTTCTGAATAAGAAGATAATGTTGTAATTATGAAAGTGACTGAAATATGATATAGATTTCCTTTCAAATAGATAGTCAAGATAACAGAAACAATCTTCCAAAACTGAATGGAGGTCATACCGTACTAGTTTATTCTTAACAGTATATGACTGTGTTTACTGCATCAATACCTATTTTCTAAAAGCTATGTTGAACTTTTTTTGTGCTTTGCCTGATGCAGGGTATTTAAGAGACAAAGGAAACAGATAATGGCAGACAGGCATAAGGATGACATTTCTTCTAGTTCTGTTGGTGAAGAGTGCTAAATGCTGGAAGAGAGGGAGAGAAAATTTCAATTTGCTGTCCAAATTCTAAATCCAGGAGTTCAGAGGCTGTGCCAGATCTCAGCATTCATGGCATATGGTCTACAAAGCTATTCTGTGGTATGGCTGTGCACTTCTTTCTGTGTGCAAATGCATGTGTGTATATTTGTACTTATATGTGTATATATTTACACACATACGAATGTACACATAAATGTATATATGTATGTTGTAGACAAACTGGTAAATATACACTGACCACATACAGAGTCAGTAACTTTCTCAGCAAATCCTTATAGCTTGCTAAACAGCTTCTGTTCTGTGGAGTACTGCAAAAAATTGGTGTGTCTAAGGTATCTCTTTCGGTAGAAAAATTGATTTTACTTGGTGACAATATGGAAAGGGCTTTGTGACCTGGAGATTTGAATAAAAAATGTTTGGTTTTCATTTTGTGTATTTTTTTCTGTCTACAACTTTAGACTAACCATATTTGAAAAAAAAGCTCCTATGACTGATGTAAGTAACCCAAGCTTAACTTAAACAAGGTTTATAACCCACGGGGGGAAGAAAAATCATTAAAGAAAAGCAGTGTTTTGCAAAACATTAAATTTTTTTATCATCTATTAAATTATATGGCTTTTTGTATGATTATATTATGTCCAGGAAAAGTCAGTAATATTTTTTTTAGTTCAATTAAAACACTTCTAAAACTCTCTTTTCATCTCTTTCACATTTCGCCTCTGGAGTAACAGTCAGGAACTCATGGCTCAGCATCAAGAGCAAAGTGCAGACAAATGAGTGATACCAGGACTTAAACCAAAGTCTTCACGAACAGATTGTCTAACAGACTGAAGTAATAATCTTCAGAGTCACCATGCTGGCTTGCAGATTGCTGTTTTAAGTGGCTTTGATTATTATGGTGATTTGGCAGCAGTTCTTAAATTGGGATTTGGGCTTCGGAACCCAGATATACTACCTGAACCTAATTTAATTCTCCTGGATGGAGAGTATGAAAGCAACAGAAAAAATTCCTCTGGTTAAAGCTGAACTTAGGAAAATAACATGACTAGTTTAGCATCAGAACTTGTTTCACAGAAAAAAACTTACACACCTGATCAATTCCCCAAGAGCAAATAACAAGTCATCTGGTTGATTAACATGTAATAATGTGTTTTACAAAACTACATTGATTATTATTTATGATTCAAAGGGTGTTAATTTCTACAAAATTCAGTATTAGAGTACTGAAAAACAGGAAGCTGATTAGTGGAGAAATAGGAAGCTGATTAGTATCAGTGGGGCATGCAAGCTCTAAGTGATAAATCTGATAAATCTGTCTTTACAGAGAAAGAGACCAGAGGACATACAGCATCATCATCATTTAAAAAAAAAAAAAAAAAAAAAAAAAAAAGACATTATTAAACGTCTCTGGAGCTTCGGGTTCTCACTTTTGCAAGAATGACATAGTAAATATCAGAGATTTCCCAGTACATTAAATTAGTCCAGTAAGATGTATGATGCTTATGTTGTCACTGTCATTTAAAAATGTGTTTGGAGATTTATGGGCCATTTGAACATCCTGAAGTTCAGGAAGACTTGAAAAACTCAGTCTGAGTACAAAGTGGTTTTTCACTGAAACAAAACAGAAAGATGTTGCTCTGATTGGTTCCCTTTACATTTTTCACAGGAAGTGTTGACATGGATATAACACCCTTGGCACAATCAATCAAAGCAGACCATAACCTGATTTGCAGACACATGGAAATATTTTACCATGTATTTGCTAAAAGGAAAGGTACTGAAAGTATAGTTCATTGGCACTTCAATAATGGCTAAAAAGAAAAACAGAAAATGGTAGACAATAATACAGGAATACATTGATGTTTTGTGACTTTTAAACATATTCTGCTCATCTAGTTGGAGATTTGAAAGGCAAAAGATTTTTTTTCCTTCTGCAACCCTGAAGTGGAGGGAAAGGGTTTTTTAATGCAAGCAGGTGGCCTACACATCTTTTTATGCATAATCTCTTATACAGAGAGCAATAGTCACAGTGTAAATGGAATATTGCAAAAATAGAAAAGTTAAGTTAGAATCATACAAATATATCCTCTATTACCAAGCACCTTTGGTGGGAAGCAGCTACTTAACTGCACACTACTGATATGAATATCAAACTAAAATGATGACACATCAGATTGGCTGGCAATTAAGCACAAAGACCTTGCCATTGTATGTAAATGCTATTAATCTGAGGTGCATGGAAGTGCCTACTGGCTAAATGTGATGTATGGTCAGCTTGGATTGAAGTGGCTTTGCTTAATAATTCACTAGCTTTGAACCAGATGAAAGTGTGGCTTTATTATGGATATGAGCATAAGTGTATGTATTTGTTCTTAATCAAAATGTTAGTGTGATAATGAAGAAAAATGCAAATTCATAGTTCTAAAATAACTGAGTTCTTCATCAGGGTATTATCTTTAAACACACACCCTGTACCTCAGTATAAAGGAACCATGAATCTAACCAGATGGAAATGTTATTACAAATTATAAGAAGAATCAGAAGAATTGTATGTACTGACAGTGATGAATAGACATAACCCACCATCTCAGAAAATGAAGCAATGGGCAATCACCTTCTCTGAAAAAAACCACACCTTCTCTTAAAATAAGAATTTTGCATCTTTTTTCCTAACACTTTTTCAAAACAAATGTTTGAAAAGTGAATGTGAACAAGAAAAGTGACACATTTTGGGATCTGTATTAACCAATATGAATGGATGAAAAATGTTGGAGGGTTAATCTAAAGTATGTAAAATATTCAAATGTGAAGTTGGATTTCAAATACGTGGCAAAATGCATAGATCTTCAGATAAAAGAAAAAGTTATATTAAATATAAGGGTTGAATATACCTTCTTATACACAGTACAAAATGAATAGTAATTCCATTGCAGATAGTGGAACTGTATCAAGAAAAAGACAGTACAAATAGGATCAGAATCATGCCTATAGCACCTAAATGCATAAACCAGCCTATAAGCTTGTTTAACATATGACAGGGCTAGAGGCAACTTGGAGTCTGCCAGCACTGCTCCTCCTGGAATATGCAAAATAGCTACATGTTACTGCTCAAAGAACATTTTCCACAGCTTAGCATATGGTTTAAACTTTCCAAAGAGAATGTACAGTGTAACATATTGCTTTCTTTGTATGCTTGTTTTAAATTTCATTATTTAGCATGTGTTCACTGATACAAACACGTCTCTAAATAACATAATCACCTAAACCCTAACATTTTTGTGGTCAGTGGGTTACCTGACATTTATGTCAGTGGCAACAGGATTGGGCCATGCAGTGCCTCATACAAGCAGCATTGTTAGAACTAGCAAAGGAATCATCAAGGTTAAGAACATGTTTGATTCTGGATGTTTCTTTTTCCTCAAAAAACCATAGCTAATCCCTTGCAGGAAAATATGTGAGTGTTTTTTTTTGTCAATGTTGTGAATATAAAACCCTGTCCTTTCTTCATTGGTCTAATCTGAATAGCAGCCTGATTATTTTATGAGAAGTAACTTGAACTTTTTAGATTGCAATTTTATTTCAGTTGATTTGATTTTATCTCTATCTCTTATACCCTTTTCTCTCAATTAGACTATTAAAAGTTTTGTTCATATACACCCACTCTAAAAGTGTTTAAATTAGGGATTTTTCAAATAAACATTAAAAAATCCCCTCTCATTATGTTATAATTTGGAATAAATTATTTTAAAATATAATGATTTTTTAAAAAACATACTTACTGTCCATAAAGGATCACAGGCATATTTGAAGGAGCAGAATAATACTCTCAAACTGAATCCTTGCAGATGACAATCTTTATGGCTATTTTCACAGATAAAGTGAAAGATATTTTTGGAATTGAAAGCATCCTCCATGCTAGCTCACATAGTTAAAATTGTCTATATTTTGAACTGTCAATATTACAGAAAGAAGTGGAATGTAAAGGTAAGGACTCCCTTGTCATGTTGCTGAAATGCTGTTTATTAAAAAAAGCTAAAATATCTAAACAAAGAATTTCTTTAAATTAGAGGATTAATATATTTCTTTCCGTGTATTTTCATCGTCCTCCAAATTATGCCAAAACAGCATTTCCTGGGATGGCATCTCCACTGCTAAAAAATCTTATGTACATCCTTTTAATTACACTTCTCAAAAACTGTCCTAATAGTTCACCATGAACTCCTTGAGCTGTTGATGACTGAGAGTATGTTGAGTGACAAATGGTATTCACCATGCATTTTCTGATTCCCATTTTTATTTTTTTTTAATAGATGAGAACTAGAAAAGAATTTCTAATGGGAAAAGTCTAGAAAAAGAAAATCCTACCTGTTTTGCATCTGCATTGAAATCAGCATAAGGGCCAACACTGTACTCATATTAAATCAATGGGAGACATGAGCAAGCAGAACATGGACCTAAAAATACTTCTGTTGACAATAGCACTGAATAGTCTTCTAAAATTACTTTCTTTTAAATCACTAGAATTTCCATTCCTGAATGTCCTATTCAGTGACTAATTCCCTCAGTTATTGCCGACTGCATTGAGAGGGAAAAAATGTGTTTCTTAAATATCCTTGGAATTACTGAAGGCATCACCTTACTTTTTTTGGCTATCATCCTCTGATGGGCATGTTTTATCAGACTAATGAAACTCTCCCCTTACAAATCTCTCTACATGATGGAATTTTTAACCAATCTGAGCCTACACAACTTCCCTTAAATAATGTCCCCATGCTCTAAAGCTAGGAAACACTAAACTCTCTTCAAAAGGTATTTAAAAAATAGATCAATATTAGCTCTGCTCTAGCTAAAGAATAAAAAATAGAACAAATCTTGTCACTAAACCCAGATTTGTTCTTTCTGTGCTGTGGGAAATTAGTGTTTAGCAATGACACAATCTCTACTGCTTGACAATCTGTTCTCCCTGTGTGGCATAAATTTCAGACTGCCAAGAAGATGCCTGCAGAAAACAAACAATCAAAAGTACCTTACAGCAAAAAAAAACTAACGTAGAAGACCTCAAAGGAACTTTCCCCAGAAACATTTGTAATATTTATATCAATTATTCTTAATTTCAGAATTGAGAGTGTCCATCTCTGTCTCAGTGAACTGCTTCTGTTTGCTAACATAATTTCTAGATCTGTTTAGTATTCTTTCCTGGTTGTTTGGTTTATTTTGCTTTGTTTTGCAAGAAAAGAGGCAAATAAATTTATTTAGGCAAAAATATCTTTAGGCAAAATAAATTATTTAAATGAAACAATAATAAACTAAAGGGAAAACCCAAAACTTCACTTTCCATTCTATCATGAGCCCCATCACTGTTGTATCTCAATTACTCTCTAGAGATAGCAGTCAAAACTGCCTGCAGGTCTTCAAGCTCAGTTAGGAGTGTAACTCAATCTGAGGTGTTTCCAGATTGGTGAATTGCACCTTGAGACACTGTTTGATATTGTGGACGCTGGGATTTTCTAGTCATACAGATGGTTGTAGTTATCGTAATGAAAGCCACTGAGAAACATCTTTTGAATGTTTTTATCACTTCTGCCAGGTAAGAAATTACAGCAGTGACATAGGATGATAAACATGAAAGATGGAGAAAGACCTGTCTTTTCTCATGAAATCATATTTTTTAAAAGCATGTAAAATTCGGATGCAACAACAAATAATTTTTCAAAGTTCAGTGGAGAAGAGCGAGACATATATTCACTGCAATTAAGTAAAAGCAATGTTTGACACGGTCACACATTCAAATTTGCTACAATATTATTTTAAAGTAAAACAGCAGTCATTTGTATCCAAAAAGTTCTCAAGATTTTAGGGAATCATTCTAAGAATCTTAATCTGCATTTTGATGACTTTTGTAAGTAGTACAGTAGGTCTCTTGAGTGCAAATATGCACATAATATTCCAGTAATAAAAATGCTGTATTCCAAGATATAATTAAAGAAAGTTTTAAGCACTAAAAGCTGCTTGCAGTTTACTGACATATAATAATGACAGATATCCCAATAAGAATGGGGCAATAAAAATAAAAATAGTTTAGCAGTTTATGTAAAAAAAAGCAATTTTTTTTCTTAAAGGTCTTTCTCAAATGACTTTCCATCTACATAAGCTATTCTTAGTACCTTTGTGGACAGAGTTTTGTAAAACCTTTTTAATCTTCTAAGACAAAACTGTAGTTCACTATTATCTTTGGATAATATCTTTTATGCTTACAATAGTTTCTTTACTCTTTGCACACACCTTAGCTTTTAATTTAGAAAGCTCTTATATCAATTACATATCTCAGAAAAGAATAGAATAAAAAGGAGAAATCCTGGACTGAGAATAAATTTAGATAGAAAAAAAATCATAGATTTTTGAAATTTCATATTTTTCAATTATATTTTGAAAAAGAAAATGCAGGGATAACAACCATGTTTTCCTGTCTTTCCATAACTTCATAAAGAACAAATAAATCTGACGCAAAAGAAAGAACAATAAAACCAAATGAAAGTTATCAAGTGTTACCATACTGCATTGCACTGAAATGTCATAAACCCTTTTATAAAGACAAATTTCCCCTCAAGTGCAGTAATACAGTCAGAGTGGAAAACAAAACGATCTTTGGTTTATATACTTCTTACCCTCAGAGGAAAAATACCAAAAGGAGTTCTGATGTTGTTCATAAAAGATAAAAACCTTCCAGAGGGGAAATTTCCTCTTTAGTGCTGGGGCAAGGTAGAATTGGAAGGCAATACGAGGAGTAATGGACAGAACAAAATGAAATCAGATTTTAGAAAAGAATACTTTGATGTGAGGTTTTTTTTTTTCCAGTTACAATGTTATCATTTTATTTCCCAAGCCCTGACTTTAGCAGGATCCTCCTCTCTCTAGGGCAAGTTAAGCTTTTTTGTGTTTTTGTTCCTGTGCTGATTCTGCAAGCTGGTATTGATTAGCTTACTAATGAAAAAGGCCTCAGGTGTAATCTGCAGAGGTTTATTTTGTTCTCTTTATCTCTTTTATAATGGTTATGACCCTGGAGTCATTCCAAATTCTGAAATTCTGATACTTCTTTTGAAGATCATATCAATCACATAATTAAAGTGTGTTGCAACCACCTTAGTTAGTCAGCTAGATTGAAAGCCCTGATCTTTGACCACTCACTGAAAATCAGTGCCGTACTGTTTCCACACTGATTTGACACGTGAATATTTTTTCTAGCTGTTTTTTCTTGAGATCTTTCAGTTACTGCTTATAGCAATCAGCAGCTATTACAGACCAACCAACCAGATTACATATTGCATTGAATTATGGTTTTCATACTCAGAAAGTTACCATAGTTTCCATGATGCACGTTAAAATACAAATTTGTTTCAAGAGGACCTTAAAACTGCCATACTAATAACAAATATCCCAACAATTTTGGTAAGTGGTAAGTGAAGCTCATGACAAGAAACAAAGAGAAGTATCTACTGAGAACAGTGATGTTTTATTAACTTTTCAGGACCAGATTCAGACAAGTAAGATGTTTCATCATCTTAACTGACCAACAGTGGCATTATAGGCTGAGACATTCAAACAGTGATGTGACAAAGGACAAATTGGAGAAGCATGTCCTTCCAAAGGGGCAAAAAAAAGATTAGAGGGACACTCTAAGGAGTCTCAACTAACACTAGACACCCTCCTGTAGACAGCTACATCAAATTGTTTTCCACTGACATAGTTTTCCATAGTAATAGCTGTTTTGGTCACGACATTTCTAAAGCAAAAAGTGCTATGATACTTACAGTTCTTATGCTGACCCAAGCATCAAAATGCCAAGCATTACAGCCCTCCTGGCAGACGTATTACTGAGGAAAAAAAGAAGGCATGCTTTATTTAGTGTTAGTTTTGCCCTCTAGGCAATATAACCATCATTTTTGATCTGCAAACGACTTCTATAAAGTTTACTCAAAACACTAAATTGACAAGATCACTGTGGATACAAAAGAATTACAATTTCATTATGGTATTAATAAGGGAAACAAAATGGAAATGTTAAAATCATTTGAGTAAGCAGATTTTTCCTTGTCTCATTTATTCCCTTTTCTCATATCTGTTGTGTCATGTTTTTACATATGAGCTGATGACTGGAGGACTATTTCCCATGCAGAAAACCTAAAAAATAACCCAAACACAGATGTGATCTTGTTTAGATCATGAAGTATGAATTCTGTTTGAGTAATAGGTGACACACCTTATCAGCAAATTAGTGATTAGAGTGTTTGAGTCAATACCTACATGTCCAGCATCACAAAAAAAAAAAAACAACCAAAAAAACCCACCCCAAAAAACCCCAAAAAAACAAGCTGGGTAAAACCAAAAGGGGTAGAACATATAGATACTTAAATTTATGCTCTAAACACAACCCAAAAGGTTGGCTTTTAGAAGCATCCTATGAAAGATAAAAAGGTAAAGAAGGAAGAATGGGGGCATGATTCTCATATGGGACCTTTGATTTCAAATCTTTAAAATACTTTCGGGATAATTTGTTAGACAGTCTTCAAGAGAAGAGTCCATTATTTGCCATCACATACAAGTTTTTTAGGAGCAAGAGTGAAAATAATTTCTTTAGTCACTTTGTGATTATAGTAGTGACATTGATAAACTACGTCCTTGGCAGACAACAGTGATGATCGAGCTGCTTTTTTCCTTGACAATTTATCATATTACAACCCTCTCTGAAAGTGACAAGTTATTGTTTTTTGGTTCCCTAAACCTAATAGTGTTTGTTGCAAACATTAACTTTTTTTAATAAACAGTTGCTTTATACTATTGATTGCTATTTTTCAACAAACATTTATTATACCTGTACCACTGGTTTTCCACTAAACAGTTTCATGCTGCCCATTCATTTTACTTTAGTATGTAGAAATAGCATATAGTCTATGGCATATAGAATTCACTAAGCTCATAGTCTGCACCCAAGAAGAGGACCCCACTTTTACACAATTTTCTTTCCCAGACAAATGAGACCTCAAACTATCATATTAAATGAATAAAAACTTGACAATGCTTAAAATAATTATGAGTCAAAACAATTCTCAGAATAAAGGCAGCCTTCATGCAGAAAATTAGAGAACCTTTGTTTGCTTCTCCTGTACCCAGAAGATTTTAAAGTATAGTGTGATTAAATAGATAACAATTTTGGATGAAATGTGAAGGAAGATAGAACAGCTATTAATAAATACATCACAGATTTAGTATCTTTGACAATAAGTACAATATTCAGGGGACATACATAAAAGTTTGTATTTTTTTACTTGGCCAAAGCACAACATTAACATTTTAAACATAGCTCTTTATATTACTTTCAATGAACTGTTTCTTTCTTATGCTCTTTCAGAGACACTTTTATGTTAATTATTATAGAACATGGGGTATATTTGACATTAAATCTTTACAATGGCAAATAAAATTAATTTAAATTATGTATAGCAAAATACTTCTTCTTTCAACTGAAGTGATTTCTTTTTAACTACAAAGAAAATGTGGTTTTACACAACTTTTACCTTGACAAATGGCCTTAACCACTAGTCTGTTCAGTCAACCATCATTCAAGTTAGACCTTTAACTTATTGTAGCAAAAATAGTGTTTGAGAAATACTGCATTCACATTTGTTGTCTCATGGTCATGAGTGTTTCATAAGCAACTTATTCCAAACCTAAGGAACTTTCTGAATAATTTATATTTCTCTTTTCCCTGAAGAAATTTCTATAACAAGAAACATATTGTCTCCTTTAGTGTTTCCAGATCATCTCCATTTGCTGGGGGGTAGTTTATGGGCAAGTGCTTTGTGACAGCTCTTAAGATACTAGGAAAAGAAAATATTCTTTCTCTTTTTATTCCTGCTTACAACCTTTCTCTCTAACTGAAATCAAAATAAAAATTAAAGCATGCAAGCAAACAAACAAGCAAAGAAGCCCAAAAGATGTCATAATATTTCTTGGGTGATTTGTAACATTATTTTGCTTAAAGAAATTTATGGCCCCTGTGATGGTTCAGCACAGTTTCTTGAGGCCAAAATATGTAGGGGATTTTCAGACTTTCAATATTCTTTTTCTTCTTCTTCTTCAGTAAGAAATAGAGTTATATGAAATCATGGTGTGGATCTTCAATGCCCAAGGCTAAAAGCTCTTGGAAAGTCCTTATTCTCACGCATTGTCTCATTCAGATAGTTTTATATATTTTGGGGTAAAATTATTCTCTAGCTAAGGTCCCCAAACAGAAGCTTTTCCAAAATTAGTTTTCTCCTTAAGGTCTTCATGTAAATGCAGCAACATCAAATACAGATGCAAGTACCTGAAGAGGGATCAATTTCTCTCTACATGAGTAATGATTTCTTGTGCATAGGGAAGTTTATAGGATTTGATCCTCATTAGATTATACACTGTGCTGGGATAGAAATTGTTACTAGCTTTAACTGTTTTGCCTTGATGCCTTTAATAATATATCAATTTATTGCTTATTTCTCTGTGGCACCTAGCTTTCATGTGTAATTGGTATTCTAACTACTCTTGTAATTTTTACTGTTTACCATACAGCTATTCAGAAATATCTGTTGGCCTGATAGTAATTTGACATCATGCATTTTAGGGCTGAACTATGTTTCTTAATTGAAAAAGGAGTTGACTGAAAATATCACATAGAAATACTTACAGGTTTATTTGACTTTTTTTCTATTTACTTATTTTTTCTCTTCTCTCTCTTTTTTTTTTTTTTTTGAGGATTGTTGAACTTTGTTTTCTCTGACAATGGATTCACTAACTGGATGGTCAAGGTAAACTGGTTGGGCATGATAATCTTCATAGGTAAAATTATGCACCAGGTTACTTTTGAAGCAGCACAGAGATAGGGAAGAACAACCACACAAATCACCTGACATGGGTGATTGTGCACAGTACTCACAAAAATTTTGCTTGCTTCTAAATTGAGTCCTTTCTTTGTATGCCACATGTTTTAAAACTTAACATTCAAAAACTTCAATTTGACCAACACATATTTCTTTATTTTGAGATATATAGGAAGAAACAGGCAGTCAGGAATTTCAGGCTAGAAAACCAGAACCTTATTGACAGAATGTTGTACTGTGGCTCACAAGACATTTGGAATTTGACTTTGAAGGAAAAGCCATGTCATGGCAGCAAAAATCTGAAGGCCTGTAAGGAAAAAGTTGTTATTATCTTACGGAATTTAGCAAATATTTTACTCTAATAAATCAGAGCTAGGAGTTGTGCAAGATAGGGTGTTTTGAGAAGTCAAGCTAGAGGCCAAAGATTGAATTTGTCTCTACAAACCTTTAAAGAGACTTGTAAATTTGAAAGGCCTTGCAGGGAAACTCCTCAACAACTGAATGCAGAAAGCTAACACATATGCAACAGATGACAAAAAAAAAGAAAAAGTGAATCAGGGGTTAATATGGATCTATCTAACTTTAGGGAGGAAGCTAAGTAGCCTGAAACCAGCAGATTTTACTCTGAGTAGTCCCATTTGATGGAGAAAAAAAAATAAAGAAAGAGTAACTCTTGGAGAAAATACAGTGTTTCTGTCAATAGCAGGGCCAACTTGGGCTGGGAATTTAAAGGCAGTGCAATTGTCTTACCCTCCTGCATTTCACAGATTCTGTAGCAATAAGAAACTGGTCATATACTACATAGTTTTGAAAAACCAAAGCCATACTGTTTTCATTCTGGCATAAATTTCCTGGGTTTGTAGACCTGTTTTGGATTCTGCATGCTATTCTTATAATTAAGTCCTAAGGTATTTGAATGACAGAATTACGAAAAAAAAAGATTAAAAGGCATGATGTGATTTATTTCAACATCCTTCTCAAAGCAGAAATAGATTCCAAGTTAGATCAAGGTACATGTGAACTTTTCCAAATGAACTTTTAAAATTTCCAAGAATGACCAGCTTATCTGAATACCATGTTAGTGTTTCTCTCACTGCGATTTTTTCTCCCAATATGTAATAATAATTTCATTTATTGCAGCGTGTTGCTTCCACTATGCAAACCCAAATTAAGTCAGCTTCTATTCTCTCTGTAATCATTTTGTTATGTAGGGGAAGGCTACAATTACATTTTTTCCAAGATTTCCCTTCTTAAACAAACTAAATTTCTTCAGCCTTTCCTTGTATATCATTTGGCCTGGAGCCCTCATAGCATTAATGGTTTTCTTTCAAGCTTTCTCAGGTTTGTCAAACTCTACATTGCATGGGGAAGCTGAAACCTGGATACAGCATTACAAATGCAACTCACCAGGGCTGAGTAGAGGTGACTTATCAGTTCTCTCAAGCTGTTAGCACTAAATTTTAAATTGTCATTCACTGGACCCGCAGTTCCTTTCTTCACAAGTCTGTTACCAAGTCGCACTGATGTCAGGGGTGGTCTGTATGAGCAGCAAGATGTCACATTTATCTTTGTTGAAATTCATGGGGATTCTATTAACTCAATCCTCCATCTTTTTGAGGTACCTCGGAATGGCAGCCCTGATATCCAGCACACTAAGCCATTCCCCTAGTTTGGCTTAGTTCACAGATGTAATGAAGATGTTTTTTGTCCCAGACCCAAATTGTCGATAGGACACTAAATAGTGTCAGTACCAATACTGACCCAAGCATGACATTCATGGCTCTTTACCAGTTAGACTTTAAAACCTTGATCTCTGCCCTGTGAATGCAGGGTCAAAGAGTAGCTCTGAGCATTTTTCATTCACCTTGTAGTCCACCCATCCATTCCTATTTCTTCAATAAGGCTAGGTTAATGTGTCAAAGCCTTAGTAAAGTCAATACTACTCCCTTTAGGTAGTCATTTTATCACAGAAAGAAATAAGTTTTACTTAGCACTATTTACCATTCCTCACTATTCCTCACTTTTCCTTTGCATCTTCTCTAAGAATTTACCTAATAATTTTCCCTATGACTGACATAAAACTCAATTGTGTGTTAGATCAGATGGTTTAAAATGTGAAAAGATATTTCTTATTAGATAAGTTTGCAGACTGTACTCCTGACATAGGTGGAATTATCAGGCTGTACAAGATGGACATCACGTAAAACCAGAAAATTTAAAGCAATTATTTTATACTGGCATAAATGGTGTCACAATGTTACCATTCTCTCAGCATGAGAGAATATGTCAGTCTCCATAACCAGCTGCCTCAAGTAGCCCTCCTCGAAACAACCTGAGGAACACCTTTGACACTACAATTAGGATAAAAAAAGCAGAATCATAAGTCAACAAGAAATAGGTGGCACTCCATCTGAAGAATCTCATGTTGCATTTGACATCTGCACAGGCCTTAACATTGACATCAAGAGGAACCTTGGCAGCATGTAGTCAGCTTGGTTTCACAACAGATATTTAGGTACAATTCCACTTTTTCTTTATTGTTTGGTTTTTTTTTTTTCATATCTTACTCCTCTCTGTACCAAAGGAACCTGACTTGTCCTTCTTTGAAGACAAGAGCAACAGGGATCAGTATGTAAAAGTATGCCTGAATGGCTGCAGAACAAGGAAGAACATCTTCTTTGCTTCTTTAACTGTGATAATCTCCCAAAAGGGCTGGAAACACAATTGGAAACTGTGTTTTAGAAGCTGACTATTAATAAATGTGAGCTGGAATTATGATTTTTGTTCTGTTTGAAAAGTGTGTCTTTATGTTTTTTATGAAGGCGGTGTAAGATTTTTACAGTAACAGCTTGCAAAACGATTTTTTAGAGTCTGTTAGTAAAAAAGCGCTGACACTCAATTTACCTATATGCCTCAAAAAGCAAACAGCAGCATAGCTTGATGTAGTTCTTATCTCTTCAGGTCACCTGTGTTTTGAGAAATTCTCTCAACATGCCATGCATTTACAGATCCTTATTCATGCTGTACTTTGTATTTTGGAAGTGATCATTATGGTGGGTGGCAATACAGCTCGAAAAGATGCAAAAGGCATCCTGCTTGTGAAAAAGACAGAAATGTAGGTCAGGACATTTCTTAGAATTCTGCTTTTTTTGCTACTACTATTAAGCAACATTAAAAATAGTCTGACAATCAGATATGCCTCTTTCTCTTAGGCTGCTTCTCTAATATTTTTTGACATACCTCATTTTCTAACAGAAATGATCCTTCTTATAACATTAATAGTTTGGACTCCGTACTTATGGCAATCCACATTCAGAAAAAGAGTGCTAACAATTTAATTCCAGAACAACTGTCAGCTCCTTTTGGGTTCCATTGTAAATTCTTCAGACAGAAATCCATTACTTGAGCTGTAGTGTTAAATGTTAACTGGTTATCTGGTTGCAGACACAACACTCATACGTAATGTTCATTACTAGAATAGCCAAAAAAGAAAAAGCGAAACTTTTGATGTCAACTTTTTTTCCCTGACAAAGGATGAAGAATTGTATAAAATTAGTAATGCAGTCTTAATTAGTATCCAAGCAGGCCAAGGTTTGTGTTTGTTCTATCAGCCACTGAAACACACTGAAAGTTCATGTTTCAATCATTATCGCTGTGATCAACCTGAACCTGGCATTTCTAGAATCTCTGATTCTACATAGATAGAGATCTCACACAGAAAGTGTATCTTAATTCTTTGTCACTTATATTTCATCACTGCAAAATGATATTGTCATGTCTTCCCAGTCTACTATGCATTCCAGGCATTTCCCTAAAAGTGACTTTTTACTCACTGTTGACTTTGTCATTGATGATTTGTTATTTTCTTGCAAATAACCAATGACAGAGAGTAAGGAAAGAATTGATCATGACATGACACCAGTAAATGTTTTAAATATTTTAATAATAATATCTTATTTGGAATGACCTTCTGAGATTTTTCTGATGGCTGTTCTTTAATCCATCTAATTTATACTGCATGAAGTTTTATCAGTCAAATTTATTCATTAAATTCATTCTTTTTATCAAGTTAAATGCCTTGTAAAAAAAAAGTAGGTGTTCTACATGAGTGATATTATCTAAATTAACTTTTAATATCAAAGCAAACAGAAGCTATTTGATAAACTCACATTGATTAAGTGATGTTTGCATCACTTAATTCTTTACTTAGTCCAATTTCAGTCATTCCATTATTTAATATCAATAATTTATAGACAGCACCTTTCAACTCAGCACCGCTCCTATTACTTACATATAAATTTTAATGATGTAGCAGAAAAACAACAACAACAAAAAAGGGAAACACCACGGTAAACTTGGAGTATAGCAAAGGGGTCTGGGAGTCCCAGGTGTTATTCCTTCTATGGCTGATGATGTGACTGGGAGGATATTCAAACACTCCTTCTTATTTGTATATAAGGCATAATACATACTGAAAAGAATAGGTCTTTTGAGCTTGAAAATTAAATTTTCTTAAATGATGTTTTTATTTAACTTATAAGGAATTTTTCTGTATTCAAACAATATTCATATTGTAACTTGCAGCTATTATGGTATTCATACCTACTATGAATATGCTATTGGTGTTCAAAAGAGTATTTTCAGAAGGACTGATGTTCACTGTTAATTAGTTGTATACCATGCCAAATGGACAATAAACCAACACAGGTGTATAGGAAAATAAAAAATGTTTACAGTCCATGAAAAATGGACTATCACAGGAATAGGGAAGGAGGCAGAAACTGTGAATAAAGATGTTATTATCCATAAACAGTATTCACTACAATTTGATTTCTTTTGTGAAGAAACCTATCAACTTTCCCAAAGTTTGATAAAGAATCAAAAACTGTCATAAGCTTGACTAAATAAAGTGTTTTTAAAATTAAGACATTTTATTGTTTAATGAATGTATTTTTATAAATTTTGAGCACTTTCATTTGTTAAATATATGACAAATATAAAACTAAAATAAATATTCAAATGAATTATTTTTGAGTAAATAATTTGTAAGTGACAAAATTAAATAGGTGGAACTAGGAAGAAAAATAAGATTAGTTTTTCCAAGTAAAAAACATTCCAGAGTTTTGTGAAACAATAAAAAAAACCCAAAGTATATAAATAAAGTATTTGTGTTTGCTAGATCTGCATTTTTCATGAAAAAAGTGTCTTGACACACCAAGAAAGAAAATGTATCTTAGAAAATATTTGATAGACCCCCAATTAGTTAAAAGTAATTTTTTTTGGTGTTGGTAGAGGATCTTCAATGAAGTAGAAATAAAGCAAACAAACTGCTTCAAATAGTTAGTAAAAAAAATAAAAGGTACATGGAAAACTACATGACTGGTTTTATCCTCAGGGACTGAAAAAGAGACTGGTGGAGAAAAGTAAATGAGTATCAAGGATATGATATATATTGTTTTGAGACATAAATAAAGAAAAACAAAACCAGATTCAATAGATATTGTTTTTTAAACTATACACCTTTAACAATAGATTTAAATGATAGCACCATAATAGTAGAAGTCTTTGAAATATCCTACAAAAAAGCCTAAGGCTTTTCAAAAGAAATTACGGAAAAATAGTGAGAAAGAAGGAAATGTGATTACTTCCAGATGTTGAAATCTGTCATGGTGACCCAGATGCACTAATACTGCCTGAACGTATTTAACTAGGGATGATCAGGAATGCAAGCATCTGAAGTATCTATCAGGCTTTTTTTAAAAAAAAGAGTAAATATTAGAAATGGCTGAACATTAAAAGATTAAATTATTTAATGATTTAAATAGACTTTTTAAATATCATCTTTTAATCCAGCATAATGGCATTATGGGATACAGATATGAGAGCATAACAAACTATCAATTATATTTGGTGTTGTTTTAGAAATTACTCCGATTGACTTTTTTTATCATGTTTTCTCAATTGTTCTCTCTTTCAAAACAAGCTCAACATTATAGAAATGGAAATTTAATTCTTTTCCTACCTGACCACATCTATAAAACTGTGAAGGTTTTGCTTGGTAGAGGTAACATATACACTTTTCACTTTCTTTCCTAGGGATTTCATAAACTGTATGACTTAGGGTAGTGAAGCCCACAAAGTAACCTTCCAAAGTAATCAATCAAATATTCAGTTCTCATGTGTGTCTTCTGAATGATGGTACTATGCATTCACATAAATTTGATCAACTTTCAGTAAAATTCACTTAGATCTGTTGATGAAGGTCTGTTAGTGTTAGGAGCTATGTGTGAATAACAGGCATTACATCAAAAATATTTTTTGTAGGGTTTCAACCAGCCAAAAGTTATTTCCCTTCTGTCTTCAACAACCTTTAAGTCAAATGTTAGTATCTCCTTTTCTCTGTGTTGTCCTCTTTGCTGAGTGGGAACTGTTGAGTTGTTCTTGGCCTCTTCCATAAAGAGTTTGCCATGACATGTGTAAAACTGCCAGATTTTGCATTCATGCCAAGCATGTCCACACTCCTTCAAGCCTGCAGACTTACATGTTTGGCTCTGCAATAAGGACTCTAGTTGAGGACTGAAAGTGAGGAGTTTGGGAAGGGAAAGGAACAGTAATGTCTCCAAGTTCTTTTGCTACTCTTGTGTAGTATATTTTTTTATCCTTATTTTGTTCAAGAGATGCCATTATGGTGAAAAAGAGCACTAAAATAAAGCCCCTTGTCCCTATTATGTTTCAATCCAAAATGGTGTTGGGATTCTTTCTTGTTTTTTTTGTTTTCTCCCTTTGTTGGGAAATATTAGTACAAATTTGCAAAGTATGCAGAAATTTGGGAAGAGTTTAACATTTTTCTTGAGAACCATTTTCTCAATTTGAAAAATAAAATTAAAAAAGGAGACACATGCCCTTTGAGATCATGTGAATATCTTTCTCATGTATACCCTAAGAAAAGTTACTGGGAAATTCTCTTCTATCATATAATAAAATCCATCACAATAATTTATATTTTAGTCCCACTTCTAATGCAATTTTTGTGGATTTATTAAAAAAAATACTCCTGTACTACAGCAAACACAGCAACATTATAACCACAAGGATCCAGCCAAATTCTGTTGTCTGTTAAATTCCTTACAGTGAAAAACTTCCTGCTTGCCATTTCTTTTGTGAAAATAAGCTCTGAGATCAAAATATCAAAGCTTGAATCTACCACAATTTGATTGAGATTTTCTTTCTCCTTGTTTCCATTTTGCTGCCATGCCCAATACACAAAAGTTTGGAACTTTCTTTAACCTGAATATAAATAACAAAGATCACTGACCTGCAGTCTGATCTTCTGCCTTTGTCAACATTAATGGAAAGGGGGGGAGGGAAAGGGAAACTGCATGCTGTTAGCTATTATCTTTACAAATGACTTGCTAGCCTTTTATTTGTCTTCTTATGCTTCAAACACTCAAAGGATATTTTCAGAATTTCACTAGATGGAGGTTCATCCTGAGATGACTTGACAAGCTGCATCTTCCTTAAGAGATTTTGACATGATATTAAGCTATAGTTACAAGCCAATACTTGAATGTGGAGCCCCGGGGAAATCTTTCCAAAGTGGAACACAACATTTACAGCAGGAGGCAGGTGTCTGCACCACTGAAGCAAACAACAATATGATATATTTAGTATCGAAAATGGAAGCAAAACCACTGTCTCTTTACCACTGGGGACAATGGAAGAAGTTGAATGAGAAAAAAAGCATCCTTTTCTGCTCTGGAGAATTTTAATTTACTGACAGAATGAAATATAGTCTCATCACGGCAGGTGCAGCGAGTGCCAGGTGCTGTTCACAATATTGTCTTTGAATTTATGTGTTTTCGAAACATTGAGAGGATGTGAAGCAGCTGCAATGGCCATGTGGAGAGAAAGCAAAGAGCTTTTAATTAGCAATAAGAGAGCTGTTAATTTCTTTTAAGAGCCGACTTTGCTGTACACTCATATCAGAACCTCAGCAGGAACTCTGTGCAGCCCCAAACACACAAAGAAAATCAAGTAAGCCATGTGCTACAGCAGATTTAAAACAGAAATTAAATAAGGCTCTGGCTGTCAGCTAAAGAAATTCTTGGCAATTTTGATTCTCAATTTGACAAATGATATTCCCAGATGAGGGACTGTACAAAGATTTTAAAATTTCAGTGTAATCGCTAAGCCAAGTGATGCATAATAAAATACTCAAAGATCACAGTAAAAAATGTATCAGTTCTGCAATGGGATTCCTGCTGAAACCTAATAGTTTTTGAACTGAGGTGAATGTTGGAAACTAAGTCTTGAGATAAATCAGAATCTGAGAAATGTTATATGAGACTACATCAGAGACGCTAAACCCCTGGCACAAATACTAACTTTGACTTGGATGAAGAATTTTAGGTTTTTGAAGTCTGACACCAAGTACTGCCAAGGTCCAGTCTCTCTAGTCAACGTACAGATGACTTTCCATTAGAGGAAGCCAGAACTTGCATTGGCTTTGATTCTGTCAGCCTCAAAAAGACAATGAAATATTCTTTTATCCATTGCATTGTTTATTTTTTTTTGCTAAGAGTATGAGCGTGTGGCAATCATATATTTTCATCATGTAAGAGACATCAGTGATCTACTCATCCTTAACTTAGGGATTTTCTCAAATGAGTTTGAAAGATTTGAATTCTGAAGGGATATTCCTCCTCCTACTGAGATAAATGTTAAAATTGTGCAATGTGTTATTGAATGACAAGGGAAATGAGTTATCAGTGTATAAACAGTCTAATTTAACACTCATTGAGGCAACTTGAGACTTTTCCACTAAGTTTAGTAAGTTTGCTGGTTGGTAAATCCCATTATGCTCACCGATTTCTATTTACTATCCAAGGAAATACAGAACCACTTACTGTATATAGGAGATGTCTTTTAAGTATTTTCTTAGGATCTTATTCTTTATTAATTCTTAAATAAACATATTTATATGTTTACCTTTATGTTGCAATAAAGATTATTGAGGTGAAGAAAGTTAAACATGTTCATGAGTCTTTACAGAACAGGGAATTATATATTAAATTCATGCAAATAAGAAGGGCGTAATAGGTCAGGACTACAGTTTTTAATTTAATCTTTCATTATGCAGCATAAATTAGCATACTTAATTTATGGGGACACAAAAAAATTAAATGGAGGACAACTGATAATGTATCATATCCCCAAAGACAGCCTTTCAAGATAAAACAAGACTCTAATAAATTACTTTGTCAAGTCAAATGTCCACCTATCTTTACATTCTTATCTAGTGTATAGTAGTAATGTACATTTAGATTTAGTTTCTCTTTGTAATATCAGAAAATAATAAGCAGTTTCACCTATTGATTTTACGACTCTATTAAAGACATATAAGGATAAATGAATCAGGGTTGATTAGCCTTCCTCCTGATATAATGTAAAAAATGTGCAGTTTATCATTAGTGAAGTTGAACAGAGGGATACAATATTAACTGTTAAGGTATTTTTGTGCTGTTATAGGATAGTGTACAAAGTATTATATATTTATAAGCAGAACAAATGAATCCGAGATTCCTTCCCACACTGCCAGCATGGGAAAACTCCATTTATTATGCCTGTTGTTGTTAATCCTCTGCCTGTTTTGAGAAGCAGCACTCCTGTGTAGAGATAGCACACTCTCACAGACATGCTTGAGGCTCTTGCTCGGACAGAGAGAGATCATGAAGCACAGCCTCGTGCTAAAGCCTTTGATACCTGGGGGCAGGCAGGGGGACTCAGTCTGGTCTCTAGAATGAACTGAGCCCAACAGAGCCTGAGTGTCCCTGTGTGTGTCTCTGCTGCCTGGAGTTGTCAGCGAGGTAATTAAATAAATCTGCTCTTTGCATTTCAGCTGTGGTTTGGTGGTTTCCTTTGGTTTCCTGGATGTGTTGATTCACACACCTACCAATGCATGGTAAGATTTAACATGAGAATAAACAGCATACCATTTCCTACTGTTAAATTTTAACAATATTTGAGGTGTGGTATGCATAAAACTGTGGAGCTTTTTTTTTTACAAAAATCTGGGTGTTCTATATTTATATTTTTATCTATTTTTGTGTTTTTTCTTTTTTCCAAAAATGGCTGAGAACAATCCAGCCATTTATTTATATCCAAATACATACAGAGATGGAAATTTATGCTAAGTGCTTGTGATTATGCACTTGTTTAGAAATCAGAGAAATAACATTCTCAGGGGCAACACACTGATTCAAAACTGATTTTCAGTGTTACAGACCAATCAGTTGCACTGCTGTCTCATTTCTCCGTGTTAAGATCCCCCTTTGACTCACTTCTTCAGGCTGATCTTGCTAAACAGATCATTGTCAAGGTTTAACATCTGCTCATGTTTTCAACATGTAGTCACATGATTATGATTCATCTTTTAGTAACTGGTGTCTGCTATGAGGAAATCACACTGAAGAAGTCACATCTGTACTTCACTACGTGAAACACCTCCAGTAACCTTCACCACCTTGAAAGTATAAGTCAACAGTTTTGGTAGGAAGAGGAAGTTTGGTAGCTAAACAAACATTTTCATGTACCTCATCTCTCAGCATATCACTCCCTGTCCAATTTACATTTGACAAAAATGTTTATGATGTAGCATCTCAGAACATACCCTGATCATCTCTATTCTCATACACTGCTATAAGTGATAAAAGGAACACTCTATCAATATACATTTGTTCATACTTCTTGTGCTCCCTGGTATCGCAAGAACTTGCACTTACCCGAAGCTATGAAACAGGACCAAAGTAGCTCCTTCAAAAATTGTCAGTGTCTCTAGGCTTTTCTCAGAAGGTGGAGACTGCCAAGATTAGCATCTTCAACTACCTGAAAACTTCATTTCCATGCATACAACTCATTATTGTACTCATTAAATAGGAGGAATTCTTAGATATGGAGCATGGGGAATTATTCAATCGAGGTAGGCCTATCATTAACTTACAATTTTGTATTTGGTTCATGGATTGTTTATTTTTAACCCAGAAATTACATCACACAGTGCTCCTCCCTGCATTCATTCACTGACAGCCAGGCAAGTGCAGGCAGCCCAGGTTTGCATGCTTTGCCACTCAGCAGGCCTGCAAAAGAACAGTTGTGTTCACCAGTTGACTGCTGCCATTCTGTTTATTCTACTTCAGAAATGCAAGAAGAATTTAGTCCCCCCAGGCTCCATTTAATCAGCAGAAGCATGACCAAGGGAAATGGTACAACAGTGTGGCAATTATTGCTTCTACATCACAGCTATGTGGTCACCCACTGATTTAATGGCAATTGTATGTAACCTTTACACAACAGCTTGTCCTAGTGAAGAGGTTGCATAAATATTAATGTGATTTCTAAGTCATAACCCATATACATTTTTAAAATTATATGTATATACTGTGTGTGCTGATGCTGAAATACATTTATTATTTGGTTAGCTGCTGAAATTCTATTGTGATTCTCTGTGGCTCAGTTAATTTCAGACATTTCAGCTCAAGCTGCAGTAATCTCAGACAGAGGTGAAATTCAGGCCAGAGAATTCTTAGTGAATGGTAAAACATCATGTACTGTTCACTTTGCAATTAACACATCTTCCTTTGAGCTGGAAGAGATAAGTTGGCCATGACTCTGTGGACAGAAGTCACTGACCTATTTAATAGTGTGAGATGAACTGGAACCACTTGTTGTTCTTACTTTGTTTTTTAACCGTGTTCTCTGAGATTTAGGCTTATAGAACCATGCACTTTTGTTTAATTCAGTGTTAAGGCAACTTCATGTGCTGATTTCTATGTTTAAGCTACATCTTGACAGAATTGATGTTAAAGATTTCCATGGAGGCTGGAAGGGGAAAATAAGAAATTAATTCCTTCAGGCTATGTGGGAACTGTACTGCTCTTTCTTGTCTTTCTTTGCTTAACATTTCCTTAATATGCCTTTGAGTGTGAGCTTGTAAGCATTGTTTTTAACCTGGATTCTACTATGATATATGAATTATTTAGAAGTAAATACTTCTATTATGAAGAAAAGTGAAGAGAGTCTGTAACCTACCGTGGTAGGAGCAGTAGTTTATGGTTTTGGGAAAAATACTGTTAATCATTTGTGCTGAAGCATGCAAAAATTAATACAAACCTTAGATACAGGTGTAGAATCACTAAAGGAAAAAGGACCTAGACCAAAAGTAAAACAAAAGGATTTTTAATGTTACTATATACTGTTTCCTCTTCATTACACAATCACTCGTATTTGTTTCACAGACCTTTCTAGAGCTTTCACCAAGATTAGCCTAGACCGCCCACTATACTCCTGTAAAGGAAAATAGAGCTGAAGTCCCAGCAGTATAAACAGACTGGAGAGAGTATGTAGTGTGGCTCAGAGAAGCAATAAAAAGATGTTTTACAAGGAGCTGTTAATCATGTCATAGTCCACATCAGCTGATACACCAAAGGATTAGATATCTTCTGGTGGGTCACCCAGAAAGAACTGGAAGTGCAACTTAAATAAAATGAAGTGAGAGAATTTAATTTTTAATTTGCTTACTATATCCATGATGTTTTTGGTCCATGGGTCTTTTCCTGCATGTGGCTTGCAACTGAGTGCTGCTCCTATCTTCTATTGCTCTCATAGCCTGAAATGGGAGGAGCTTTCTCTCGCACCAGATGCTGGGTGAACCAAGTTTCCAGCTTTGGAAGACAGTGAACCAGCCAGTACTTCAATAGCTATCAAAAGGTGAAACTGAACACAGAAGTATTTGCTTCTTTCCCACGTACCAGACATAGTCATCTTTTTCACCATTGTGTCTTTCCACTTCAGTTTCAGAAGGTGACACAATCTGGTTTATTTCATCCACCACACAGTGAACATGACTTAGTCTTCTGTCAGTCTGTAAGAGTTATTCTGGCCTTAAGGTGAATAGCTAATGCAAACTAATTTGGAGGAATAAATAAATGGGTATGAACCTTTCAATTCTAGGTTGGTGAACTGAGATCCAACCCAAAAGAAAATGATAGTATTTTCTGAAAGAAACAATTAATGTGGTATCTCAGCTGCAAAACAAGCTATTTTCCATTTCTTTGACATTCATGGGCACTGCTGATGTGGGAAAGAAAGACTAAATTACTGAAATATGGAGAATGGACTAAGCAGTAGTTAGTTTTACCATTTAATGCTGGTAGGAAAATGTAATTCATGAATATTGCTACACATTTTTCACGCATACAAAAATTAAGGAAATATGAAAGAGTAATTGAACACATTTTCAAATCACAAAATTTGCTCATGGAGCCTAAAGCCCTGCAGTGTCCTGAAAGGTGCAATTTTAACATGTCGTTACTAGAACTGACTGCTGTGCATGTTTATCTCTTTCTGTAATAGTCTGTGTCATTACCTGAATTGGTATTTCCATACCCATGTTATGTTTTGTTATAAAATATATTTTGAGGCCTAAAAAGGTGCAGGAGTGTGAGAGAAATAACTCCCTTCTGGCTTCCTTGTTTTTCTTTTTGCATGGCTTCCTTGGGGTTTTTCCTATCTCCAAAGTCAAGTCTTTAGTCTGAGAAATGTAACAGTAGAAGTATCATCAAGCAATGTGTACAGCATTTCTGATTGATACAAAAATATCTCAGGTAACAAAATCACCACAGAATATGATAAGCTTTCCCCAAAGAACAATCCTGCAACAGAACAACCTTTTCATGTCCTTGTCTTTATCATGGTCTTTTCATTCCTTAATTACTTTGAGAGATGGATGGATGGATGGATGGATGGATGGATGGATGGATGGATGGATGATAGATATTGTCCTAAATTAAACATGTCTCAAAATTAGGTACTAATTGTCTTTACAGCTGCAGAAAAGATCACTGAAGTCATTGTGCATCACATCAGTTTGTAGCCAACAAGAGATTTTATGCTTTAGGTTTAACATATTTTCAAGCAGCATCCTCAGTTTCTAGAAGTTATCTAGGTGCTAGATAATGTTTTCTAAATGAAATATTATATTCAAATATTGCTCTGGTTTGAAAAGTCCTCTTGTGAGCCATAAAATACTTATGTATCTAATCTTTTCCTCCTTGTGATAACTAAAACTCTGAGCTGTATAAGAAGGATGCCTCTCCGTCCGTGTTGTCATATGCAAAATTGATTTCTAAGTCTCTAAAAGAATAAATTAAAGGCAATAATTAATATTTGTTAGGATGTAAGGCCTATTGATCATTTCAGGATTCAGTATTCTTAATTCGGAACTTTCATAAACCATTAGTTTTACCAGCTACTTTAAATCATTTGAGCTACAGGAATGGATTATGCAAGAGATCTTAGATTAGATGTCAGTGGTTAAATGCCTAACCTGACACTGGTACATGGTCAGGTCACATTTTGCATCTTTCTTGGAAAAGTCCTCAGATGCTATTGAGCTCCAGATTAGCTCACCTGGACATACACATATGTAGATAAATTCAGGTCATCACACTCAAAGGAAAATTCAGTTTGCCCTGAAGGATCAGTTCAGGTCAGGCAATGCTGACAGACAGCTCAAGTGCCCTTTGAGCTGGCCATGGTGCTCCTATCAGTCAAATCAAAAGGACAAATGTCTTCTGAGCAACTTGTGTCATATCTATAAGTCTTATTCAGGAATTTAGAACACCATAAGGCATCATAAATAATACCAAACACCTAAGTTTAAGCAAAATGGCTTAAATGCTTTGTGAATTATCAGTTGAATCACTGCTCATACTTCTTTGACTGCATTGTTTAGAAATCATCAGACAATATAAGACTTAAATATGGATATTTACCCCTAAATGCCTCATTTTAATTTTCTGGAGGCTGGATCAAAAAAACTGTTGAAAATAAATGTTGAGTATCACCTAAAATGAGATATCCACAAAATCCATATGGGTTGACAGATATGATTTATGAAGTCCTGAGTACTTTTAACTGAACTGACTTACACCTTCAGTCTCAAACTGAAATTCAAGTCTCATGAATTACTAAACTAATATGAATATTTTTCATAAATACCTCAGATTTGTCTTTTCTGGCATAATAAAGAGTCAGGCTGCAATTAGAATTCAGATTAAATACTTTCTGCAAAGCTGAAAAAGGTTATTCTCTTATGTTTAATTATATTCCATTTTGTTAATTTATAGAGAAATTCTAGTATCTATTATTTGTATGATACATTTTTAAAGCTAATGATTTTCCCAGGAAAATACTTTAAACCATGCAATGCAGACTAAAGTCTTGATCTTCCTTGTATGTGATAGAGTGATTTTTTTTATGAAGTTCAGAGTCAAAAGTGAGTTTAAAGTAGCAGGCGTAGAACTCTAAAAGCAGGCAGTTCTCCAGCAGCAGTGTGTATGATAATTATTCAAATTGCCCAAAGATATTTTGTTAGTGTAATCTGTTTATATATTCTTTCTTTTTAATATTTACACTGATAAGAGCTTCAGAGATGTGTATAATTATTCTCCATGGAAATAATCAAGATAATTAATATACTTACTTGAAAAAATGTAAAAAAACATTGAAAAATGCTTCACTAATGTTTTACCATAATTTTACATATCAATAATGTATAACATGCCTGGTTCTGCCTCCTTTGAAATCTATGGGAATTTTGCCATTAAATTCAATAGAAAGATCATCAGGTCCAATATGATTATTTGAGTATTATGTTGAAAGTTAAACTGTAAGTATTCTTTAGAACTAAAATAATACTCTATGGTATTTCTAAAGGGAAAAAGGAAGAATAAAAAGACTACTTAATCTGCTTTCTTACTCTAATATTCCCTTTTTCAGTGTTAGAAGTACTGGCCTTGGTTTGTTTTTTACATTAAGCCTTAAAGCAATTTTCAGTTTCTGGAAACTTGAACAACAGAAATGAACAACAGATTTTTAAAATTGAATTAATATGATGCATTCTTCAAGCTGGAGGAAACGTACTTGCTGAACATCCTAGGATCAACACCTAGTCATTTTCTGGGCAAAAAGGGACCTAAAGACGGGTATCTATGAAGCCCCTTTGATTTCTAAACTAACATACAGTATGTTATCGTTGAGTATTCCATAATGTGGCACCCTACTAAGCATTTTTTTCAATATATTTTCTCTCTCTGTTTGACTTTTTGCTCTACATTTTCTCTGGGGAGGAGGCACTTATTTTCCGAATTCAAGAGCTGGCTTCTATGGCTCTTTCTTCATCTCTCATGCTTGTTTCTTGCAAATTTTTAGTGCGTTTTTCTCACTGTCATGATCTTGTTTCTGGGTTTATCACTGATGGCTTTTCACCTATTACCAAATAAGACTGATCATGTATTTATAAGATGTCCTAATGGCTTGGCTAATCTTACATTTTAAGAGTAATTTTTCTAAAATTTATTAGGAAAACTATGCAATGGAGTAGTTGAGACAGTGATGAAGAGGACTGGATTTTTATTGAGACAAGGGAAATGTACGTTTGTCCTTCTTTCCAACGTTGTGTTTTTTAAAGGAACACTCAGACCCTGAAACCACCTTTGCAGATCAAAAAACTACTAACATTTGTGTTCATCTACTGTGGAAAAAGAACTAGCATCTGCTCTTATTTCAAGGTTTGTAGTGGGGTTTGGGTTTTTGGGTGTTGGGGTTAATTTTTTTAGGTACTTGGGTTTTTTTCTTTTGTCTTTGGAATAAGCATACAATTACTGAAGTGTATTACAATTTACTGAGGATATCAAGTAAGACAAGAAAGTATTCACTTCTTAAGCTGTGTAATTATGTAGCAGAATTCAGTACAATGACTGTTCACATGAATAAATCTACTCTGTGTGTGCTGGAGTGTTGAGAAATTCCAAGAGGATTGTCCTCAGTCACAGCAGAGGTACAGCTTTAAAAGCTTGTCTGCTCTTTCTGATCTTTCTTGCTCTCACACAAATATTCACAAAAGCATTTATGGACACACACCTACCAGGCAACCACATTTGTTCTTTTTCAAAGTAGTATGGATTTTTCCCTTATGAATTAAATACTTCCTGGTATTCTAGTAACAATAGGCACTTATGGATTTTTTGGCATGCATATTAAAAATATTATGACAATCTATAATTTATTAAGTCTTTTTAAAAAATTATAAGTATTCTAAGTTATTATAATCAATGTGTCCATATTCTGATAGGAAACCAATTCCAAAGTTTTATATCAAAGATCACATGATAAAAAACTTGTCAGAAAATTCTTTTTCATTGTTTACATGGACATGAGTTCTTGAAAGTTACAAATACAAAATTGTATTTGCCAATTTTGCATGTGATTCATAGAATAGTCTGCTATATTTTCAGGGTGAATTTCATGGTCAAAGCAATGATGAGAAAAACAAACAATCAAAGAAACAAACAAAACCCACCAGAAGACAACGTGGCATCTCTATCTTACTTTAGATGTTGTTATGGACCCAGTCATTCAAATGAAATTATGCAGTGACTACTTACGGTACTGTCAGTGTAAAAAGTCCTACTTATTTTCTCTTTGTACCAATTAAGTATTTGTTGCAAATGACTATGATTTTGTTATACATATTGTTGCCACACCATTTAAACTAATGTAATGTCCTGTATATTTTGAGGAGATACTAACTACAGATTTTTTTTTTTTACTTCATGTAATCAGTGCAAGGATTTGGCTGTTGAATTACTAAATCTTATGAGGTTTCTTTTACACAAAGTAGTCAGCACACAGATTCAATGCTTATCATTCCTCTTGCGAAATTATAGTTGTGCTGTATATTCTTAGGACAATAAGTGAAAAAAATGCAATTTATTGTGTATAGCTATCTCTGATGTCTTGATTTCAGCTTTCCCTGGATCACAGTCAGGAAACAGTATTTTGCATCCTCTTTTTGCTTGTTATCTGTAAAAGTTCCAGAGGTTCAATATTACGAGGAAACAAACAAAGAAAATTGCCATGATTACACTATTTAGAACTTCAATACCATCTATAAATTTCATTGTATTTGGTGTCTAAACCCATTTCATAATAGTTAGTTTTTACTTGCTCTTCATTTCTTATTTTTTTTCTTTCTTGGTTTTCTACCTAGTTTTGTTTATTTACTTTGTCCTTAGCTTTTATTTCTGTCTTTTTTGCTTCTTTATCTTTTTGTTTGGTATTGTTTCCATCATCTGTTGCCCCTGTTATTGCAGCCTCGTCCAGAAACATGCCTAATCTAATGAGATAGATGAGGAACTAATCTGATGAGATAGATGTCAGTTATTAAAGCTTTGGGTGTAAAAATGCTCTTGGATGTCTACATTGCTCCTAGTTCTGTTGCACACAACAGCTGCACAATCTGTTTGATCTAATCAAGGTATTTCTGACAAAGTCTGAGGTGCAATGGTTTCCTTGATTTAACTGCATGACAGCAGTTTTAATCAGATGAGCACCCATCCTTCCATCCATTTGAGACATCTTTCTTTGTGACCTTCTAAGCTGACTTAATGTTTAGCTGTTTTCTGTACTCGAGATTTGCACATTCTTAGGTTTTTTTTTTGTATGAGTTGTCGTATGTATGCACGCATTAATGTGGGTGCTCTGTGACATTTATCTACCTTTGAAGTAGTCATGAAGTGAATGATACAAAGAAGCTATTTTTATTTTAAAATTCATGATGTTTATAGTCACTCCTTACATATCTTCTTGATGTTAAATACTCCAGGTCCAGCTTCTTCATGAAAAAACACATCTGAAATTGCTTTCCGACACAGTTAGTGATATTGTCCAGTTTCATTGAGAGGATGCAGTCATGGATTTTTAACCCATTCTTCAACCTGCAAGTTAATATCAAGTGTAAAGAAAAATTTAACTGTAGGCTGAAGTAATTTGCTGTGCAATTTTCTTCTAAGAAAAGTATTTAAAAATGTGAGGCTTTTTTCTAGCCTTAGCTGTAGACAATTCACAGTATTTATGAGTGTAGACTGCTTCTTGTTTCCCTCCACAACATTCCTTCACAGCATCTATGACTACTGAGACAACAAAAGAAAGGAGAGAAAAAAAGCAATTAAAAACAATTTCCTCCTTCCTGTTAGTAGGAGCATTCGGATTCGGATTTGGATTCAGAGATAATGTATTGTCAAGATGTGATTTAAACTTCTGACCGAAGGATTGATTAAGTTGATTTTTGTTGTGTGATTTTTATGACAAGGAATTTTTAGTAAATAGTAGGCTTTTATGTAGTTGATTTTTTAATGGCAATTTTTTCTACTTTTTTTTTTTTTTAGCTTTTCATATGGGAAAAGCCTTTGGGGACAAATGATGTGAAGAAAAGATTTGAAATTAATAGACATAGTAAATATAATATATCTTTATAGAGCAATGTGGACACTTATATTGTTAATTAAAAAAACCTAAAAACCAAAAGGACTTTTGTAACACAAACAAATATCTAAAGGGCTGTTTTATGCAAAGAAAATGGAAAAGAAGTTAAAGTAAGGTTACAAAGCCACAAAATTTCAACAGGAAAATATAAGGATACATTTTTATTCTTTGCATCCTCAGTGAAAAAACATGCCAGCTTAATAAATCCAAATTTAAGAATAAATGGATTGGCAAGAGATAAACGCTAAAAAAGCAAGACAACATATCAGGATAGGAGTAATGCAGTGCTTTATTTAAATGGAGAATTGCACAATCTAATAGTGTAATACAGGGAATGCAATCATGAATACTAAGATGTTAAATCCTATCCTGGATTGCAGTGTCTCGAAGGAGCAGAAAGAAATAAATTAACACCATGTAGACAAGAGCTACATTTCTCATGAGGCAGAGATGCATATCTCATGATAAAAGATAACATATCACTCAAATATTCCCTAGCACATTTTGGGTCATTTAAGAATCTTTGGTACTTGCAACTGAGAACTACTAAACCATAGGGAAAAGAGGAGAAAGAATGGGAGGGAGCTATGCTCACAAACAGGACCCCTTCTTAAAGAAGGTGTTTATATCTCTTCATAGATCTGTGTGACACAGAAAATGTGTAGGACATGTCTCACCACGTCCGCAAAAGAGTAAAAATATGTGACCTAATCATAGACGCAAGGTTCCCATTTAATCCTCAGGATATATTTCTACACCTGACAAAAAATGTAAAGATCTGCAGATTCTATGGAAGCCCAAGACTCGTATGGAAGTGGATCAATAAGCGGCTTTTAAACCAAAATTTTATTTCTGATGAACCTGGCAGAAAGATGTAGAATACCAGCTAAATTTCTTCCTCAATTTCAAGTGGCCTGATAGCCACTGTCAAATATTGTTCTGATACTGAATGAATGCAAGGGTTTATATGTGTGTGAAAAATTATCCTGCTCAGTGAACTGCTTCATATCAGAGAGCAATGGATGTAATGCTAAATAAATGATCTTGTCTGATCTTGGGTTAACAAAATCAGGAAGGGAAAATTTGAAAAGCAGGTACAAAATCCAAGGGAAGTTTTTCTAGTATTTTCCTGTGATGACAAAAAAAATGCACCAAAATAACCAACCAAAGAAACACAAACCAAACCAAACCAAACCAAAGAAACACACACAAAAAAAAAAAAAAAAACCCAAAACCAAACAAACCCATGAAGAGAAATAGGTCTGAGAAGAAAAACAAGAATTCTGCACTAGAAAAGGTAAAATAGGAGTTATAGGTTACTGCTACATTTTAATTTGAATTTTTCATAATCAAGAGCATTTCTGTAGTGATTATTTTTTCACATCAAACATAAGAATGGGAATAAAAAGCTCAATGTATATTCTTCCAGAAATTTGTGAGAGTCTTAAAGGAAATTGAATCATTCTAAATACAGTTATTACTGATGTATGATTGAAAAATTTTAAGGGAAATATAACTCAACTACACTAGAAATCTGAATTGACTGATAAAAGTACTGGGGCTGAATATAAGCAATATTCTCCATCCAGCAGAAACACTTCAGAAGATGCCTTTCCTTTAGGGAGTGACTGTTATGACATTCATTACAGACCACAGATAAAACATACAAATATGGATTAATTCTCCCTATCCTTGGTGAACACAGGAAAACAATTACTAAATGAATATTTTCTTCCTGAGCTATTATTCTGAATATACTCAGAAAAAAATATTATTTTCTTTTTAAATCAGGAAAGAAGTTATTTTTATGCCATAAATAAATTTTACATTTTGAGACTTCATGCAGGGTATGACCAAAGATTGCAGAATAATATTATATAGATTCAGCATATTGTTAATACACATTGAAAAAGTTTTTTCCTCTGGATTACGGGATTAATTTCAAAAATAATATAAAAATGCATGGATATGGTGGAACAAAAATAAGTTTAAAAATAAATAAATAATAATTTTAAAAATAGCCAGCAGTCAGTATTGTTGGTTATTTTTAAATTGTTACATAGAAATAAAATTAGTAAATCTATGTTTAGACTTTTCTGCTGGAGTGAGCCCACATATGTTCAGGATTCTGCTTTCCTGTTCTCCAAATCTGGGTATCTGCACTGCTCTTGACCTGACTCCCATATGGCCAAGATTCATTCTAGTAGAAGCCAGTGTTAGAATACTTGTATAGACATTTATTGTTCTATTATAACTAAAAACTTATGGCTTTCTCTGTTAATATCTATGCACAAATTTACATCCCTCACCTGTTAGTTGGAAAATTACTATAATTTACATGGGAAAGAGTAATCTGATAAGCAATTCATCTCATTGATATAATGGAGAAGCATAACCAGATTTCATCACTGTTTTCCATGTTACTGCTGTCTGATCAGGTGTCCTTTCAAGATGAGTTTGGCAAAGAATTGACTGGCATGCAGTTGACTGAATGGAAAGTCAGGTGAATTGGGAAACTACTAAGAATATTATTTAATTTTAATAAGAATGGCGAATGCTTTCTAAGCCCCAGTAAGGATAAGAATAAATGGCCATGTAGATTTTTTTCTTTCCTCCGTCCAAATGGATTATAGTACAGCAGATGGAGCTCTGTGAGAGCCATCAATTTTACAGTTTACTTGGTGTTATTCTTTCATGAAACATTGTCAAGGAAACACTCTTTCTCCATTTCACCTTTTCTGTATCCAAATAGGAAAATTCTGATATTTTTATCTCAATTGAGTTTAACTAGTGTCCTCTTTTTATTTTTACATATTGCATTAGTATTTTATTATTTTATAATGTAATTAGATATTTTATTACTATTATTTTACCTTTTATTTTAGTAAACAATCTAAGATTCACAAATATTCATTTTAGCTAATCTTTCACTCCCACTGCCTCCAGTCTTACTGCTTCTGCTGATAGTCTTGCAATTCTTTCTCTACCTCTGATTTTAGTTCAGACTACGTGTCCTGAGACACACCTTTCTTTTTGTTCTGGGAAATTTTTGGATGGAAACTGCAGGATCTGTAAAAATTGGCAAATTTCTTGGTTTAAGCCGATTTCAGTCATAGTTTCAAAGCTTTACTGGATTTCCATTTAGTGAGAGAACAAGAAAATGCACACATTTTAATTCTAGCTCAATATCTAAGTTTTAAAATGCAGAAGTAAATTCACAACCCTGATATTTTTTTTCTTTTAATTTCCTCCAGTTAGAATCTTGTCATATTGGCACAGGTGATCCTCAAAAGTAAAACGATTTGTTCAAAACAATTATTCATATCAGTGGGCTAACTGAAATTCATCATTATTTTAAGATGAACCTTGTAAGAAATTATCATTAAAACTGGATTTTAACAGTAAAGTGCTGTAGGAATCACAAGCTTATTTTATTTTAGGAATAACTGTATAGCAAGACATATTTATGAGTGCTGAACTGCTGTGTCTTTGCTATGAACAGTAAGACTGTTTCACCTAAGTACAGATGCTGTGAATGATATATTTTATCCTCTGATTCTTTTTTCTGGAAAAAAAGAGGCATTAAAAATAGTGGCAGTAAAAAACTAAACATAAAACAAAGAAAGATGAAGACTAGCACAGATGATAACATAGCTCAGAGGAGATTAGAGAATTAACTTATGTTACTATTTAACTAGGCAAAAATACACATTAAATGCATAACTATAGATGCACATGCACGTATGCATGCACATACATGTGCACATGTATGTGTGTGTCCATTAGACAAACGTGTTACTGGCACAATGAACCAATGAAGTACTATGTAATCTTCTTCCTAGTTTTTGAGAGAAGCAGTGTTAAAACACATTTCCCAAGAAACCATTATGGAAGTTGTTTTGCTTATATTGGAGAAAAACCCCAAAACTACTTGTCCTCAGAAAAAAAAAATATATAGGGAGATTTTTTACAGACAATGATTCAAACCAAATCCCTCTTCCCAGTCTCTTCATAAAAATGAGTTTGGACTGTTAAGGGATCAGTATGCTGATTGTTTTAAATCCTATTCTAGCAACCAAATCTTCACATGAACTGTATGGGAGGTTGGGGGAGATGTCTTTTACTTCTATGACCCAAAACTAATCGCAGATAAATTGAAGTTTCTTGAACTTATGTCATTTGTGAATTTAACTTTGACTCTTCAAAGAATATAATGAATCATGTTAGATACTGTAATTAAGTGATAATGGTAACTTCTTTCTTTTTAAGAAAGCAAGACTTTCAGTTACATCTGTTCATCTGTCTGCCTCCTGTCTTCAAAGGCTTTTGAACACATTAGTCAAATTCAACCTAATTTGATAAAGAAGTATGAATGAGAGCAAGTGAAACTACACTCTGGTTAAAAGAATGATCAGACTAGCGATCAAACAATGGTGTGAAATTAGAAATAATCTATTTTCTTACACTCCAACCAGCAACGTAAACTTGCCCTTGGCCAGTCCATACCCCCACCAGAATCACCGATGACATACTGTCTGCTGTCTATAGCATGGATTACTGTATCTTCCTGTTGCTGTGTTTTAGGGATGGTTGATGTCATAACATATATTCAAATTAAAATATAGGAAGAGTTGCATGGCAGAAATCTAGCAGGTCAGCTTCATGAGTTCTTTTGACAAACAATATGTTTGCAAATTGAGCTCTACATCTAGGACCAAACCTAAAAAAACCTGCTGGCATTACATTTTCGGACATTGGTGTAGGAGCCGCAAGGCTTTCTGTTATAGTTTGCTTGTTCTATTATGTCATCTATTACATGATAAAAAGGGTTTTTAAATACTACAAAGAAGAAAAAATAGAGAACAAATAAAATTAAGGTTTCAACAATAAAAAAAATTATTAAAGAAATAAATTCAGTATTTCACTCTATTACCATTTTTTCCCTGTATTTCTTACTCCCTTTCTTTTCTCTTTTAATAACAGAGTTTTAGGTTGAGACATTGTTACATGTTTAGGAATTTCTTAGACACAAACATATGAGTAAAACTTTCTGTTCTTAAATAATATTCAACCTTTCCTATAAGGCATATTTTTTCCTAGTATAGCAAAGATTCTGGATGTCCCTTTCTATCCTTTTTCCCATGAGAAAAAAACAGAATTAATTATATATATGTATTTTCAAACTTTCTCTAAACATTTAAAGTTGATATTAGCTGTTCAGATACATAAGCATTAAAAATCTGACTGTGAAAACTATTTGTAGGCTCCTAAAAAGTCTCTTAAATGCAGATGCACATATAAAGTTAGGAGCATATTAAAACCTTGTAAAGGTTTATGAACAGGAAATGAGGTTGCTCATAGAAATGCAAAACCTTTTCCAACTTACTGCTCATCTTCTTTATGCCTCTGTTCCCAATAAAAATCTCCAAGACTATTTGAAGAATAAGCAAACCAAAAAGATATGTGTGAGGAAAACAGGAAAAAAAACACCCCAACCTGTTTGTGGACTTTCCTTTGGAATGAAGCTAAAATGCAGAGGGAACTTGAAAGGGCTGATACAATTCTAACCCTTTGGAAAAGAGAAAAAATTATTTGTGGTATTTAGAGCATAAGTTCATTTCATGATTCTAAGAAGCTGCTTTAGACTTATAAATACTAAGTAAACATGTTTTATGTTCAATAATAACATGTATTTAAAATATTTTCAGGTTATATAGACCCATAAATCATTAAAATATCTTTTTAAGTACATCATATTAGAGGAAAATTTACATAGATTATGTCAGATCTAACCTCCTGAGAGAGAGGTGAGGCTGCTGTGACTCCATGCTCTTATTTCCAACCAGTAGTGAGACCGAAGATGTATTTCCAGCAGATACATATATACAGGGCACATATACAACACATATTCACAGATACACTCAGGCAGTGGCACAGATCACAGATGGACACACTCATGAGCCATGCCATCACTGACATCATGAACAACCTCATCCTGCTCCCCTCTCTGTCTGAGCAGGATGAAGATAAAATAGTGAGGGGAAAAATTGTGTACTTAGATATATTTTTAAATACCTGTTGAATCCCTTTGTCTACTGATTTCAGACCCTCCGTCTGCCCAGCGGCTATCCTTGGGTTTCAGTCTCCTCAGTTTATAGCTCCTCCGGCTGCAACAGCCAGACAAGTGTACTGACCGGAGAAGTATTTGCATCCAACTGGTCTTTTTTCCCACACGGCACTTCATTTTCCCTCACTTGTTCTTCTCCAAATCACCTAAGCCCCTCCCTTTTCAGGCTTTTGGTTCTTCCCCCAAATATCCCCTAAGTTCTCTGCAACCGTGAGCTGCTCTTCCCCAGCAGAATTTCTTGTGCTCTCTCAGGTACATCCCACAGGCCTTGTAGGTCTATGTGGCTGTGGTCTGCCACGTCTTATAAATTTATTCTTCCTACTTCTGAAAAGAAGGGAATCAGAAGACTACAAACAGAGGTTTATCCCTTTCAATGAAACACTGCATAAGAATAGAATCCTACGTTTGTGTGAAGCGAATGTAGCCTCAACAAAGGCTGCATTTTTATTATGGTGAATGGGAATTTGACATTAGGTAATAATAAAATATGACAGCTGGTTTCTGTATACTGTGGTGAAAATGCTCCTATCAATGTCCTTAATGACTGTGAAGATTGTCAGCTCAATCATCAAAGGGTTTCTATTTCCTTTCCTAAGAGATAATGGTCATTTTTGCTTTAAAATCACAATAAGCCTCTAGTTTTGCTACAACAAATCATAATGGATTATGTTGTTACAATATGTCTCTGTCCAAGAAAAATGACAAGAACATGAAATCTTGCTCAAAATTGTGCTGTTCATTCATTTCACTTTGTACATCAAACAGGATTCCGATTCAAATTCTATATGATAAGGCAGGTAAAAACAAAGAACAAACTGTATTTTTTTATTTTACATGTGAAGAAGTTTCATCAAATTTTGCCTTCAAGGTGCTATTGAAAATTAAACTACAGGTCAAATAAATTAAGAAGTCAGCACTGTTGTGTAGAATAACATTCAGTCTTCAGCTATGAGTACATGAATAGTATCTTTCTGTTATTTCAGGATGTTTTTCCGTTTTTTCGTTTTCTCTTGATCAAGACCAATCTCAACTTCTTATACGTCTAAAAGTATGTGGACTTATAAACAAATTCAGCTAATGAGATTTTTTTCTAAGGCAGTTGTGAGCTCTAATATATTAGAATATGTTTTTCATCTATTTATTTTTGCTGAAAGAAACTCCTCAAATGTCACTCACTGGCTGATGCCAATATGTCCTCAGAAGACAAATGAAAAATTTGAATAGGACTTGGTCATGTTACATACCCTCCTGATACGATGAAACAGAAGAGTTTCTGTATTTCTTAGCCTCCCAGGCTGTGATACCAGCAAGTCTGAAAAAAAGGCAAGAGGATTTTTTTACTCTCTCAATAGGCTACTGAACCAGTCTGCTATCTCAGATGCAACGTTTGCTACCAAGCAATGCCCAAGATACAACATCAATTATCTGAGACAAGAAAACGCTATACTAGTTTACAGAAACTGATCAAACCCACAAGATTGCAACTATGGGTAACTATGTACCAACAGTGACTTTATATTTCCCCCATTTGTGATTCTGTGATTCTGTCACAGGCTAGAAAGAAGTCTGTCAGTTGAGATAGACCTTAAGCTGGGAGAGAAAATGTTATAAGAGATAGATAGATTGACAGATAGATAGATAGATAGATAGATATAGATAATATAGATACATGCATAGCTTATATAAATTTTATATCATGCCAGCCCAAACCATTAAGCATGCCAAAGCTCCTCTAGTGAAAGTTTTGGATTTTAGCCATCTGAATGCTGCCAGATAGTCCACCTTTTACCTTCCTTGACATCTTGTTCTCTTGGTTGCAAGTCAAATCTCAAGGAACACCAGCACCTATGACCACTACAGAGTTTGTTGAGCTGCTTTGCCAAACTCCTTAAAGAGGAAAATGCACATGTGCAGAAGTCTGCAATATTCCAATAAAAAAAACTTCTTATGACAGAAAATGTTGTTTTCACTTTTGGTAAGAATTGAAATCTATACCACGGAAACTTGAAGAATATTTAAAAGATGTCTTTTATACCAAAAACAAAAAAAAGAAAAAAAGGAAAAAAACAAAAAACAAACAAAAAACCCCAAAAAACCACACCCCCCCAAAAAAAAGAAAAAGAACACCTTTTTTGTGGGTAAAGCACTTCTCTTTTTGTATACTTTTGTTATTTGTATTGCTGCTGTTACTGTGTGTTTCTTCTTCTGTTGCTGTTTGCTTTCAGTAAATTATCTCAACCCTTAGTCTCCACTCTTTGTCCCACTCTTGTGTAGGGAGTTGGGGAAAGTGGAATGTTTTATTAGGAGTTTAATTTCCAGTTGGTGTTAAACCACCACCACATGTTACAGTGCACTGTGCTCTGGGGACAGTATATGTGCAGAGATGCCTTGTGATGGGAGCAGGGTGTACATGACTTTGAAATGGCTGACACATCACAAATATGCTGCCTGCAATTGTTGGAGGACCTTGTTTCAAAGCAGTAAGCAAGGAGCCAAGATGGTAAATAACATTTTTAGTGGCAAAAACATTATAAGAAATTTTTAAATTAGAAGTTCATTTTTTCACAGTCTACAGAAGACTTCCAAAATGCCTCCTCCTGTCAACGAAGCAGTCAGTGTAGTAAAACAGAGATAAGCTGAATATAATGACCTCATTTGAGCTGTGGAGGAAAAGCGTACAAATGCATAAGCAAACAGAATCATTATGTTTAAGGCTTTCACATTTTGTCATAATAAATGCTAAGGAAATATAGAACAATTACACTCTAAAAAAGGGAACAGAACTGTAGCTTTTGAAGTGCTGAAAACACAATTGGGTAAAACATTTGCAGGTTTATTTAAAAAATACTATAGCAGTCTGGCTGAATATATGATCTAGTAGGATTTCTTAATTTTCTTTGCCATTATGCTGTCATTAGTGCTATGTTGTACTCTAAACAAGCTAAAAAATTCATCATACAGAAATGTAAAAAGATCATTTGGAGACAATGATGATATATAATGATGGCTATATTATATATAAAGCTGTATTCCAGTATTTATAAAATAGCTGTGTACATTTTGATCAGCTACTATGCTCAAGCTTTTCTTTGAGTTCAATTAGAATAGAATAAAACTATAATAGGATATAATGTAAATTGTTCCAAATAGTTTAATTAAACGTATTTTCTCTTAGTACTGAATAGTTTCCAAGTGGTAAAAGAGGTTGCAGAATGCCATTAAAATAAGATTCAGAGAAGTTTCATTTTCTTGTCTTTATTTATTCAGAAGTCTCCTACTATTCACAGGAAAGTTTGATGTTCATTCCAAGTCTGTTTAAGATTTCAGAATACTCAAGCTTTTTGTATAGTCACAGAACCACATGCAATTCCACAGTCTGCTGAGAATTTATCGAACCGATTACTTTGACATTGTTTCCCTTCTAAATGTTGACTTTGTCAAATATGTTCTCCTGGCCATCTGCAGATAGTGTGTAGTCTGTAAATTGGAAATATATTTTACAAATTTATGTGTAAAAAATGTATTAAATAAGGGATTTCATAGCAATTATTTAAGACAAAAATAGTCCTTGTTAGGATGCATGTTTTGAAATGAAATCAAATTTACTCCGGTTCATACACACAGTCAGGACAGAAACCAGAGCAGGTTTTGATGAAGAACGATAGATTTTTGTCACAGTAAAGATAAATGATAATACCAATTTATATAATTTAGCAGACTCCTCTTTGAGGTCTGAAAATTTTCTACTGCTTATCTTTTCCTGGTTTTGCATTAGAAAAATGATAATTTTTTTTAATTATTTCAAGAATATTATTTAACCTTCCACACATTCCTGAAACTTTATCATAATTTATTACTAGTTTTCTTCCCAAAAGACTTAATCACCTATAAGGAAACTGCTCATTTTAGAGACTTAACTAAAAGGAAAACGGCATAATACATTTATTCTTTAATTCCAATTCAGCTACAAAATTTAAGTAAAAGGGGCAGTGAAGAAAGAATACAAATCTTTGTGGGTGTATGATACAAAACTAATAAGAAGTTTGCAATTCATATCCTTGAAAGGAATATTGGATCATCTTTAAACATTACTCCATATAACACTACCTTTTTGTTACTTACCTGTACAGATTTTAAAATCTAATTCACTTTGTCAGTTTATTTTTATTTTCAGGTAATGGTCTAGCTATACTAAAATGGCTCAGCCTTAAAAAAAAAAAAAANACCAGCATTCTTATTCTTGAAAAGTATTCTGTGCTCCCTGATGTACAGTCTTGACGGTTTTTGTGCTAGAATAATGGAGATATTTTGTGTGTGTTGGTTTTTTTTTTTAAATCCCAGTCACCTTCTTAATATAATTACATGCTAAGGGAAATATAATTCTATTGGTTTGTGCTAGCTGCACTTTGACAAGGCAAAGAAATGCTATTCCACATAATTTCTGTCCCCTGTGGAATTTAACAGAGGTTAGGTGGATAGCAACTCGGTCCAGGCAGACTTTGCATAGGCTTAGTAGTTTAAGACTAAAGCAACAATCTCAGACTGGGCCTCTAACACACAATTATGGTTCATAAAAAAAACTCTGCATAAGCTTACTTTTGTTTTCTAAACCAAAAAAATCCATGAGTGCCACCTTTTGTATCTTTTGTACATGTTATTTAGAACATCCCATACAAATGTTTATATGTGCAGAAACTTAAAACTATTACAGAAAATGACTACTAGTTTCAAATCCTAGGGGTTCCTTCCTTTGTTCAGAAAGTCCACTTAGAAAGCTTTGTTTTCCAGGTTGTTTTCTGGGTTTTCTTTTATTCTTCCCACTCCCATATTTGCAACAATAAAGCTGTGAAATTTTTTTTCTGGGAATAGAGAAAACATCCTCTCCAGAAAGAATAGTGGTGTTGTCATGGCAACAGATAAGGAGGGATTTCAGAAAAACTATGCAAGATGCTCCCACTGAATTCCTCCATGATATCTGAAGTCTCTGGGAAAGATCATAAAAGAGGCCAATAAAGGGACAACTGAAAGACATAATTTAAAATAGAATAAGGAGGCCTAAGTTACCAATTTATTGCTTCAGTTAATACTTATTTAGTTGTAGGTTAACTTTATGAATGTACCTATTATGTGATTATTTCCATAATTCTACTCAGTTTTCTTAACTCTAGGCTGACTGTGTATTATAAAAATGTCTACCAAATACTTGTACATATTGCTCAACTGGTTTAAAATTGCTAATTAGGATTAGAAGCAGGCTAGTAATGAAAGATTTTTCTGCCTCTTTGAAATACTCAGTGAAGCAATGAAAAATATTTCTGCATAAAATCTAAAATGCCTTCTGGCATGAATTTATACTTAAGTTTGATGCTGGAAGAGAAAAAGAAAGGAATACACTTTGTTGACTTCATTTCTGTGGATAATTCAGTGTTACTGGCACCAGCAACTCACCAAGAAAGATATTGTCCCAGCAAATCTCTATAAATAATTTATAAAGCCATACTTAGCAGTATGGCTTTTTAAAAATGGTCCTTGCAAAAAAGTTGAATTGCGTCATTAAACAGAATCATTGAGAGTGGTCAGGGTGCTTTTTAAGCAGAGTCTTTTCAGGGAGTGCAGAATAAATCTGTTAATCTGCAAAACTCTCTTAAATCATTGCCTTAGAAAGGTCATGAGCACATAAGTATGATTTAAACATGCTTTTCTAACACCTAGAAGAATTATTCTTCTACAGTAGCCTATGCATTATATCCATGCAAGGAAATTATTTTCCAGATAGACTGACGTCAAATAAAGCCATTAAAGAGAGGTCCAATCTGGCTATACAACCAAAATTAAAGAGGAGCAGCAACAAAACCCATTCACTTAAAATACAAAATGCTACAGTACAAGATCTGCTTTAGTTTTAAAGCAAGCAATTCTCACAGTCACTAATAAAACAAAAGTTTTGTTTCACAAGAAAGAAAAAAACCTAAAAATCTTGCATTAGTTTTCAGGGAGGGACAGTGAGTTCAAAAGGCAAATTAGCATCATAAACTCCATCTGAAAGTAGCTGCCCCCCAGTCTGCTGTAGACAGAATACATTAGAAGTGCACTCACAAAAGGCTGATAGCATTTTAATTAATGGAGAACACTTGTGGGCCATTTATTGTTGCTAAAAATTAGTCAAGCTAATTGATCCAGTACAGGTGCATGTAATTGAGAGATATGCCTAAGAGTCACAGTTAATTTACTCTGGGAATTTTGCAGATAAAATGAAAATTTAGTTCACAAAAGTCACTAAAAGGAAATGGGTAAAAGTAACATTAGCTGAAAGAGAAAAAAGAACTGTTTGAGTAGGAAGAATAAAACTAGGAAGAAGTTATGTAGCAAGTTCAATTATACAACACCATGCCAGCTAAAAATTCTCTTTCTTATTTATTTATTTACACAAGATCTAATTTAGGGATACTGAACTACAAAAATTGTATAGTGGAACCTTGAGGATTAAGCTAAATACTTTCATAATATAAAGAATACAGGGATGGGGATACATAATGTATCATTAGCAATTTTAAAACAGCCTTCCAATTTAAACTGCTTTGCAATTAATACCATTTTCTTAGGAAATTAAAAAAAATATATTCCCTGGTTATTTTATCTTTGGTAACTTATTTCTTTTGTTATGAGTTTCATGATTTTACCTTTTAAAATGGATACAAAAGAGTTTCAAAATTAATGATTTTATTTCAGATTTCTAAATAAATACCCATACCTTTAAAATCACCAATTCTGTACTTTTTGATTTTATTGTTGGGCGTTTCCATTGAATTCCTCAACACCAGTAGTTCTTTTCTTCAATAGCTACTTATATATACAGTCTATGGTTATGAAGCCTTTTCCTTCCCCACACTGGACTAGGGTCTAGTACTCTTACACAATATCTAAAGAAACTACTTACAGTATGTTGCAGAGCTCAACCTTTATTTATTTTGCCAGCTGTTCATTTTCCAAATAAAATCTGTAGGTAAAACAGGAACTCTAAAGTGCATGGAGGAACCTCACAATAGTCTGTGCCTAAACTAGGCAACATAAAATGCACAGGAGAGGTGTACAGAATAAGCCCCAACAGTTTTGAGAGCTTAGGCTCGAATTCCCAGCATTAGTTAAGCCTGTAACTTCAGTAAGGATCAATGGAAGAGAGGGACCTAAATCCCACAAGGCTTTAAAGTATCAAATCTTCTGAAAGATGTCTTTCATGTAAGACCATCAATCCAAGTAACCAAGCCCAGCAGTGAAAACCATTCAGCTGCTATCAACCTCTTCACAAGAAAAATTAGCTGAGAGCATGCTCGCTTGCAAAGATCCCAGAGCTTAAAGTTCCTATGCAAAGAGGGCTTACAGAATCAGGCTAATAGAAAAAAGAAAAACACAAGAATGAAACAGGCCTTTAAACATACTGATGTCTGAGGAGTACAATTGAAGGAGTAAGGGGCAGCCTTTTTCACGTGATGGGAAGGCCTTTTTTGTCTACTGGGAAATAATCATATAAACTACATTCTAAAACCCTGGAAAGGAGGATCCAAGGTTGAGGATTTACCAGTTCTCACTGAATGGCAACCAGTTACAATAAAGTGATCAGGAAAAAAAAAAGACAATTCTGTACAGCAGAGTAGAACATATAGAAATAAAATTATGTAATGCCCTCAAACATAATATGTAATATAGCTCTAAGCTGTAGCAGCTAGCTCTCGTATTTTCAAAGCAAACTTCCTCATTATTCATTTTCCTGGAAGTTAATTTACTATCTTCAAGAGAAGTTTTTGAGCAACATGCACCATTTTTCACTTCTCTTGGAAGATTTTGAAAGCAGCTTTAAAATTTTCCCAGACTTTTCTTCAGTTTTCTCTTAGCTCCAGGCAGCCCTGTGCTGAGAGTGCCTTTAAGTAGTTCCCTGCTTAGCAATCTAGGTTTGTTTTTTTTTTAATTCTGTTCTGTGACACTGTCTTCTTAATTGAATAAGAATGCAAGACACTTAACTAAGGTAATGTTTAATCAGTGCTAGACTTTTGTTGTGCCTCCATCATTGCTGCAGTAAACTCAGCTTTTCTCAATACCTGCACTGTTTCTGCTCTTGGTCCATATGTCCAAATGTACCGGGGTATGCTGCTGTAAAACAACCCCTTGTTTCTTTCCATATATACCTTGATTTCCTCAGAAATTTCAGAAGATAAGATGGAAGGGAACCAGTAAAAGGTTCCTTATATGTATAATAGCTTATCTAGCTGCAAGCAGAAAAACTTAGCTGCACATAAAGGATTTACGTTCTTTCTTGTGCTGTTAAACATATTAGTGACTTTTCTAAACTTAGGTATCAACTGTTGTCTCAGTAGGATGCTGATTTAACGTCTGAGGCCTTTTTATTTACCAAATAATCAGGACAATTTGCACGTTACTAGATTTTACTCTAATGTATGGCTTTAAGATAGAGATTTTTTTACTGTTTCTGGTGGGCAAACTTTTCTTTGCTGTTTTATCCTGCTGAATTTCTCTGGTATAATCTCAACCATCTGTTGCTGGGAGAAGCAAGTTATTGATGAAAATTTCAAGAAAATCATTATGCCGTTTGCAATGCCCCATAACCCTCAAAGACATGTGCAGCTCATAACACATAAATATAACAAACAGAATTCATTCTCTGAAGTATTCCTCCTTGCAATTTCTTTAAAATAAGAGATACATTGTGGGTCAAATCTTAATGTGGAAGGTACATCTCCAAGGGCTACTATGATGGATAAGCCAAAAAATTTTAGCAGCACTTTTTCTTCATTGAGCTGCTCTATTCTTGACATATTGCAAGTGCCTTTCTAACTGTTAATGATAATTCAAAATTATATAGGGCATTAGCTCTGCTTTTGCTATGATTGAGAACTCCTTTCTGTTTAAAGGTCAACCATTCTGAGTGCTCTGAAATTTGCATGTTTACTCAGATTCTTCTAAAACTTTCATCACTTGATTTAGCTGCAGGAAAGAGCTGGCAATCCGATTTGGAGTCATTGAGGTAAAAGTCCTTACGATATAGTGCTCAGAATAAATTGCTTTCAGTCCTTGTATTCTATCAGTGATCTTCTAATGCATACATTGGGCTCAAAGAAGATCGTATGGCAGCTGATCTCAGATACTCAGTGTTTATCTCTAATAAACATGCTACTTAGTAGCCCTCAAGATAATGTACTGTTGCAGTAATTTCTGTAGTAATACAGTCCAGGTTGGTGCTTGTCAAGCAATCAAACCCAAGACTGATGGCTATGTATTTGAGAAGACATCCTTCCGAGAATTTCTGGCAATTCAGAGTTTCCTATGTTTTAGGCAGTGGAATGGACGTTTTGTTGCTGCCATAAATCCTGAACTCAAGCAGAGATCTTGAGAATCTGTGACTGTAGTATCTACTATGGCAGTGGGATTCATCTAACCAATGCTTAAATCTCACAGTCTTGTCATAATTTCATCAATGTTTGTGCAGTGAATCAAATCTTTCAAACTAGATGGTTGGTGACTGCCTGGGTGTCAGACAAGACAAGACAGAAGTCTTTACCATGGCATCTTCAGCTGACTCAGTAAGATTCCTAAAACAACTCTTTTGCTGAATTATGATACCTGGTTGGTCAGTGCAGTCCAGCACTTGCATGAACTATTGTTGTATATTGTATATATTAAAAATATCTTCTCACTATTTTACCTACCTACAAGACTGTCTGATACAATCATATCTACGTCTTTGGGGACAGTTTCTACTTTTCCTGAAGACTCTTATCTTCTTGTTTCTGAAGAGAGATAATCTTATGGAGGTCCGTTCTGCAAGCCTGAGGTTAAGTGGCCAGATAAACCTTGCAGAATGCTACTTAACACATGTAGGCATATAGATTAGTCTATGTACATTCAGAACTGCCCTGGGAAATATCCTAATCACTCTGAAGTTCCCAACTGGAAAGTTCCTGTAACAAACACCTAATTGTGAAAATGGTTAGGAATTCCATCAGTAACCATGGCTCAGACCCTCCACTATTTCAAACTGATCCATTACCTCATCTCCGCAGGAGACTAGATTGGAAGTGTGACCATACAAGAGTGAGTGACTAAACATCCTGGGTGTGCACACAGGCAGGCTCAGGAGCAGCATGGGAAAATCTAGAGCTTATACATAAAAGTTTCATTGCCACACAGCCTCTCCTTATCACCAGGAGGCATAGCTTATTCTACTCTAATATATTTTCCCTTATCTTGAGTTATGAACCGGCACTTCAGCTATGGAGTTTAAGAGAACTCTTCATTAAGAGTAGCCATTTCTCTCCAATGACTATAAACATCTATCAGGAAGGATGTCTAGCTTGGATATGACCATCATTCTGAAGAATCCCTTTCATAAACAGAAATAGGCTAAAATTAAAATATGACAGTACTGACTTAATTTAGAAGCAGCAAGTTTAGATTTGCCATTTTTTAGTATCTGTGTTAGTCTTTGTTAACAAGATCCCCCACTAGAGAGAGACCAGAAGAGAAACCTGGAGCAATAGGACAAGAGGTTATGATTTTTTATTAAAAGAGAATGAAGTCAGATGAGATATGAGTAAGGCATTCCAGGCCCCATCCCTGGAAACATTCAAGGTAAGGCTGGGCAGAGCCCTGAGCAACTTCATCTAGCTGTTCTTGCTCATTGCAGGTGGTTTGGATGAGATGGCCTTTAAAGGTCCCTTCAACACAAACCATTCCATGATCCTACGCTACTAAGATGTACACTTGGTGGAGGAGTATCAGGTCAGGGAATATTCAGGAAAATTTGACATATAAAAATCTATGGACCCTGATGGGATGAATACTTACGAATTGTTCCAAAATATGCCAGGTGGCCTCATCTTTGGAGCATAAATCAAGAGTGAGTATTTCATACCAATGGAAATGTAGCAAAAGTAAAAAGAGATATAATTTTAAAGAAAACACTTCAAGCAACACTTCCTTTTTTATGTACTCCCACCCCCTATTTTATACATTCCCATCTTCCTCCCATCTGATGAAAGCATTCCGAAACAGAGGACTGTAATTGCACTATTTATAAAGAGGATGCAAGTTACCTCTCCAAACATGTTGAGCCAGCATAAGGAATGTCACAACTAACACTGAGAGACTGTTGGAATGTGTTGAAGAAATATCTAGTTACTTCCAGCAGTGTCAGAATTATTATAATGTTTTAAAATAATAAAAAAAGAATCAACCCAGTGTTACCATTGCTTTCATGTGGTTTATATTTTATGCATATTCAGAGACATAATTTTTGTAGTCATGGTCAAGAATGGTAGGTGGTGTAAGATTATGTGATGAATCACTATCAGAATGTGTTACACTATTTATTAATACAGGTGACAGCTATCTACAGCAAAATAGAAACACATCCCTTTTGCTAGTGGACATCCAGATTTCAAGGTACTAACACAAAATACTGAGCTGTAAAGTAAGTAATAGTGTCTCAGTAACACATGTATATTCACAGCAAGCTACAATTTTCATCTTCTAAGATCCTTCTGCACAGTTCACAGTAACCGCTATTGTGTTCTGCAAAGTGCTTGTTGTGCAAATAAAATATTCTGCTGCTTCTTTTGGAGCTAAGATTTCAACTGAACTTCAACATTAAATACTTTTGTCCCATTATCTAGCTTTTTCTGCACTATTATAAATTAACTAGGATATATTATTATGTAAATTTACAACACCAACAATGAGGCTAGCATATAGTACTTTAAATATGACCTCTACCCAGGATTTCTAAACGCTAAATAGATATAGCTGACAAATTATTATATAGAAGGATTAGGATGAAATAACAGCATCTAAAACCCCCTAAAATTTAGCAAAGCTATGAGTACAATATTTTATAGAAAAAATTTCTATTTAAGTTTTAGTAATGTTTAAATTAATAAATGTACAATAATACTCATGCAAAGCTACCTTGGATGGGATTCCTCTCCCTTATCTTTAAAAATAATTGCTGAGATGTCTAGAGAAGCTGCTTACTGTGGACACCTCCATCATAGTCTCTTCTTGAATGTGATTAATTGGGCCTATCATGGATATATAATTAGGCATGGGAAGAAACATCCTCTGGGTATGTCTACATCTTCTCCAAGGGGAGTCTTGGCTAGTTAGCTCACATACAAACATTTATCTTTGAGGTGCTTAGGGAAGGGATAATAAATTTCAGCAGACTGCATTCTGCATATATGGTATGTTAACAGGAAATTGTAGGCCAATTTTTTTTCCACTAATATCTTTCAACAGATGCTATTTCCTTACTACCTGTTCCTTCAAAACTGGGTTTTCTTTTTTTTGCCCCCTTATTTAATTTTGAGCAAATTCTCATGACAACGCCAAAACATTTCATCACTTGGTATTTATATCAAGAAAACATTTCTAGAGGTGTATTCTGTTTAGAGGTTGTTCACTTAGCATGTAAAAGCAATCTCATTGCCTTTATAGTTGTTGTGTGTGTGTGATTTTTCCTCACCTTTATTTCAACTTCTGAGTCATTTCAGTAGCAAAACCTCAGAAAATGTACCTACTCTTCTTGTAGTTGTTTCAAAAGTGCTCATACAGATTATGTCATACATTTCCTGTAGGTGCAGCCTAAGCTTAGGTGGTCTATTTGTGCCTCCCTATTACATTGCAAGCTCAATATCCAATTTACTGTCTACTATTCATCATTTTTAGATCTTTTTTAGCTTTACAGCTTTCCAAGGCTCTCCCTCCCTTTGAATTGTATTTGAGAGTATTTTCTCCAAGATGTATTATCTTAGATCTTCTATTCTGAACCACATTTCATTATTGCTCAGATGTCTCTAAATTCCCTGCATCTGCATTATATTGTTTCTTTCCTTCTCACAAATCCTAATGTGTGACCATACACACTTGTAACTAGGAGGCAAAGTTAAGCAGAAATGTCTTTGATTACATCTTCCTGTTGTCATGAATATAATGCACCATATTACAAGTTCATGGTGCAGGATATCCATGTTCACAGACTGAGCTGCTGTTTTTTACTTTACATAGGTTCAGGTGTATAGCTTCCATTTTCTTTGGAGATTTACAATGATTAATTTAGCTATGTAACTTAGATGCCAGAACACCTGCAGTCTTGTACCTTGTTCCTCTGATAAATGTGAGAGTGACCCAAATGACTTTTTTTTTAAAAAATAAATATACTTGGGAAAAGGTATAAAGGTCTCCAGAGTTACAGGTCAATTTCTGAAAAGGTATGCTTTTTTTGTAGTTAATCTCCTTGAAGTCTTCAGTCAATGGCATAACTCCAATCCTACAAAGGACTGACAAGAGTCAACTGCAATTTTGGTTTTGTGAAAAAAGCCCAGACTCATGAGGTAGCATCTATTCAACAGAACTGCAGCACAAAATTGGGTGATTTCAAAGATTCTAAAATGTTAGGAGACTGCTCATATACTGTCTTCTAATAATCACTTTATGACAGAGGGACTAAACCTTTTCCCACAAACAAAATAGCCGGCATGGTTTCATGATGAGTTATATCAAACCACATACTGCCTTCCATCAATTAAATAAAAAAATACTGAGAATAAGAAAGAAAACAAATGATCTTAACAACTATGAAGTTTACTTGTTTCGCCAGGGTAAAAGTATAATTATGTTCCTTTTCCTTCACATCTAGTTCTCATGCATTCCTTGATCCTCAGGCCACATAATTGTTAAGGGTTCCAGGCAAATTTTAGGATCTGGGCAGGTTTGAAGTTTAACATATTTTTGTTTAGATTGGTAAAATGAAGAATGCGTTTTGAAGGCCATGCAAATATACATCTATTATAACTCAGAAAGCAGAGAGCTTAAATGATTTCTCTAGTTTAAAATGTGAGAGCATCACATCAAGATAAAAGTAATTGCTTTAAAACCAAGCCCCCAAACATTTAAGGTTTGCCATGTAGAGCATGTGGAAGAGTTCACCTTTTTGATGTTTGCAAAATGCTGTGTCTGGATAATCTCCAGAGAAAGGATAAAAATCTGCATCTCCAAGACGGTTACAATAGTTGTACACACTTAAAATAGTGTGTTATATATTTAATAATGAAAAACTGATAAGAAACATACCATTCCTCCACAAGACTATGAAAACACACAGAAGCAAACACTGAAATCAAAGAGGGAGTCAGTAAAAGAGCTATCTTTAATATTTCTGGCTGCATAGCATAGATTTGGAATTTGAACCAGCATTGAGAGTATTTACAGTTTGGAATGCTTTCCATCATTCTCCTTATGTAGGTGGGGGGGGCGGGGGAGGGAAATGCTGAACAGTCAGAACTTTAAACAAGCCACATGTACTTCATTCTATTTAATTCCTTTCAGCTGATCGGGGCTCTGTCCAGCTCCAGTGACAATGTTAAGCCCCCTACCTCAAATGCATTTTAAAAAAATTATTAGAAAAAGTTAATGCATTCATGAAGATCTTATCCTATGACAAACAAACTTCAGAAGACAAATGTATATTCGTTTCACTTTAAGAAAACAAGGATAAGTGGAAAAATTAAAATATTTAAGTACATTAAGTACATAACCTCTAAGTTTTTAACTCCTCTATTCAATGTCAAAGGAAGAAAGAGTCTCATTATGGCTCATAAGCTGTTTCAGCTGTTTGAAAAACCTAGTATTTTATCTTCCATCCATGTTATCTGGCTTAACATTTGCATCTGCCACAGACACTTCAGCACCAGTGAAATATAACTCCTTCTGCCCTTCCAGATGGTCTGGCATACGTTTGGATTTTCTTACTCTGACCATCAGTGAGTGGCAGTACCCCAAGTTAAAGCTGGTGTTGACTTAGCACCAAAAAAAAAAAAAAACCCACAGAATGAATCATGACTATGATTAGCATGCTGGCATTAAAATACTGAACATGCATCCCTTAGTAAGAGTAAACTATCAAACATAAAGAATGGCAATATGTAATCCTATGGGATATGCACTTAGAACTATCCCTTGGAGGTTTCATTTATTCATGGAAGGGATTACCCATATCACGGTTAACAGAGAGCACTGATCTAGCATACATCTGTAGCAGCAAGTGGGTGGCAAGAGCTTTCACTAAACTACTGCAATTCCATATATGCATGGATGAAGAAACCAGCTAGCATTCATAACACCTAGTGACAGAAGCTTCCTATACAAGATGTTTTGTATGCTTATGTGGTCAAACTACATAGAGAGAGCCACCCACAGTGTATATCTCATCAATTAAGCAGAAATGTTTTGTAGATTTACAAAAAAAATCTGAAAAGGCAAGAGAAGAGAGAAGAAATAGAAGTAAAGAATAAAGAGTCAACTGCCTTGTGTGGTGGAAAGATAGAACAATGGCACTGAAATCAGAGAATCAATTCTGCTATTTTAAAGCACATTGATTCACTCAGGGAAGTCATGGCAAAGATCCAAGCAGACAAGAAAAGTTACTGAGGCGCTGTTCTCTCCTGCCTGGAGCCTAGAGGGAAATATATTTTCGCTGGTGGAATTCAAAGGCTTTGGCAATACAGCAGCATCAATAAAGACTGAGTGCTCTGAAGTAAGAAATTGAGACTGCAACCGTGCAGCTAATTCTGAGCATTTTTATCAATTATCAGGCTACAATTAGCCACAAGCTGGCTGGTTCTCCGCAAACACAAGCGGAGGAAGGAGCAGCAGCTGTTGTGTAGCCATGCCCACGAGAACTGGGAAGGCTTCCCTCCCTCTGGTCTCACTTTGTTGGCTTTCTGACTGGGTCTGAGGCAGGGGCTGTGAGTCCTCCCTTGCAGGGACCAGAATCGCCAGATGCACACCCAGGATCCAGGTGCTGCCTGACAGCGCTCCCTAGGCTGGGACGGCCACACCTCTGAGTCTCAGCCACTCTGCTGCTGCTTCCTTTGCTCTTAGGAACACCCAAAGTGCGCCGTTAAGCCAGGATGCGCTCTGGTTTTGCCCTCTTCCTCGCCCTGTGCAGGGATGGACCATTGCTGTGCTCTCAGGAAGCTATTCTTGAAAACTTCCAGCATTGCAAGCTCCTTTGCCCTCCGCGGATGCTCGCCCTGGAATCCTTCACAGCTGCCTTCAGAGCATCCTCAAGTTGGCTCTTCTACAATCCAGGGCCCTTGATCCCTTCGCTGGGCTCAGCAAGACCCTTAACTGCACGATATTGTGGAACTGGACCTGCAGGACAGGGACCTTTCCGGCCGGATCTGCCCTTGTTCCTCTCTGTCTCCCTGCACAAAACACGGCGTGGAAGAGAACGGCAGCAGGGGCCTGCGTGTCCCAGAGCTTGGATTTTGCGCCACTTCAGCTTCACAGAGAGGCCAGTCAAGTGAAAAATCTGTTTATTAAACAAAGGCAAAGCGAAGGGATGAGCTGGGAGGGAAAAAAGGGGATGGGTAGGCTCTGAGGGCTGGAGGGAGGGATCTGTCAACTTGGAGTGAGACGGCAGGAGCTCCCGGAGCTTCACACGGGAGGGATAAAAGGCGATGGGACAGTGTCTGAGGGCTGGATGCAGGGAGCTGCCAACAGGGAGGGAGGGAGACAGCAGGAGCCGCCAACAGGGACATAGGGAGACGGCAGGAGCTGCTGGAGCTTCTGCACAGGCTCAGCTGTGAGTAGCATCAGCTGTGCCCAGAGCTGCAGCTTGTCTCCAATGGCCTCCAGGTGGTCTCATCTTCCATGGTATCTGGAGGCCTTTTAGGGACACTGGCTCTCCTGATGCAGTGGCTGAATGCAGCTCTGCAACTCTTCCCTTGAATGTCACTTGAACGAAGCATCTTGTGATGGAGTGGCTGTCGTCTTCCTTCAGGGCTTGAAGGGCTGCAAGAAGAGGAACAGAGCCCGGACTCAGACAATCCAAGGAGACCTTCCCTCCAGCGCCATCCCACCTAGCTCTTGCCATGGCCAGGAGCGAGCAGGAGACAAGGAGATCAGCCGGAAGGTGCTGGCCAGGATCCCTGCCGCGTCCCTGCAACCTCCCTGTGCTCTGCCCATGCCAACCCCTCGTCTGCACAGGGAGCGGAGCCCTCCGCAGTCGGGGCAGAGATTGTAACTCCGTGCCCAGAGGCTGCAGCTGCTGCCCCCGCCAGCCCCCGCTGCCTTCACTCACCCTCGCTGAGCACCTGCAGCTCTTCCTTCTGGCCCATCATGAGCACGCCGGCGATCCCTGGGAGCACAGAGCCCTGTCACGGCCCCAAGCGGTACAGCTGCCCCGCAGCGGCGCTGCCAGCCCTTCCTGCCCCGGCAGGGCTCAGCCCGGGCCGCTGCCGTATCTTGACGCCCGAGGGCACGGCTGCGAGAGCGGGGCGGCAGCAGCAGCGCCGAGGCCAGGAGGGGCTCCACCGCCCCGGGCCCGGATGGCGCTGCCGGGGCAGCAGCCGCGCTGGGGCCGAGCCGCGGCGGGGCTGGGAGGGAGCCCGGGCTGGTGGCTCACCGATAATCCTGATGGCCGCCTGTCACAGGCGCTTCTGTGGGCTCTCCAGGCAGGCACGTCAGGGCCCAGCGCAGGTGCTCGGAGGCTCGGCTCTCGTCCTCTGTCAGCTGCAGAGAGCCCGGGGCACAGAGGGAAGGCTTGGCGCGGGCTCTGTCCCTTGGCCGGGCGCTCCCTGCGCCCGGCCCTGCCCTCCCCTGCCCGCAGATAGCCCCGTGGCCCGGCCGGCAGCTGCTGGCGCCGGGCTTTGGAGGGGGCAGAGGGCCGAGTGCTGCCCGGAGAGCCGCGATGCCGCTCGCCCCACGGCCCAGCTGGCCGGAGCTCCGTGGGCACCCGGCTCGGGGCCAGAGGAGCCTGGGCGAGAGCCCGCGAGGCCCGGGGAAGGGAGCGGCGTGTGGGGCGCAGCGGCACTGGGCAGGGGCGCAGCCGCCAGCCCCGCACACTGAGCACCAGGGGCAGGGGGCTTCTCCAGGCTGCGGCTCGGGCTTCCTGGCTGTGCTTACCACGCATTCGGCGAACTTCATCCGCTGCCCGTTCTTCAGCAGCTCCTCGAGATCCCTCCTCTCCAGGAATTGGGCCGCACAAAGAAGTGCTTCGCGAGAGGCCTGGAGAGCAGCAGAGAGCCGGAGGTGGCACCACAGCCCAGGGCACAGGGCTTGACACATCCCTGTGCCAAGGCCAGGAGGAGGCTGGAGACCACGAGGCGCCGGGGCAAGAGGCAGCCTTGCCCCCTCCCAGGGATGCACCAGCATCAGGCAAAACCTCACCTTTGCCATGCGCTGGTTCTCGTCACGGCAGTGTAAGAAGAGTGGCAGCAGGCTCTGTCTCACAAGTGTCATGAGAGGCTTTTTTCCCTCCTGCACTACAGATTCCATCACCCTGCAGAAGAGGTGAATGGAGAGCAGCCGCACGAGGCCGTTGTCCTGGAGGAAAGGAAAAGACCTCAGCACCAAGTACTCCAGGCCCCCCTGGGCAAAGACCCAAAAATCCACAGGACACAAAGTTTCTGGGCTGCACCCAGTGCCCGTGGCCGGGGGCACAGAGCTTTACATTTTCAAAGAGTGGCAGGACTGCCTCCGCCAGCTCCAGGGCAGTGGTGCTGGATATCTGGATGTCTTCGTCCTGGAGCATGTTTATGAGCACAGAGAGGGTCCTCCTGACCATCTCTTCATCTGCATCACCCAGCAGCTCCACAAGGTTTCGATACAGGCCGCATATTTGTCTACCCTGTGTGGAACACAAGGCTGTGGCGTGAATCCATGACCGGCTGCAGCATCAACTGGCGCAGGCACTGTGCCAGGCAGCTGCAGCTACGAGAGGGCAGAGAGCTGCGAGGTAGCCAGTTGCAGAAACTCACAGCCAGGGCAAAGATGTCGTTGAATGAACAGGAGAAGGACACAATGTGCAGCGGCCTCTCCTGCATCATCCAGAGCAGTGCTGGAAGCACCCTCTCCACGGCTGGTTCTGACGAGCCTATAGTTCTCCACATCATTGTGGCAGCTCTGTGGGACCAGAGCTCTGCATCAGTACCACGCCCTGTGCAGCTGTGTGGGGCTGGGTGACAGAGCCCCAGTGCCCTGAGGGGCCCGGAAGGAGCATGGCAGCAGGCTCAGGGAACTGAGGGCCCCGAGGCTCCTGGAGCTCTCTGCCTGGCTGGCAGTCCCCACTGGACCGGCTCTACAGGGAGATGGGCCCAGAAGGCTGCGGAGCCCTGAGCTCTCAAGGCAGTTGTGCCCTTTACCTGTCACAGTATGGGGCACAGCACAGGAGGCTCATCACCACAAGATGAGCCACAACACAAGAGCAGGGTGTTCTTCAGCCAGCCTCAGAATGCCAGTCTGCAGCCTGGCATCCACAGTGCTGTGGGACACGAGTCTCTGGTGAATGTTTCTCACCATGGCTGGCACCTGGAGGAGGCATGGGGAAGACCTGGAGTGCTGTCCATGGGAACAAAATCCCCAGCTTCCCCCAAGAAGTGCTTCCCTTTACACTGCACTGGGCTAGCCTCAAAGGCTGAGGAGGCCCAGTGGATGTGGCTTGAGGGGCCACACAATCCTGGGAGGCCTCTGGTCTTGGCCCCAGGCTGCTTACCTGCACCTGAGAAAGAACAGCATTCTCCTTGAAAAAATCCAGAGTGGGAGCATGAATGATAGTTGCAGTGGGCGTGATGTCAGTATCTGCCACAGCCTGAGTCATTGCGGTGGTGTCCCCACTTGTCCTGGATTAATGAT
>VZRM01001494.1:262-86591 GCA_013397955.1 Grantiella picta
CAAGCCTGGCAGAATTCAAGAAGCATTTGGAAAACGCTCTCAAAAATATCTATTTAATTCTTGGGGCTCTCCTGTGTCGGGCCAGGAGCTGGACTTCGGTGATCCATGCGGGTCCCTTCCAGCTCAGGATATTGTGATTCTGTGGGACTCTGTGTATTTCGCCTGACTCGGCTGCCCCGCGGAGCGATGCCGCCCCAGCAGGGCGCACCTCCGGCTCCCGCTGTCCCGCTCCCGCTGTCCCGCTCCCGCTCTCCCGGCCCCGCGCTCCCCAGCTCCCGCTCTCCCAGCTCCCGCTCTCCCGGCTCTCGCTCTCCCGGCCCCGCTGTCTCGCTCCCGCTCTCCTGGCCCCGCTGTCCTGCTCCCGCTCTCCTGGCCTCGCTGTCCTGCTCCCGCTCTCCCGGCCCCGCTGTCCCCAGCTCCCGCTGTCCCGGCCCCGCGCTCCCCAGCTCCCGCTCTCCCGGCCCCGCTCCAGCCCGTGACGCCACCGCGCCGCGCGGCTGCTCTGGAAACGCGTTTCCCTGCCCGCGCGGGATTGTGGGAGTCCGGGAAGAGGCCGCCGGGGGAAGAAGATGGCGGCGCCGGGAAGGGCCCGGGCGGGCGGCGGCGAGGAGGAGCGCGGGTCTGGGCGCTCGGAGTCGGAGCTGCTGCTGCTGCACCCGGAGCTGCTCTCGGAGGAATTTCTGCGGCTCACGCTGGAGCAGGTGCGTCCGGGCAGATGGGCGGGCGGAGCGGCGGCCCCTGAGGCGGGGCGAGGGGAGTCCCGGCGCTCGGGGAGCAGCAGGCGCCAAGGAGGTGCTCTGGACACCACGAACTTGCAGAGAGGAGGCCCTGGCGCGGGAGATGTCTCCGTGTTTGCAAAGGGGCTGTGTTTGAACACCCAGGCTGCTGAAGAGCAATTTGCCCAAATCGAGACAGTGTCTGCATGCAGTAGAACTGGATGTGGAAGGATGAGCTTTACGCTGTTAAAGTTGGCACTGCCATACCCAGTGTACCCTGCTCTTGCTGACCCTGCCTTGGCAGGTCGGTTGGACTAGAAGATCGCCAGAGGTCCCTTCCAACCCTAATTCTGTGATTCTGTGAATTAAAAGAAATGCAGCCTATGTAATCAGTCAAGGTAATGCTTAAATGCATAAACATTATGCTTATTAATATTTGATAGTTGAAGAAAAATTTAATTTGAAAGGGAGTTATAAACAGTTCAGGACTGTACAAAGCTGTACTTATTTGGAATACTAGTTACTGCCTTGGCTGAAAATTTCAGGTGCATGAAACAACAGTGATCAAAGTTTCAGGGTTTTATATAAACTCAAAGAATTTTCCTGTGCTTTTGTCCATGAAGCCTGTATGAACAGGTTTCAGGCCAACACCTGAAGTCATGAAGTGTTGCTAGAACCAGTAGTGGCAGTAGCTTTACCTGCTCTCGGTGACCTTGATTTGTAGGATGTTAGTGGAGTTTTTTCCTCATTCCATAAATTTGGCATGAGGTACCAAGAATCTTCACAACCCGATACACTATTAGAAAGAAAACTGGTGTTCTAACTGATGGTTCCTAGAATCACAGAATAGTTAGGGTGGGAAGGGATCTCTGGATCTTGTCCAACTCCCCTGCCAAAGGAGTGTAAACAAAAGCAGGTTACACAGGAACACATCCAGGTGGGTTTTGAATGTGTCCAGAGAGGGAGACTCCACAACCTCCCTGGGCAGCCTGTTCAAGTGCTCTGCCATTCTCAGCATAAGGAAGTTCTTCCTCATGTTGGTATGAAACTTATCTCCGTTATTCTTTGGGAACTGGGGAAGAAAGCACAACTCTACATCTCTACAAGTTTGATTTGCATTATGTTCCAGTTGTCTGTTTTCTAGAAGTGTGAAGAAGAGCTCTATTGTAGTTGGATTCAGGGAAGTGTTTTTAAAAGTGCATGAAAACATCAGTCATCAACAGTATGTCTATCATAACTTTTTCCTTTTTTAGCTGCTGTTTTCCTTGGGAAAACTTGCAGAATTTTGGATAAGGAGGGGCTGCAGTTGACCTATGTGGGCAAGGTGTAAAACTGCCCAGTGCTGCTCACATCTGGAGCCATATGTCTCTCACATTGTCAAAACCAGCCCATCACACACCGGAATTTGAAGCAGAGTTGCTGATGACGCCTTTGCTTAAATGTGCTTAAAGAGCCACAGACAGTGGGGTCAGGAGACTGCAGAGGACACACAGGAAAGGGCACATGAGGAGACACGTGAAAAGATGCACTTGCAGGTGGTGAGAAAAGAAACCACTGTGCACTGACCAAAATATCCTGTGTTTCCCATTGCCTCACTGAAGGGAGGGACTGAGTGTAATCCACACAGAAAACAAAGGAAGTTGACAGTAGGAAGGTACGAGACCAGGCTGTTGTTGGCACTGGGTAGTTCATGGCCTCTCCAAACTGATCACCCCAGTGACACCATCACTTCTGGGACCCTGGCCCAATACAGTTCTTTACAGTGGATTTTGAAATAAGAAATTACTCGACTCAGTTGATTGAATGTTGAATCTCTCATAATAACTTCTTTTCTGTTCCCCACAGAAAAATATATTAGTTGAAAATGATGAAAAGATGGACAAAGATGGGCTCACTGATCTCTACATTCAACATGCCATTCCCCTGCCTCAGCGTGACTTGCCAAAAAGTAGATGGGGGAAAATGATGGAAAAGAAAAGACAGCAAAATGACTTGAAAAGTGAGAATAAAAGGTAATTTAGCTTTATTGGGCCAGACTTGGACAATTTATGGACATTGTTACACTTTACAGAGAATGCCGTGTTGGGTTGCGCATGTCAGAAGTATTAGATTCTACTACTGCAAAGATAGGAAAATGGGAAGATAATTTTTTTTTTTTTTTTTTTGGTCATCTAAATGTCATTAATGGTATCTAGCTTATAGTGCTTCTTGTCATAGAACTATAGAATGTTTTGGATTGGAAGGGACCTTTGATGGTCACTAGTCCAGCCCTCCTGCAGTGACCAGGGACATCTTCAACTCTCTCTGGTTGCTCAGAGCCCAGTCCAATCTGACCTTGAGTGTTTCCAGGGATGGGACATCTGCCACTTCTTTGGGCAACCTGTTTCAGTGTTTTGCCACCCTCCTTGTAAAAAACAACTTCTTTAATCTAAATCAACCCTCTTATAATAAGTTTCAAGCCATTACTCCTTGTCCTATCACTACAGACCCATCTTTCTTATATGTCCCCTTTAAGTACTGAAAGGCTGCGATAAGGTGATCCTGGAGTCTTCTCTTCTCCAGGATGAGCAACCCCAACTCTCTCAAGCCCTTCCTTATGATCATTTTTATGATCCTCCTCTGGAACTGCTCCAACAGGTCCATGTCCGTCCTGTGCTGAGGGCTCTAGATCTGGATGCAGCACCCCAGGTGGGGTCTCACCAGAGCAGAGCAGGGGGACAGAATCACTTCCCTTGACCTGCTGGCCATGGTGCTTTGAGCACAGTTGGCTTTCTGGGCCGCGAGCACATGTTGCTTGCTCACGTCCAGCCTCTCATCCACCAGTATCCCCAAGTCCTTCTTCTCAGGGCTGCTCTCAATCCCTTTACCCCCAGTCTGTGTTGATCTAGGGAATTGGTATTGTTCCTTCATTCTCCAGTGTGTGTTGATAATGAGTTATTGGTACATTTCAAAGTACCAATAACTTTGAAATAACTTTTCTTCTTTATAATGAAGGAAAAGGAAATATTTTTTATTTCACTGCATAATTGCTAATTAATAATCATGTTTGCAGTGTTTAAGGAAAGTATTAAAAGCATATTTAACTATGCTTGCTCCTGGACAGGGGTGGCCTACTCTTGAGTGAGGGGTACATGCTGCAGCAATTTTGTGAGTCTGTTTCAAAACTAACGTTTGCTTTCGGAAAGAAGTATTCTGCCTTGTTTTAAAAATCTTTGTATTTTCTGAGAAAGCAAAATCTTCCCCATAAGTTTGTTTTACTGAATCTCTTCACTCAACCTTCCCCCTGCCCAACACTTTGACTTTAACATGTGATATGCATGAGTTATTCTGATAGAAGTTCAGCTGCAAATACTAAGGAAGGTGAATGGAAATTTCTGTAGTTTTTCGGTACTACAGATTGTTGATGTCTTGAGTATCTTTTAGCTTTACTGAGGTTTCTAACTGTGAAGAGCTGTATCTATTCTGTCAAGTGATTTGGGGTTTTTTAGAATTTTTCAGTTTTCTAAAATTGTAGCAGTGGCTAGAACACTGAGCTGTGTTGTATCAGGTTTATTTTCCATGTGCATGAGAGGTTACAGTTTGTTTACATCTGTGGACTTGATGGAAGCATGAGGTTACTGTCTGGGTAGGAAACTGTTGATGTACTGAAATAGGGGCAAAATATTGTTTTATCAAATAAATAAAGATGGCAGGCTGGATGTTTTTGAGAGAAAGAGGCAACCTTAATTTTTAGGTGGGAGAATGGCTTAATCCAGAGTTTATATGTACAATAAGTTTAGGGGCCCTTATTTTGGTACACTAAAATGCAATAATGGTTAAACCTAGGCAGTATTTGCTGGGAAAACAGGAAGTATAAGGAGATAAGTTTAATCTACATCTAGCACACTAGACTTAGTCTTTTTCTGGTTTTAGATAGTCTTAAGATTTTCCAGCAGTTACTGTTTTTGCTTTTATTACTTCTTCCTTATTTAACAAATACACTGGCAAAATACTGTCTAGAAAAGTTAATCTTTTACTACTAGTATTACTAACCATAAAGAACTGAAGGAACTTCAATTGTCTTTTTGGATATTAAGATATTACACTTTTCCTCATAGCTGTGCACACTACTTAAACAGAACTGACAGAACCCCATTGTGCAGAAGAGGAAGTAGAACTTGGCATTCTTTTTTCTAAAAACAAAACAAAATGCCTAGGTATTTTGAGGCTGTAAGTTATGTCCAAGTCAGATATGGGAGCTCACTGTGCTGTTAGTTCAGTTTAGAAATCAGATAAACTGATTGACTGTATGAACAACAGGAGCTCTCTGAAGAGTTTCTCTGTGGAAAGCACAGCTTTACGATGTGCGCTGGAATTAGTATGAGACTTGGAGATGTGATCAGCACAGCTCATTGTGTGTTGGCTTGCCTCTAGCATTTACAGATAGGAGATAAAAACACATTGAAATTTAAAAGTCAGTGTTGAATACTGCACTTAGTTTACTGCTGGTGATTAATGTGGTGTCCTAAAAGACTTGCTGTGTATGAACTAAGTTGAAGTAACTGTTATACTTCAGAAACAGGGTATCTGAGGTTACATATGATGGTTTATGCATTTCATTGCTGAATATTTGAGCTTGCAAGCAATCATACCAAATAGAAACAAGCACAGTCTATCCAACTTCAAATAGTGTTTGTGGTCAGGGATGGTGAATCTTGTAGATCTGCAAGATCATCTTGCCTGCTGGAAGAAAGAGGATGGTATGAATCTCAGAGTGTATTTGCAGTTTCTGAAGTGCTATCATATCTGAAGACTCATTGCAAATGCTCAGTCTCCAGGAGCACTGTACTGTGCATGCCTAGAGTGTGGTCTTGGCAGGGCTCATCATTTCTGCTCAGTCACCTGAGAGGCCACTTCAGTGTCCCCTGAGAACTGCTAATGTGCTGATAGTACTGAGTTCAGGGTAAAACCTTGTACTTCTGACCAGTGTCAGATCTTCACAGTAAACACCTGCGTGTTTTAGTAACCAGCAAATATTTAGGATAATCAGGGTGTGGAGCTAAAACCTACACTTCTCTCTGGTTTTAGGTTGCTACCTTAAGTACTAGACTAAGTCAGACAAAATTAGCAGCATTTTTCATTAAATTGTCCTGAAGATTGGGAGTTGTCCAGAGGCTGTCTTGGCTGTATGAGTAATCATGTGAGTGGAAACCCAGATTGTTCATGTCATGAAGCTTTCGATTCCTCTAGTAAATCTTGTATTCTTTACCATACACTACAAAGTAAACAGCAGGATAAGAGCATGCTCTGAAAAAGTCTGACTAAGAGCTGAGCTTTTTCTTGCTTTATGAGCTGTGACTAGTTTCATTTTTCTAAAGAACCCCCTGATTTTGACAGAAACTGTGCAAGCAAATTCTTAATTTGTGAGGATTATCAGCACCTACTAATCTAATGTTGTTCCAGGTCCAACTGGTTGAGCCTCTGCTTGTGGTTTAATTTAAAGTCTGTTGAGATACCTAACATCAATATTGTCAGATTGATTAATTGAAAATTAATGAATATATTCATTTGTTGGAAATATTGTGTTCTACTTTTACTCATCTGTTTAATATGAGATGATTGAACAGTCAGTGTATACTGAAAACTGAAGTTTCTAAACAGTATTATATATCTTAATGGTGGTTTGGGTTTTTTATTTGTTAAATCTGCACTTTCCAAGCACTTTCTCTTTGAGAGAAAGTGAGCATTACTCACTTACACAATTTTACACAATCTTGAGCATTACTTTTTCAAAACTCTGAATTCATATAGCGTGAGTTATGTTAACTTTGTACTTTATTTTTTTATAGTCAAGATGTTTTCTGATAATACTGTTTTGATATTAGCTTGATAGTATTCCTTTTCATGAATCAGTGGTTACTAAACTGGCCAGCTCTGACTAAATATAGGGTTAAAGGCATAAATTATTGAAAAAAGTCATTAAATCTGCTTAGGGTTCCTGTTCAAAGACAACTTATTTAAAAAACAGATGTGCTTTTTTGCATAATTTTTTGATTCCTTGACTAACAAAGTTTTGGACTTACCTTAACGTTATGATTTTGATTAAGAGTGGAAGTAGGGAAATTTAGAAGTGGCAAAATATTAGATGCTGTTCTTGTAGGTAAGGCAGCACACACTTTCTCAAATACTCATCTTTTGAAATACTTAACAGTTATTATCACTGTAGTTACTTTGAAATAGCTACAGTAGTATAAGCATAGAGCCTTTGGTTGTACAGCTATAATTGCTTAGACAGTTCCTCACTCAGCTCTCTTTGCTGAGGAACACTGGTCCTCACACAGACCCCTGCCCATTTATATTTTGGAAGTGATTTTTATTTAAGTACGTGTGTCTATAAGTATATTTATTTTTATTTCTGTTTGGAGCATGTCAGAGTTTAATATTAGTATTTTGGGATATATATTTACTTTATACAAGATAAAATTCATTTTCACTACTCATGTCATGTTTATGGTATTTTTTAATAATCTAGCCTATGTTTCTGAGACTTTCATGGTTTATATTTTCAGTGTTGCAACAGTGGAAGGTTTAAGGAAACGGCCATTAATTGTATTTGATGGCAATTCAACAAGCACAAGCATAAAGGTCAAGAAGACAGAGAATGGTGCTGCCGATCGCCTGAAGCCTCCTCCAGCTGGAAGCACCACCAACACAGTTAGAAGATTATCAGTTCCTTCAAATGCCTCAACATACATTTCAGCCTCCAGTTTGTCAGAGGATGCTAAACTGGGAATGAGGAATAATGAGGCTAATCAGAACAATATCTCAAAGACTAACAGCAATGTGTTGACTAGTCTGAAGGTGTACCCTTTGTCTCCAATAGCAGGAACTACTGTCGTGAAGTTAAAGAGGTCTGTTCCAAAAGAGGAATCTGATTTGCCGGTATGTTTGTGCAGTATCTTGTTTTGCAAGTTTTTTTTAAATTGATATATACAGGAGCCAAAGTTAGACCCTTGCAAGAGTTTTCAGGATTATTTTATTTTGGAATAATAATAGAATATTCAGAAGCAGACAGAAGTGTAGCTAGTTTAGAAGTATGTGAAGGAAAGAAATTTGTACTTGTCCATAAGAAACTTCTCTGTGAGAGATGCAGCTCTATAGAAAACATGCAGGTAATTTAAAAAGAGTAAGTAAGTAATACTTAAGGTGGTGCTGATAGCAGTCAAAACACAAACTAATTCCACTGGTCTGATAGAAAAAACAGGTATTGTAGAAGAATATGAAAACAGCCATGAAGGGAGAGGAAGTGATTTGTTTTCTCTAGCATGGAAGAAAAAAATTAAATTATTTTTAGCAATCTCACTTGAATGGTTGAGTAGGACAAGCGTTCATTTGTCAAAGTAAAGGAAGAGATACTTCAGGAACTGGAGTGGGATGCTGAGAGCTGTAGAATATATCTTTAGAGGAAGAATGCCATCTGTTTCAAATCTCACATAGCAATTGGCAAGCTAGAGGAAGGAGCTGGCTGTGTAAATCTAGAGAGTGCCTAGGTTGTGGGTCTGAATGAGAAGGTGTAACAACAAACCACATCAGTCAAGGTGAGACACCAAAGGTTGAGTGTTCGCTCTGAGGTGTGGGGAATCTTAATTAGGTACCCGGGCTTTTGAAAACCCAGGCGAAAGGTGTGCTGAGGTCTTGGACTGAAGGGTGCTGTTCTCAACTAGAAGTCTGATGAGTGAGCTGTTAACAGTAAAGGTGAATAGTCACCTTATTTCTGCAAGTTGGATTTGGCTGCAGACAAATTTTCTGTGCAAAAGAGGCCTACACTACAGATGAGGGCAGAATAAAGGTGATGAGCTTAAGTGATGAGTGAACAGCTAAGGCAGGATTTGTGAATTCATCAAGGCATATCTTTCAAGATGTTGGTAATGGGGCTGAATGTGCCTGCCAGATGGGGGCAAAGAACAGTGTTTGGTTTTGGCAACGGTGGGATTAGTTTTAAAGGGCTTGTCAGAGCAAGGAGCAATCGGCCATCTCTTAAAAATATGCCACGATATAGGGATAGGCCTTAACAACTTGTGTTGTATTCCTTCATGATATAAATGAAGGAGTTTTCACATTTCCACTGGAATACAGGAAATCTGGTATAAGTCTGGACTTCAAAGGAAGAAATAGAAATGTCTATTCTCAGTTGAACTGCAGGGGGAGCTTTAGATATGCAGTCTGCAGAGTTACATTGATCAGAATTTTCTCAAGACAGGAGGCTGAACTTCTGTTTTCTCAATATTGCCTCATGAAATTTTTTTTTTTAATACCTTAAAAAAGTCCTTTAATGAAAGGATGCAGGTAATATCATGCTGTGTGGATTGTTACATTCCATCAGACTTCTGTTAAAAAGGAGTACCTAAACATGTGGCTGTTCTGAAACACAGCTTTAGCAACTTTTAAAAGACTCATGGCTGAGGTTCTGAATACAATTTATGCTTGAGAGATGTGTTTCCTACTACTGATATTACTAACTTCTTGTAGTATTTACAAGTCTTCCAAGTAGTAGTCAGATCTGAACCTACAGAGCTTTTGAAACTTGTTTAGTATATACCTCACAACTTCATTTTATATAATTTAAATGTTTTGTAGACACAACAACACTTCTAAGTTCCACTGTGTGACTGACACTCAGAATCTATGACCTCTGACATTCGACTTCCTCCATTAGCTGCAGTTTAGGTTGTTCCAGTTAATACCTGTAAGTTCAGTCTTGCCTTGGTTAATGTTGGTCAGACACGGGAAGTTAAGCAAGTGTGTTCTGTGGATGTTACTTTACCGTCTGAAATTAAAGAATGTGCTATTGAATAGTAAGTGATGCAGTCAGGAAGAATCAGTGTACTTGGCAGATGGCTGTAAAGCCTGATCTATTTTTAGTGTAATGACAGTAAAGACAACTGTCTCTCCAAGCAAGTGACTGTTCCTTGACTTTCAAGAAAAACTTAATGAATAGCATAGAACTATGCCTATTGTCTTTGGGTCTAATTCCCTTAAAACTTTCAGTGGTTGCATTCCATAGGATTCCTGTAAATAAACTAACACTGAAAGTCTTTTAAAGAGAAGAAAGATCTCTAGATTGTGGTTTTTTCTTTACTCTGCTTATGTGAACCATTAAAGCCCTCATTTCTCAGATTTTTTTGTTTTATTATTTTGAATGGTGAAGGGGAATTATTTCACTGCTTTATCTGCTGTTTTGCTTTGGGCTTTTTTGATTTTTACAGGTTTCTTTTGGCAGGGGGGCTTGAAAGATGAGTTCATCTGAGGCTTTGGCTATTATTTCTCTTTTTTTATCCAGTTCATTACAAAGGAAGACGAAATTTTCTTTTCCTAACGTTTTTATTATTTGACAAAAGTAGACTAGTTTTCTAGTTGTATATTTGGGGATTTTTCCTTATACAATCCCATTTCAACAAGTATTTTAAGAAAACAACCTGAAATAACTTTAGAAGTATGTTTTGGAACACCAGTATGTACTCGTTTCTAAGCTGCATAATTGAAAGAAATTTTTGCATATTTAATTGTAGGTTGCTAAAAACCAAAACACATGTATGATTTACAGGTAGTTAAATCCATTGGCTCTATTTTTATCTTCACTGGAGGAGTTCTGTGATGTTTAGCTTTCTCCACAAGATGGCAATAGAAAGCTGTTGTAGTAGCCTGTAGCTGAATACTGTAATAGTACCTGATTGAAATATGTCAGATTAATGACTGACTCCTGTTTGCACAGTATCTCTAAGAATACTTATTTATTTTCTTGTATTCCAGAGTGACCTAAAGCCTTCGGAAGCAAAGAAGAAAATCCAGCATGTTACATGGCCATGAAGTAGCTAATGGTGCTTCAAACATAAATATTACTTCCATATTTTCAAATAGATAGGTCATATTTAAACAGTTTAAATAAAATTATTTTTAAAACTTACAGAGATTCAGATTGCTGTGAAGTTTTAACAAGTTTAACAGCTCCCTGTTGTAAAGCTGGAGTCACTATCACCAGTCACCTTAAAAGTGGCCACTCTTGTACACCAAGTAGTTAATAACTTCTTTAAAAGGTGGTGATATTACACTATACTAAACCCCGACTCTTAGTTTTCAAGATTATTATAGTTCATCTCCTCCATGTCACTGTGATTCTCACATTGTTTCACTAAGATTCAGGTTTGTTCTACGTCTGGTTAAATAGTTAAAATAGCTATTGAAGTTTAGAGTGATCCCTAGAGCCTTCTTGGCTTTAAAAAGGTAATTAATTTAGGAGAGAAAACTGACCATTCTGCTGATAAGATAGTCTACAGCAATTTTTTTTCCTTTTTGTTGCACAGGAGTGTAGAATTTGCAGTGCAAGTTAGGTTGGTAATAAGAGATGAACTATTTTAACAGCATTACTTCAAATTGAAGTTTCTCTTGATATATGAAATAAGGAATGCACAGATGGAGATATGTGATTAGACTGTTTGATATGAAACTTCGAGAGGAAGTAGTGAATGGATTAGTGCCATGTTCTCTTAAGTACACAGGCATATTTTATACATGCAAAAGTGTAAAAATGTGCCAATGTAGCAAATTTGATTGTTTTCTTGGTTACTATCATGCTTATAAAATATGGGGAAAACCAGTGGAATGCAAACCAGTGCTTTCTCAGCTTACAGACAGTTGGAGAGGGACATGGATAGGAAGACAGAAGTACCTTGAAAGCATTAATGCAGGTAATTGGACTCAAGAGGAAAACCCACAAACCTCTTTTCCCTTCCTTTGATAATTTAAGGTGGATTTTGATTTTCTGTGAAACTTGGTGTTTCATCTGGATTATTGGTAGTGCCTCACAGGGAAAAAAAGCCAATTAAGTTGATGGAAACATTTTTATTAAAACTCAGTGGCTCAGGGTGAAGCCAATTTAGATCAGTTTTAGATATGGATAGTAAATAATAATAACAATACTCCCAGACTTGGTAAAACAAAAAGAGAGTCAACTTCTGAATCCACTTAGTTAACCCACTAAAAGAAGCTCAGTAGTGATCTGAAAGCTTGTTTACATTTTTAACATTGGTTTATATTGAAACCAAAAACTGTAGCTTAGTTCATTACAGAAGTTCTCTATTCACTGTTATGATGTAAAAGGCACTTCTCGAATGCTGTAAAATGGTAAGAATGTGTGTTTTGAAATGGTGTGCTGTTTTCCTTTTACTGAACACTTGTGCAGTTTTTGTACTTGAGTACAGCAAACTTTAACGTTATGTACATTTTGTATGTAAAAACTTGTCTTTTAAGTAGCCTTATCCTATTTAAATAAATGAAATTAAAAGCAAACAAAGCAGTGCTGTCTTGTTTTTGTGATGTAATTAAGCTTGTTCATTTAATACAGTAATTAATACAGTTATTTTTCAGTGGACCTGAAGTGATCAGCACTTGAAGCTTAACAGGGTAAAAGGGTCAGTAGCTGCTTTGCAGCTGTAGCAGCAGTGAAGTGCTGTTTTTTGCACTAGTGTAACAATCTGATGGGAGTTCTGTTCTGTGGTTGGCTAGGATGTATTTTGTGTAGTTCCAGTTGCTAGGAGCATGTGTGTGTTGGTATGTGTTAAGGAGGGATATGCAGAACTGCCCTGGAATAATAGCATGATGCTGCTGTTGCATGGTAGCAGTCCTGTTTTCAAGCTGGGATGCTTTCCAGTCTTGTGTTTCACCTACCTTTCCCCAAAACTGGGGCCATTTTCCTACTTCTTGTAGAACTTGGGAGGCAAGATGCAAGCCATGCTGCTCCTACTGCCTTCTTAGAATCCTCAACGTTGGGAAAGACTTCCAAGTTCATCAAGTCCAACCTTCAGCTGAATTCCACATGCACACTAAGTTATATCATGAAGAGCCAAGTCTGCTTGTTTTTTGGACATTTCCAGGGATGGTGGGTGACCATCATTCCCTGGGAGCCTGTTTCAGTGCTTTACCACATCCAATGAAGAAAATTTTCCGATTTGAGGCTGTTTCTTGTCCTGTGGCCTGAGAGAAGAGCCCAAGCCCCACCTTGCTGTGATCTCCTTTCAGGCAGTTGTAGAGAGCAGTAATGACTCACCTCAGCAATCTTTTCTCCCAAGCTAAGCAGCCCTCAGCTTTAGCCCCTTCACCAGCTCCATTGCCCTTCTCTGGATGCACTCCAACACCTCTGCCCTTGTAGTGAGTGGCCTAAAACTGAACTCAGGACTCGAGATCACACATCAGCACCAAGTACAGGAACACTATCTCTTTAGCTCAAAGTAATCTTTCTTCTCTCAGCAAAGCACTAAAGCCGGGCTGCAGTGTGCTGGGGGATTGGCAGCCCCCAGAGGAGAGAGTGAGGTGTTTGCCCTCCTCTTGAAGGTGTGGATATAAGTGATTTTTGTGGCTATTTGCTACAGCTTTCATCACAGAATGAAATCACCAAAGGATAGAATTTAGCCGCTCAGTGAGTTCTGATTAGCACAGTGTGCACTTCAAAAATGTCAGCCAGCCAAGTTCTTCAAATGGTGTGCAATAAATTAAATCTGATCTCATACATCTATTTAGCTTGTTGAATTAAGGAGAGTGGAATAACCTGTGAGCACTTTGCATTTGGTGTAAAGAGATGAATTCAAGAGTGGTGGCAGAAACTAGGAGCAAACTTTCCCTACCCAGTAACACACAGAGTAAGTACATTCCTAAACCTTATTTTCCCATCTGAAGATTCCTGTTGGAGGTGTGACATATTTCTTTCTTCCTTTTTCTGGACACAAATGAATTCCATCTGGATGGTGTACTGGGGTCGTACGTTGCATAACATGGCCATATTTCTTGCAGTTTGCTTTGGGAAAAGGTTTATCTTCCTTTGTATTGTTTCCTTTTGATGTTACTGTCCTGCCAGCATGCTGTTGCTGACAGTTGCTTCTGTGGCAAACGTAGCAGAAATTATGCTACAACAAAGGGTATTATGTATCCCAATAGAGGACAAATTAAAGCATGCCCTACTATAGAAGTTAAACTTCTGACTTCCAGACCTTGAAATGTCTTTTGAGTTGTCTTGACCTCCTTGCTGGCTGAGAAGAAAAAGACTTTAGGTTTGAGTTTAGAGCCTATGAACGCATTTTTATCAGCTGCAGTCAGTTCAGTGTTTTCACACACTTGTTCATTTTTGATGATAATTTTCCAACTGACTTCAGTTAGTAGAAGACTGTGTTGTAAAGCAGGGCCCTTCTGAGACTTGTCTAAACTTCATAGCCCCAAAAACTGGATGCAAAAATGGTTGTGTTTTTATGCATTCTATCTCTTCAGAATGGGAAAACATTTTTCTAAATATTCTGTAAATACAATTAAGCCACAATCACAATTTTCTTTTAAACAACTTTATTTTGAAAAATACAATGTGCAGTGTAATGTCAACTAACTGTAATACTGACACTGTCAATCAGAACTTGTACTTCACACAATGATCAGTGAGTCATGCAATAAAATATGTACCTGTCATGAAGCACTCCCACTTCCACTGTTTCATCATTATCTCTTTATGGCATGTCACAAATCCATGTACTTTGAAACATACTCTACTTTTGCAGTGTTTCTACAGACTTGACAGCACACACTAGTCACACAGCTCAAGAACAGTGGGGTGAGACCAGCCTTATTGGAATTGAATGGCCTTTGCCATTGATTTCAGTGGGCTGAAGGCTTCACCCTGAATATCCACCTATGAATGTATTGTGTGTGGCCATTGCAATCCTTTAACTGTATCACTTGCTTGTAACTGAAATACTTTCTAGGGAAAAAAAAAACCCTTATAAATAGTATGCTATGTCAAAAACAGCCAAATAGTTTTACATCACGGGTTTTGCATTAGTTTTTGTTATTGGTAGAAATCTTAAACACCAACACTGCTGTTAGAGATTTTCAAGTGGTTTTCCCTCTAGATTTGGAGGGTATAAAGAAAAAGGTTAAGTAATGTTAGTAGTACAATGAGACACAGAGTGGCAAAGCTAGTTCTGAACATCTGTGTGTTTCAGACTATATGTTGCAAGCACGGCTTTCCTCCCTTCTTCCTCACCTCCTAGTTTGAGCTTTAAATATCCTTCCCACATTCAGGGCAAAGGATGTCATCCCTTTCTGTGAGGAAGCCGCGACCCACCAGTGAAAGGGAGCACTTCTTACAGTTAAAGCAATCATTATGCCATTGCCGTTCTTCGAAAGAGATGTACTTGGTTCCTCCGAGTCCTGTTTGAAAAGCAAAATCATTCTGTTACAAGAAAAGAATAGCAGGTCAGCCATCGAGTGATGCAGACTGACCTGGAGATGTGACATAAATAGTGAAAAAATGCCATTTTGACAAATCTGACTGTTGCTGTGCTAACTTTGCAACCCTTATTCTGTAGTGACTAATATTTTCATCTTCAAATATTTCTGTTGCTTTCAGCAAAGTTAATGAGCAAGGCTGTTATTAATGATAATGGCAGAAATGAACTTCCAAGGGGTGGCCCTGCAACATACAGCAGAAGAAAAGCAAAGCACCTGCCTGTGAACAGAATTCTGATAGTTTTTTTACATAATGTTTTCTGGCATCTGAATATGTTAATTTTTGTTTTGTAGAAGTGCATTTAGATAATTAAAAAAGAAGTCTGTCATGTGGCATGACTTGATTCATAGCTGTGAAGGAAGAATGCCTCAGGAAAAGAAGCAGGTTAGCACAAAAGCATTCCAGAGTTTGAGACCATGGCAGTTATCATAAGGTGTATTGAAGCTATACACAAAAAAAAAAAAAAANNNNTTAGTAGTAATTGTCTTTTGCTTAACCTCAAAAATGACTAGCTGGAGTTCTATGAAAAGATATAGTTGGGCATATCTCATACCAGGTGAGACTTTTTGTTTAGTTTTGCCTTTAGTAGCAACTCAACGCATAAAACCACCACAAAATGTAAAGACACCAGCCATGAGAGACCTACCACTGATTGGGTTTGTGCATCCAGCACACTTTTTGGCATAGAGATTGCAGAAGCAGCTCAAGCAGTATGCAAACTCATCCCTGGAGGTAAAGCGCTGTCCTGACAACTGCTTCTTGCATCCAGTACACACAAAGCACTCCTTGTGCCATGGCTGCTCCCGGTAGGTAACGCCTCCTGTAGTGATAGCCTGTTTTAGGGGAAAAAAGACAAGAAAGTGTTTTCTTAAGAGTGGCAGATTCATATTTTGGTTTGGTAAAGAGGAAGTGTGATGAGATTTTGGCGGGAGGAGTGGTAGAAGATTTAAAAATAGCAAAATCATGATTTTGCTTGGAGGTGATGTTGAGAAAATCATGCAAGCGCTTTATTAAACTTTCCTAATTTATAAAAAGAAGCCCCATACTAAAAGTACTTTATTCTGCATCTATTTTAAAATCTCACTCTCAATCATTCTCTTTGTTTTTCAGGCTACTCTTTTTATGTTGCTCTTCATGGGCATGTGCTAGAGTTTATGTCATCGCTGTTACTTCACCTGTCCCTTTCCTCATGGTGAAAGAATTACCTGATGAATTTCAAATTCCCTGGTACTTTCTTTGGGAAAGACTGGTTTATTTCATATTTTAGATGAAGTATTTACTTTATGCTTCTCCAGACTTTGTCAGGAAGTTTTCTCTTACAACAAGTAACTGGAACTGAAGTTACATCATCTCTTAAAACCAGGTAATTCTGAATCTTTTTACACATACAAAAATGAGATATTCTATCTACTTGGATATAAAATGGGATGGACTTCAATCCCTTAGGTTTCAGGTAAGCAAAATAAGAGCTCTACCTTCTTGCACTGGACACAATGCATGGCAAACTGCTTTTCATAGCAGGGCACACAGAAGTTTTGATTGTCCTTAGGGATGAAGCTCTTTGTCCCAATAGGCTGTTGGCAGCGGGAGCAGATAAAGCAGGTCTCATGCCAGCTGTTGCCCTTGTATTCCATCTTCCGAGTACCTGTAATGAGACCAGAGCATCAACTGAACTTCTGGATGAGATAGGTGCAATTTGTAGCTCCTGTTTGCCTGGCAGCTTGCTGTCAGTCAAGAAGCATTGCAGCTCTGAGCTACGGGCTATTTCATGTTCCTACCAGCTTTGCATGATACTTGGTACCATTTTAGGTTTTTGGAGAGCAAGTGGCTCTTCTGTAAAGAAGCGAAACATTTGTGGCAAATAACTATAGCTTAGGACAGCTTCGTGTGGTATTATAAGGCAAATAATGAATTCCAATGCACAGGAAGATCCAAGGGAATTGGAGAGACACCAGTAAAAGCTACAGTTAGTGCTGAGTGAAGGTAAGGCCATTCTCACTAAAGACCTCATTCATTCCATATCCATTTTGTTTCTTTTAAAGATAACGGCAAGATACCTGGTTAATTATAGACCCATAGAATTATTTGGGTTGGAAGAGACCTTGAAGATCATCTAGTTTTAAACTCCCTGCCATGGACAGGGACACCTCTCCTAGAGAGAGGAACTAGACCAGGTTGTCAGAGCTTGATCCAGCCTGGCTTTGAACACTGCCAGGGATGGGGCATCCAATTCCTGGCAAGCATCTTGCCTCTGTTTCCCAATGAAATATAGCTACTGCCTGTGACAAAGAATTATTTAATATCTGCCTGGGGGCCTTTTTCTTGTTCTAACTGAGGTGTATTATAAGTTTGCAATTGTTCCCAGCTCAGCAACACCTCAGCTAAATGTTTTTGTGTCTCTTGAAACTTCCAGTAATAAAGAAGCTTTTTCTCTGTTTTCAGCTGTATTGAAAATATGGTTGAAAAGTGGAAGGGAGAAAAATCTTTGAACAATCCTTTACTGAAAAGCAGTAAAGTGGTGTGGTAATTAGGAAATGGATGCACTTCTCTAGAATGAAGTTTTAGGGTTCATATAGTGTGCTTTGCAGATTCAGTCTACTGTATGGCATGTAGATTCTGAGCCCTTCCAAGAAATTGGAGATGCTCAATTATATGGATAAATTTCTTTGCACATGGCATGATTTCCTATGTACCAGTTTGAGTCAGAATATTTGATACTGGCCAGAAGGATAAACAAACAAATTTTGTTCCTACAGTACTGCATCATTCTTGGAGCCTGTAACAGCAAACATGAAGTTAAATGCTTGGAAGACTGACAAGCTGATTGAGTTGGCTAATGATGAAGAACCACACTTATGCCTTTGATCTCAATTCTCCCTGCCCCTATTACTGCAGGGTGAAGTTTTACCATTTTTCCCCTTCTCAAGCATTAATTCATCTTTGTTTACAAGTTGCATATTTTTCTTCTTTTATGATCTCATTAAAGTTTGCTGAGAGGCATACTTCAGGATTTATTTGGTGGTTTGTTTTTTTTTTTTTAAATTGACTTGCATCAGTAGTAGTAAGCGAACTGTTCATTATTTTTCCTTCTGATGCTTACATTCTTGAATATTTCTGTTCCATTCTATTAACAGACACCTTCTACAAAATATGCCCTCCCTATGCTGGTAAGTTTCTATATCATGCCAAGGAATTAATAAATCAGTCCTTGAAAGAATAATGTTCCGGGAAAAGGAGATGTGGATAATTTTTTTTTAATAGTCTAGAATTTTATTTTCACACTTTCAATTGTGCTCTCTTTGGGATGGTGTTGTCACTGAAACTCAAAGCAGGGAGAGCCCTGTTTGTTAGCTGCTTGACTGAAGTCAGCATGAGTTGAGTTTGCAGAAGGACTGAAAGACCAAGCTTGTAATCACTTAAATGGGCACATCATGACAAGGCTTCATTAAATCTACGTTGCACATTTAGTGGAGCAAAGCAAAAAACAAGTGTAGCATTAGCAGTCTCCACAAAGGGTATCCAACCACTTGCAGGTTCTTTCAAAATGAATTATTCTTCCACTGGTGATCATACTCCTCTGGAGTGGTTCCTGTACTACAACAGTGTCCTGTGTAAGTAGAAAAAACATGCTGGTGTACTGCTCTTCCAATGTGGTGGCACTTCAGCTATCTTGGGTAAGCAGCTAAAGACAAGTGGGTAAGTTTTGTAAAACTTACAAGAATCAATTTCTTCTCTTTTAGGTTATAACAAGAAGAAGGGATTCTCTGTGTCACTGAATCCAGCCTCCATTACTACACATCAGTGTATAGCTGGCATAACAGGCAAAAAGAGGTCCATTCAGTAAATCACTGATTATGATGGTGAACCTGATGAACAATCTTAAAAATAAATACCCATAAAATTATAGAATAGTTTTGGTTGAAAGGGACCTTTACTGATCATCTAGTCCAACCCCCTGCAATATGAAGGGACATCTTCAACTTGATCAGGTTGCTCAGAACCCCATCCAAACTGACCTTGACTTTTTTCAAGCATGGGGCATACACCACCTCTCTGGGCAACCTGTTCTAGTGTTTTACCTCATCAACCTCATTTTAGAAAACTTATTCCTTATATCTAATCTAAATCAACCCTCTTTTACTTTAAAACCATAATGCTTTGTTCTATTGCAACAGGGTCTGCTGAAAAGTTTGTCCCCATCTTTGTTATAGGTCCTACTAAAAGGCTGCAATCAGGTTTCCCCAGAGCCTTCTCTTTTTTAGGCTGAACAATCCCAACTCTCTCAGCTTGTCTTTACAAGAGAGGTGCTCCAGCCCTCTTTGTGGCTCTCCTCTGGACCTCCTCCAACCTCTCCATGTTCCACGTTCTTCTTATATTGGGGTCCCCAGAGCTGGATGCAGCACTCCAGGTGAGATCTCTCAAGAACAAAGTTAAGGGGCAGAATCACCTCCCATGATCTGCTGCCCATGCTGCTTTGGATGCAGCCCAGGATACAGCTGGCTTTCTGGGATGTGAGTGGACATTCTGTGCTGTGTAGTTCCAGCTTTAAAACTAGCACTGGCTATTGCCAAGCAAGTCCGTTTTTATTTCTGTGTCAGCACATGAAATAATAGGAAATACTTGATCATGAATAGATAGGGTCATCTGCTTTTAAATATTGTTGTTGTTTCTAAGTCCTATTTATCATCCAGCCTTCATTTTTGCACCCTAGGAGCAAAATGTTGTGGTTTTCTCCTTTTGTCTAAGATAACCAATGTCAGAACCAGCTGACAAAGTAACTGGTGATCATAATGGAGAGTGTACAAGGGTTCTTCAAATTGCCTTTTAATATTTTATTTCTGCACTTATAGCACTTGGACTTTACAGCCCTCAAATCATCACAGAATGCTACAGTATTGACATGAGAAGATGAGGTTTCATCAATCTATTGCTATAACCTCATGTTTCATGTTGAAAAAGAAAATAGCTCTTTATTGTTTCTATATATCTTTGTGCTCAAGAAAGACCTCAGAGGCACTTCAACCAATTTTTCATTTGTCTGAGAGAAGTTAAATTTAGAGTAATTACACAAAAAGCTAAATTTTGAATTAAGTAAGCTGTTAAATTTGCAAACTGTTCTCGGTTTTCAAGAAGTGGAATTCAGTCACAACAGAGCACAAAGTTGGGATTGGATGGAAAGATCAATATTAGTTTTACAGGCATCAAAAGCCTTTAAAGGATTATTGCTAGGAAATATTATAAATGTCATTAATAAAAATGCTAAATAAAAATATAAATTTTAAAAAATGCTAATTTTCAAGAATAGTCCATTTCACATGAGCAACAGTTCTGCCATGAGCCATTATGAACATTACATGTTCTGGTCATGGAAGTGGCCTAGAATGCACCATCAACTGCTTTTTACACGGTTCACCATGATATAGCAGAGACAGTCAAGGAAAAACATTTCTCACAAATGTTGCTGAGTTTGAGCTTGATATTTGGTCTAAAAAAGTGATCATCCTAACCTGGCATAATAGTCTTCTTGCACTCATTACATTTGGAAGAGTATTCATTCGAGTAGCAGTCAGTGCAAAGTAGATGTTCCTCTTTTGCAGCAAAAGGTTTGTCCACCAAGGATTTCTTGCACTGGAAGCAGTGGAAGCAGGTTTCGTGCCAGTGGCGGTCCTTGTAAGACAGATCCTGTAGAAATCCAAAACCACAGAGTGAGTGGAATGAATAGTTTGCACAACTGGAAGCTCAGAGAATGCAAACACATCCAAATCTGAACTGCAGCCAGGAGCTGGGGCTAATTTGCACTGCTCAAGGAAACAAAATGTTCCGATGAAGGTGAACTTATTTTGCTGTGATAACCACGAAGAGATCATGATAACAATCAACCCTTTTTCAGTTCAAGGTAAACTTTCCTGTATGTGACAGAGGAACAGCTAGTTTCATTTAGATATTTCCTTTGAGAACAAAGCCCCGCTTTTGAGGCAGATTGAAACTTGTTAACCTGATAGGTATGGTAGACTTCCCCTATTTGCCTTAATTATTGCTGATTTCTGGTTTATTTCATATATATTTACTCTTGAGCAGAAATATTTTTCCTCAATTGCGTTCTGGTATTTTTTTGACAGATTTACACCAAGGGTAGAATTGGTCTGATCTCTTTGGGGTTTTTTTCACTACAACAAATTTTTAACGAATCTTGTGTTTTGGTTTACATATAGTTCAGATGTGAATCAGACTGAAAGATGCAAGGCCACATTGTACCTGCATCCAGCGATCCAGAATACTGGCCAAGGGATTAGTGTGGGCATGCCAGTGTTTAAAATACTGTCCACAGTGGTTCTTATTATTATTTAAAAGAAACATGTGACCTAAAGTGAAGGACTGTGCTTTTAAAAATTTCAGTTGAGGTGTCTTAATCACGTAACTCTTGAACAGTGTCTTTGGACTTCAAACACAAAAGAGCTTGGATCATTACAAGAAACAGTGTCTACCCCAAAATATATAGGCTCTGGTTTGGGTTGGGAATGTGAAAGGCTAGAATTGTCATGAATAAGGAGTATAAAAATTCAGCAGAAATAATTTCTCAGGTTCTAGCTCAAGATCTACTGTGTACTTATTTCAGACACTAAACTAATCAGATTACCTGAAGGAAAACAGTGAGTGGTAGAACATTAGATTTTTTCGTTGTGCAAAGCATCACAAAGGGTTCATACCTGATCTGGCCTAAGCTGTACTATGTCAGTCAGTACAGTCACAGGTAACTCCAAATGTGCAATCTTAGCCCAGAGCAAACAAAAGATACCATGGATTTAGGTTAATCTAAAATAACATTGTGTCTTCAGGAGCCTTGCTCTCACAAATAGCTAGCAGGAAATACTGAAATAGTTTCATATATGTTTATCATAATAGTTTATCATACCTGATATGTGGTAGCTTGTTCAACTTCTGTAATTTCTGTCAGAATTTGACCATGCAATTAAGCAGTTTTTTTGGACATCCGTGCTACTCACCTAAATTTTTTAAATCATTGTGATACCCGATGTGTCCTTCATCTCTGAGATTGTAGTCTGTGATAGAATATCTAAGACTCCTACTTTACAGATTTCAGATGGTTTATTCAGCTGATCAATTCATTTCAGCTAACTCCTTTTGAAAGAGCACAAATTTCTGACTGTAAAATTTTAATCTTTTCTAATAGAAAATTGAAACCAATCTTCTTTGGAAGTTATTTACATTTTTTTTTCTCTTTAAGTGAAGTTGAATAGCCTAAATCTGATCTCATACTATATTTTCAACAGAAAAATACAATATACAGCCAACAATGTTTTCCAAAATGTGAAATTTCCCTTCTAGAAAGTAAAAAAAAATCTAGTTTTCTTTCTATTGCAACATGATGTATTCAATTTTCCTTGTTTGCTGCCATTTCCTCTTTTTACAATTTTTAGCAAGCTCTTTTTTAAATATCCAAAATTCATGTGCTGGTGTCTGCTTATTTTATCAATGAAACGATACTCCGAAGAAGGTGCATGCCTTTTAGAAGAGGAATAATGAAGACGCAGATTAGGTGTTGATGAAAGATTTGATCCCTCAGTTAGTCATGATGGCAAGATTTTATAGGCAGTAGCTGGGTAGGTGACAGTAGCAGATATTTCATCATGATGAAGTGATGAAACACAACTACAACAAAAAGTACCCAAGATAAAAAGTGTATTGAAGAATATTTAGCTACTCTGGATTACTATAACAAATATTGTCATTGAATATAGAGAGTCTAAGATGTCTGGTTTTGATAGCAGAATATTAGACTGATGAAATGGATATTGCCTTCTCTCTCTGAATCTATCACATCTGAAAGCAAGGAAGTCCAAGGTACTGATGAAACCTTTTATGCATCATGAGGGCTCTTAGATGAGTGCAATAAAGTCACTGAAAAAGAGTTTTGGTCTACTTCAGCACGTTTTATATATTACTGGAGCCTTTGTCCTGTCCATGAGCTGTGGATGTATTGATCTGGAGCAGATTTTACACTGGAAAAGCATGTACCAAAACTGACTTACTTTCTGAATGTCAGGCTGGTCCTCTGTTAATTTGAAAGAACATCAGATTTAGTCTAGGCTCGTGAATTCTAGTTTATGCTAGCTGATTATATCCCAAATAAAACTGTTCCAGCAGAAGGTAGAAGTGATATACAACTAATTCCTGGTTTATTTTCACTTATTTTCATTATGTCACCCACAAAGAAAACTTTGGCAAGATAACTGTTAACATTGGCAAGATTGTGTTTTACATCTTCTCCATAGTTCTGTAGAGTTTTGCTCCAGCATGGTTTGTTTGGCCTCTAGGGTGGGACTGCAGGCAACTGTTTTTATAGTAGAAAAGTGGGGTTTTAAAAAAAAAACCGAGAAGACTAGGGTTATCAGGTAACTGGGTTAATCTTGGGCTCCTCAGACCCCGCATCCATATTGCCTTCTCCCCAGGCTTTTTAAGTCTGAGCAAACTGAAGCCATTATGCATTACCATTTCTCTCGAACTGGGTTTCAACGGGGACCCAGTAGGAAGAAAGAGATTAGAGAGTTTATTACCAGAACAGTAATTGTAAAATGTTGTTCTTGAATGAAGACTACATTAGGCTTTTTTTTTGTCTGCCACAATGGTCTTTTCAGAAGGTTGAATGTAGGAAACTGACTATGCCAAATAAATGCCATGCAGATTTTAGCTATGCACAGCTTGTAGCAAAACACTTAGGTACGTTAGACTGGCACATGCCTATCAAAAGCATGTTGAGAAAAGATGAAAACAAGCAATACTGTGCTGGGCTCAGCCCCTTAGGTGTATGAGAAGATATTAAGGTATTCACCTCTTTCACCATTTCCCTTTACAACAATTAATCTGAGATTCAGTAATGAGCTGAAAAAAGTGTTGCATGTTGGGACAGGGATAAAACATTAAAAATGAGGAAAATAATTATTTTATCCCTTTCCTGATCCTCATTACTGGATGGTTTTTTTGGGGCTTTGGGTTTGTTTGGTTTTTTTTTGTTTGTTTGTTTTTTGTTTAGTTTATGGGTGAGACTGACCCTTTTGAGCCATTTTCAGCCTGCATGCTGACACAGTAGCTTTATCTCATAACACACTTATAATTTAATTTTCACATTTCACAGAGAGAGTTTTCACCCCCTTCTGCCTGCCAAGGCAAACTTGTGGACTGCATTAAACAGAGGATTACTGTAGGTATTTCCTGTATTTGCAATGGTTTCTGTACCATAGGATCTACGAGGAAAGTATGAAAGAAGCCAAAGTCAACCAAAAGTAACCCTTCAGCAGTTAAGCAAATGGGTACATGATGGATGTATTTCCAGAAAGAAGCATGAAATTGTAGGTGTGATGAGCGTTCACCAGGGATGTAGCCAATAAAATGCCAAAATTTTCTAGAAAAAGTAAATTTCTCCTATAGCCTGTTGTCATGTGGATAATGTACAATATGTGTGAGAGAAATGGCATCATGTTTTCATACTGCCTGCTGATGCCTCCTAACACTCAGTATATGAAGCTTTTAATTTGTCTGTGGAAGTTTCATAAACATCAGCTAGAATTGTTTATAGTTAATTAAATGGCCTGTGCCTAAAGGTGTCATTCAAACACAAGTTGCCATTCTGGGGGTTTTTGGTGGAAAATATTTATTCTTTTAAAACAAGGAACAAATTAGTTATTGCCCAGTTATATTCACAGTTGCTCATAAACTACCATAAAAACTAGAAAGATAGTGAAGAAAATTCTCCCCTGTTACAGCATTGTTGTCTTGTGGGCTTTCTGTGCTGTAGCTAAAACACAATGTGAAAATCTGGCATCAATTTCATCCTCTCAGAGCTCACTGCTGTCAGAATTAGAGTATTACCAGTGTTTGAGCCGGCTTAAGTTCAGCTCAGGTGAATTGATGCTGTGCACCACTGCTGATACGCTACAGGAATGTCAGAGACAGAGAGCTGGCTGTCCTCAACACCTGTGGTTTCACTTTGGTGTAACCCTGTCAGCTATAGCAGGGTTGCTTTTAATTGGGAGGGTGGGAAAGAAGACCATCTGGTTTCCAGTGCAGCCTTTCTCAGTGTGAGGAAATAATGGTAGCCAAAAAGGGGACTTGCAAAGGAAAATCTGATGTGAGAGTTATGTGGGACTTTCCAGATTGTAATGAGGATGTAAACGAGGACACCACTGCCAGATGCAGAGGACTGGATGTGACCTTTTCTCATAACACTGTTACTCCATTTTTTTTGGTTTTTGTTCCAAATTCTGCATTTTTAAGTTACATCAAACATACAAACAAATTGGATTCCATTTGGCACATGCAGTAAACATACTGATTTCACTCCCAAACATAGTACAATTTATCTTTGTTCAGATAAAAAAGTAAATGCAATGTGTAAAAATATTTATGTAAAAATACATACGTGTGTGTATATGTGTGTGTGTGTATTTCTTATGTTTTTATTTACCTATATATACAAACAGTTTAATTAGGAGAAGAAGGCTGATTTTTTTTGTGAATGTTTCATGGCTGAATTATGCTCAGTCAGACAGTGCATACACTTAATCTGAAATTTATCTTTTTGTAAGGACTCTTTCAAATATGTTCTCTAGTGTCTGTTACTATCATTGAAAAAGTACTCTAGTTTTCTTCTCAGTGAGAACATTCATAGGATCTCTTTTTCTACCCAAACACGGGTTTTTTTCAGGAAACTTGTAAGAATTTAAGTTTCAACTTTCATCCATCTGTCAGAATGTGGTTAAAATTGGTCAACAGCTTCAAGAGTTACAGCGTAAAGCATGGACAGGCACCAACAGCAGTCACAGAAACAAAAGGATGTTTGTTTCTGACATGCTTTATAGCCCTTCAAGAAATCTTTATTTACTATCTCTTAGTTCTGTTTTCCACGTATAGTCCTGGTTATTTACATATATAAAATATTCTTAGATTGCAGACAATTGGGGCTTTTCATTTATTTTGTTTTTTAATCTGATGTTAAAGTGTGTCAAGTTTTAAAGTAAAGAAAAGCAGTATATCGGATAACACCCACACTCCCTAAATCCATAAATCTGGGTTGAAAAGTTCAGCCTGATTAATTCCTAAATACTTTGACTGATATTTGTTGAAGCTGGTCCAAGGTTTTAAATTCTTGACTATCAACACAAGGAAATATCTTCTCAGGGGATTAGAAAGAGACCTTAAAACAAAAGCACATTCTGGAACGGGGCAGAAATATTTTGCTTTTTCAGGTCAGGCCAGGCCAGCTGTATCTCTTCTCTAATCTGAATATTTATGAGCTGTAGGAAAAACCTTCTTACAGACTATTGCCAGTTCCCTGTCTTGATGGTGAAACATTTTTACCTTTTTAAGGCTTCTGAAAGGGACTTGCCTACTGATTTGCCAATAGGGTGTTGTAGATCAATTTGGAAGACATTTATTTTTTCCAATCTGAGTAAGCATATATTTTTATATCTCTGAACTAGTGATTGAGTGGAAGAATCACTAATAAAATTAATTGGTGCTTCTAGAGGTATGGATAAGCAGGGTGGAAAATTAAAAATCAGGTCTCCTTGTGTCAGTGAAGAATCCTATGGCCATGAAATACAAATTGCAGTTCTACTGCAATTTCACTCTCTCTGTGAAAATCTTGCCCAACTTTGAACAGGTCAATTTTGTGCAAGGAGGATGTATACTGGATGAAGTCTGTTGGTAGCAGTCCAACAGACACTTCAGTGGATGGTTCATCTGTCTTCATTCAGGCAGGATAAAATGTCATGAACTCCAGCTGTTTCGGTTAATTTAAAAGAAATATAGGTGGTCACACCTGATCTGTACCAGGCAGGCTTTTCCATGTGTTGTAGCAATGCCTAACTCAAGCAAGCAAGGCCTCTGCTCTGTCCACCCCATTCTTAGCTAGACTCCACTATCATCATTCTGTATTTAAAAGGCCATTTTTTCTAACTCTATTTGATTTATTACTTGAGTCAGCATTAGCTAGATTTCTGTGATCTCCAAGCTGACACATTTTCTTGAGTGTGTCTTGGCTCTTGATGAACATAGAAGTGTGATCACTGCAAAGCCTGCAGTGGCTTAGCTCCCTCTGGTATACACCACAGGTAGGCAAAACCAGCTTCTGTCACCCTTCGAGATCCCAGCTTGCCCTGAGGACAGGCTGTCCCAATGAGTTAAAGAAAATTTCTTACTTCAGAGTGTCAGATCATTCTATGCCTTATAGGAACACATTTCTATTACCATGCCTGGTAAAGAAGGGTTTGCCAAGTGAAACGATACAAAACAAAAACAGGGGTCCAGGAAACATGCTCTCCTATCAAAAGAAACCCCTGTGTAGCTGTTAGGTTGGCTCCTTCCAAGTCTCAGAGCTCTGTTTCCAGGCTGCTCTTGCAAGATTTCTGTAACAAGACACAAATCTGGCATACCTTGCAGTCAGCACCAATAGGTTTTTTGCATTCTTCGCAAGTGTTGGAATAAAGATTTTCATAGCATTTCACACAGAAGGGGCTGTCCTCCTTCAGGATGTACTTCTTACCAAACAGGGACTCATTGCAGTAGTGGCAGTCGAAGCGTTCCGTCATGTTGGGGTCTGGAGTGCAGCTATCCTGCCACAAAGACAGGAACAGGCACATGTCAGACTGAGCAACACTTGACCCAAACCCCTAGGAAAGGTTTATCATTTCTTGTTTATTATATTTTAGCTCAGTTTTAATCCAGCTTTCAAGCAAATAAATGAGCAAAATAGGAAGAAACTGCACCATAAATTTTGCAGGGCAGGGCAATGACAATAGCCCATCTACTTTAGCCATCTGCTGATCCATCTTTGGCCAAACCTAGTGTTAGAGGTGAGAGAGAGGAGTAGAGTCTGAAGAATTCCCATGAGATTTGTGAATGGAATTTGACCTATAGGTCCCAAACAAGAAGGTGTCTTTCTAGGGGATGGAGGGACTAAAGTGCATTAAGAGGATGAGCCAGCTAATCTCCAGAAGAAATATCTCATGCATAGGGCAAGACAGAGGTTTACATTGCCAGTAGACTTTAGTCATGCACAGCCTACCAGACACCACTGAAACCTGCTTCTGCACCTTCCTTCTCTGCATTCTCAGTATGCCAGTGTCTGGCAATCATTGCCCCACAGGCAGACACAACCCTCTATCTCTGCTCATGCCTGGGACTATGGGCACAGGAGGTGTAGGGTCAGTGATTGTGCACTTGATTCTCCTCTGATGCAAGTGAATGAGTTATTCAACAGCTGTAGTGAATTGGACACAAATGGGAGCTAGGAGTCCTGGCTCAGACAAATGTCAAACAATGACTGTGGAAGACAAAAAGCAAGTAGCAGGAACTGTATATGATGTTTCAGCTTGTCTGAATTAGGGACAATTTCTGTTTGCGCCTCAGGTTTTGTTACATCTCTGTCGTTTTCTGGATGCACACACAAGCAGTGATGACACGAATGCCTTTGATTATCTGCATGAATATTTATTTTTGCCTGGGACAATTTATTTTGGGTTTCATTAGACTCATCACCTTCTTTATTAACCTGAGGCTTGTAGTGTGTGTTGCACCTGAAATCTGTTTGGAGGTTACAGCTGGAGCAGGGCATAGCTGCCTGCTTAGGAAAGGGAATTTCCCAAGTGGAAAGTAGGTGCCACCTGGACTGCATGATCTTCACTGCCTGCCAGGCTGCATCTCCTCTTTAAGCCACATTTGATCTATAAATCCTTATATGTTTTGAATCCTAATAGCTTAAGTGGCTACCTCTGTCTTTCATGCACAAGTGACATTTACAGCAGCTGCAGTCATTTTGCCAACTTCAGCTCTCAGTTTTAAACAAAATGTTACTTGCTTAGTGTTCTTGGCACGGGTCACTGGATTCTGGAGTTTGTCCTCTCCTTCTGGCAGTGGGAACCACCCATAGGGCATTCTGAAATCCTGAATTCTCCTCCAGTTTTTATTATCTTTCATTCTGTCTAGCTGGGATGTGATTAAGGTTTTAGGGCTGTCTGAATGGAAAACCTTTATTTTGATGGTTAGAAAGCCTTTTTTTTTTTCCAATGGTCAATCAACTGCTGAACTTGTGGTGACTAGCACAGACTAAGAGGTGAGTGCTTTCATATGTGTGAAGTAGGTAAGTGATATCTCACTTATCCAGTTGCTGGAAAGTCTTCTGAACTCCAGGTGACTACTAAAGAAGAGAGAAAAACTACCAAACCCCAAAATGTGCTTGGGGGAAGCACAAATCCTGGCAGCTGGTCATCTATGCTACTGACAACCCAGGATTAGCAGTGCAACTGCTTTGGCCTTAAAGATGCTCTAGTATCTAATAAACTTTCTTATCCCAAAGGGGAGGTGGGAGTATGTAGGGTACTCTTTGTCCTTAAGGAGTAGAGAGGATCACAGGATTGATAAGAAGACAGAAAGTAAGAAGATATGCTGGAGAGAGAAGTGCAGTGACTACCCAAGGCTCTCCTCTCAGCCATCTCCGACAGCAGTAGGGAGAAATGGAAGTATAAGCAGAACAGGGCCAATACAAAGGGACATTTCCTTAACAATTTCTTCCAGCAAGTTATTCTTCTCTTGAAGTAAAGGTGCAGTCTTTACCAGAACGTTTAAAATATAACTGATTTTCCTCTCTGTTTTGAGCCTGTTTACACCCCTGACCTACATAATATATTTGGACTTTCCCAGGAAAGAGCTAGACAGGACTTGATTTCCTTCTGGAGTAATGTCAGCAAAATGAATGGAGTCAGACCAATGTACACCCAGTTATATGTGTAGATGCACGATTAAGTCTAAAAGTAGTGATAGCTTTTGTTCAAATAGTCTATATTCAGGACAGAAGTCTGTACTTTTTACCAGGCCTTGTAAATTGCTTTTCCCAAAGGATAGGAATTTGTTGCCCATTTAATGTGCATTATTGCTAAGTTAAAGTGTGAGCAGAAACCACTTATGAACTTGCATTTTTCACCTTTCTTCAGAATCATTTCTTTCTAGCCCTGAATTAAAATTAGATGTGTGATACTGAAGAGTGAAAAATTTCTCTGCAGTGATGATGTGTAAAACCAAAAACTATAGAGGGTGATTCCTTTGCAGATTTATACCATTTCATCCAAAGCTGCTAAATGCAAAATACAGAAGTTCATTGTGACTGGAAGGACTGTTCCCTTAGAGGTGTACATTCCTTTCTCTTGGTCAAAGGACTTTCCATCTTGAGTACTGCATTGTCTTCTGAGTGCATTTCAGAGGAGCAGAGGCAAGAATTTTGTAATATCTTTATTTAATAATTTATATAATAGTGTAAAAATTCAACAATTGAAAATAATCCAGCAATTATTTAATAGTTGCTGCCACTATTTCAGAAAGTACCTGGGCACTGCCTTCCTATGCTGAAAGGGATCTAGTTTTGCTAAATGTGCTCTGAGATTGTCACAGTGGGTTTTCCCCCTCACCCTGAGCAGGTAGAGGCAGTCCTCATTTCTGCATTTCAAACAGATTTAGGGATGAACTCTGCTCTATGAAGACAATGCAGGGGCAGCTCTGTGTGAGATTTGGGGAACAACTCCAGAGATTTGGGTAATTGAAAGACAAGAAAGGAAATTTTACAAGATCTGCATTTTGGTTTTAGTTATGTGAATCTTTTATTGGATCTGGGACCAATTTTAGATCCAATATCTCTTAAATTTAGGAATTCAGGTTCATGTGGTTTCATTCAGTAAGCTGGAATTCAGGGTGAAGCATCCCAAATTCCAGTCTGTTTAAATCCAGGCCTTGGATTGGAACTCATGATCTACTAGGTGGTATTTTGAGAATATTGTACAGGGTTTTTTCTGCTCCAGAGAGAATTAAATGTAAGGTAATCATGGGTCATATCTACAAAATAATAGCAGGAATTTCAAACAAATCATTTCACTGTTGTTTTATAATCAAGAAATGTGAACTCATACCGAGCAATATTTTTGCCTGTCACTTTGTACACAGGGTCCTTTACATTGCCAGTCCATTGCTTCCTGATATAAAAATACCCCACATGTTAGCTTAGTGCTGATCTGGGCTTTAAGGGAGAAAAACAAACAAACAAACAGGAGAATTGCACAGTTGTGGATGGACAGAAATTGCAATTCAACTTTCTTGCCATTGATCTATTTCTTCCTCTTGTGTTAGATACTTGTTGACTGTAAAGTGCTGTGGGACAGAGGCTCATATTTATTACAACTCTTTGTGGTAAAAATGTCTTTAGATTTTTATTACTGTAGTCATTCTATAGTTATGTTTCATGGGATTGCTCTCAACATTATCATGAAGGAGAAATTAATTTTTTCTGCCATTCAGTCTCCCTCCTGCAGCATCAGACATAACAAGTATGTCTCCAAAAGAAAAAGAGCTTTCTGTTGCACGCCCAGAAGAGGAGCTACAGCTTATGCCAAATGTTAGTACTACCCACACTGTGTCTCCCAGGAAGTAAGACTTGGCAGGAAAATTACCAAAAAGTTGGTAGACTGACTTAAAATCTATGCTTCTTTCCTCTTCTTCCCCTGTTGGCTCAGTCTCACTTTACTAGCAGCAATTCCAAAAGTTACCATATGACCTCATAAATATTAGGGCTCGTCATGTCATTAAGAAATTATGCAGTGTTCTCCACGACACTATTGACTACTGAAAAAGCAGACCTTGCCTGCTTTTTCAGCTATGTCTGCAAGCCTAATAAATGATTTTCCGTGCATCTCTTATTTCAACTCTTCTTAGGAGCTGTTGAGCTCTGAGAGGTGCAGATGCACATGCACAAGGGAGAAAAAGAGGCTAAGGGAAACTATTGAAAACATGTAGGAGTTGTTTAGTTTGTTCAGTGAAGTTCTGATCTCTTGTCGTAACAGTATCTGGAGACACAGAATTAAGCCCCTGTAGATGCCAAAGGGGGACTTGCTGTTGACCTTAATTCGGTCAGTAGCGCTGGGGCTCTCTCTGCCTGTGCCCCTGGATCAGGATGTTCAGTTAGCCATCTGCACAGGAAACAAAAGGTCTTCCTTCAAGATGTACACACATTTCTCCCACCTGACTATTTTTCCAGAAGAACAGTGCAGATAGAGTATTTTCTATCTATTTCCCTTCCCCTGAGGAAGGAAGATTTGTGTCTGGCAACTCCAGTGACATGAGCCATGCAGGTCTAGAGCATTTGGAAACAATTTTTGTTAATGCTCCAAAGGCTAAAACGCAAAGATTTGTTTACAACCATGACCTAACAGTCCAAACTATGATGGTCTTTCTGGCAAGAAGTGATTTTTTCCCTGTAACTCAGCTGCTCTTACCACATTCATTATTTATCATCTTGATGCAGCAATAGTAAAACATCCTTGGAAGACCTAAGCATCTTTCCAAACCAGACCATAAGGCCATGTAAGGGGAAAAGGGGGAAACCTAATTTTATTTCTTTTAAATTTACTTTAGGAAAAGAAGAAATGGCCACTTTCTTGTGGTACTGATGAGAGGTGAGGGGTGGGGGAAAGTTATATTGTGGTCAGAATTCACCTGAACTTCAGAGTGTGAAAGTTAGCTGGTGTGGATGCACACCACGGACACCCAAAGCCTTCCTGTGTGTTTAGATTTACTAAAACACATTAAGGGCTGGGAGCCCTCTTTGTCTGGCTGTCCAGGTCTATCTTATCCTCTTTGTCATGGAATGAGTGCCCACAAACTCTGTCACCATGGAGCAAAGGGAACCTGAGTGCTTGGAGGTCTTGCTGGCCATAGGACAAGTGCTGATGCTTTGAGTTTCTCGGAGTTGTGACCCTTCAGCAGCAGCTCCTGGCCATGGGGAGCCAAGCCAGCTGACCCTCCAAAGGCAGTTCTCCCTCCATTGGCCACAGAAGGACATTTGCTGCCTTACACTGAAGGTGGCCAATGCAAAGGCTAACGAGGCTGAGAGACAGCTGATCTGTGGTTAATGCTTAGCTTGTAAATGAAACAGATGCTTGGGCAGATGTGTCCATCCTCCTTCTCTTTTAAATTTTTTAATTGAGAAGAAAGCAGAAGCCTTTTTCTCTTGCTGCTGCTATGGAAGAGGAGTTCTGAAGTATGCACACCAAAAGAATTTGGCACCTTGTCTTCAAGAAACCAAGGCCCTTATGATATGTCATTTCTCTCCCAGAACAGCCCTGTTAACAAGCCCAGGGTGATTTACCAGTGTCCACATCAAGGGTTAGGACATTAAGAGTTCTCAGTTACAGAGCTGTTCATTGCTGTTTTTTAAGCTCAGGGTAGATATTCACAGATCTCTTATAAGCTCTTCAGCAAAAGCCGTGACAATTTGGTTTGGTATTTGAAAATAATAGTAAGAATAACAAAAAACAATAAAAACTTGACCCCAAGCAAAATATCCCATTCATGCCTTAGGATGCTAAATTTTAAAAGCAATTTAAAGAAAAAAAAATTTAATTTTTAATAAAGTTACCTTAGAATATTCTTCAAAATTATATTTATGTTTTTTCCAAGGACTCAGCTTCCTTTGAAATGGCTGACTTCTTTTGCCTCTGGTATAACATTCTGATATCTCTTTTTTAGAGCATTATTTATCTCTTTAGAGCAATTTTCTGACCAGACAGACTGCATTAACATATGCAGATAACCAAAGCATACCTGGCTCCTGTCTGGATTTCACAGTCAGCCTATCATGAATTGGAAAGTGGATAGTGTGCTGGTTAAGACTGTATTCCTTAGCAGAACATAAATTTAAAAAAATGCAAACAGAACATATTTATTGTGTGGCAAGGTTCCTCATGCATCTGGCTAAAGTAATCCCAGTTATAGTAGTGGAGGAAGAACACTCCACTTGTGGTTTCTGTGTGGTTTGTTGTGTTTGGCAGTCAATAAAGATCTGTTCCACTGGAGCCACTTCAGCAGTGGTAGAGCAAGAACCAGAGGTAGTATCTGCAAATGCCACAGAAGAACTGAGCACTGACACTTTGAAAGTGCACCCCACACAGTTTGTGCTTATGCCAGGCTGATTTTGAAATGACTGGAGGATGTATGGCATTACCAATATTCCTGCACACATTTCAATTACAAAGGGATCTTATTGAAATAACACGGAGTATGAGTTAAATCTGCCACAGCAAGGAAGAGCACAGTTCAAGTGGAAAGGCTTGCTCTTATTTTCTGTTTTAAAGCCTTTTGAAATTGCTGTCCTCCTTCTTTCTCTTGCAGAATAAGCAAATGCATGCTCAGAGGAAAGGTCAAATTCTTGATACTGCTTAAGCATAAAGATTCATATTTCCAATAAGAGCATTTAAGCAGATAAAAGAAAATGATAGAGGGGAAAAAAGTATAAGGTTAATAAACCTTATTATTATTCCTGGCAAAATCCTGCATAAGTAGTGTATAAGCTAAACATCTGCAGACACTAAACTCCAACAAAGGTTTGATTTTCCAGAAAAGGATTACTTTCTTCTATTGACAGGAACACTGTTAATCTCAGAGAAATTAGACTTTAAGAGAAAAATACCCAGAAATGCCATGTGCTTCCATGCAGCCATGTTCCCAAATTTTTCTGTATTTTAGAAATCCTGACTACCACTACCCAGGGCACAAAACCAGAAGAGTGTCCCAAATAGCCTGTGTTTCCTTCTTTATATAAAGGACAGAAGAAAAGCGGGGAGGACTCTGTGGAAGAAGAAAGCTTTGTTATTTTTTCTGGCCTCTAGCAGAAGAACTCTGGTTGTGTTTACTGAGGTAAGACCACAAAGCCCCCTTGTGTCTAAGATAATTGGCACACGTGGTTTGGGGGATCAGTTAATGTCCATCTTACAGCTGCCATATAAAACTGCTGTAGCAATGAATGCCTCGGGGCTGTGGGGTACCCAAACTTCCCTGCTCAGCTGCCACGCCCATGGCCTGCCAAAACATGACAAAGGAGGCTACGTAAACCTTGGGGGCACCCATTCAGCTGGGCACATTTTAGCAAAACAGATTGATAGCACCTGGGTGAAACCAGTTTGGCCCAGTTTTTGGGGGGTTTGTGGCTGGAGACAGGATACAGAGAGCAAAGAGAACACTTACTAGGTTTGAGCTGAAGTATCTGCAGTGCATGAGAGGTACAGAAGAAAGCTCAGAAAGTTATAGAGAACCTGGTGACATGGACATGGGCAATCTTTTTGTGGGCAAGGTTCTTTCTAACTGAAGAAGGAAGATGTTCAATCCACCATGGAGAGATACACAGCACAGTATGGAGAAGTGGAATTCATCATAGGCAAGATCCTCGTCTCTGAAGACACTTCGGCTCTAAATCTCAGTGGTGCTTCAGAGCAATGACAAAATGTATCTGTGTAAATTTTTACAGGTATTTCACAGCTTTATGCAACTTTCTGCATTTTTTGTGCAAGATGACATGACCAAAGATTGGTGGGTTTTGAGCCCTTATGCTTGTGCTCATCAGGGGTCTAAAACTAACTCACACCATCAGGGTGATACCTTAGACCTTGCTCTGCAGTGACTGATATATTTGAAAGCCTAAATTCAAAAATTTGCTGTTAAAGAGAGTGGTGAATATGCTTATGTCAGTGTTTTGCTCACCTACATTACTCTTACAATATATTATTATATGTACAGTAAGCATTCAGCATCATAGTTGATATAATCCAATATAATACAGAAGGGTGTGTGAAAAGGAACAAAATTAGGAGTGTAACTTTTTCACCTAGCATGAACATTTAGATGTTCATCCTTAGAAGAAGGCTCCAGTGGTTTATAAACAAATTCTCTCTATATATAGCTAATTAATATTGTTGAAATGTTAATGCTTCAGTGGCTGTCAATGTATCCAAGATTTATTTTCATGAAACCTGTCATTACCCTGCCATTTCACACTCTCACTTGGGGTGAATCTGCATCACAAATAACTGTGCATATGTAAATGAAATATTAAAATTACACTATTAGAATTAATCAGTCTAAAAATGCAAATTACGAGATTCCCCCAATCTCTGAAGTAGTACCCAAGTGAGGAAAGATGATTGCCTACAACACTACACTATCCAGAGTTTGTCCAGAGGTACTCAGGACAGATTTATCCATCCGAGGAATATGAATGAGACTTAGACCTGAATGTCACTGGTCCCTGGGGACCTTGAAAGTGTGAACATGCTGGCCAGCAGCAACAGGCATTGCTTTTCGATGATGGTGTTAACACCTATCTGACCTTCCCTTAGCTGAATGTCCTGGTCCCTGTGAGATGAGGCAAGCCAGGGAGGTAAGGACATCAGCAGGTAAGACATTGTTTGGCTCTGAGGCTCAGGGCTCAATGCCCTGGAGAACTGAGCCAGGGCTGTCTCATGAATACAAGTCTTTTCAGCCCTACTCATCCCTTTTTTTTAGGATGAAAGCTTGAATTTGCAGTGCAGTGCAGCAGAAATCATCACTAACCCTTAACAATTGTAGCTGTTTTTTGTCATCAATGTTTTGGGTTTGGGTTTTTTTTTGGCTTCTGATGTTCAAAGCACGATGGAATCCTGGTAGACTGCGTTGTGTGTGATCAAAGGAGTTGTCTCATCTCTTTTCTAATGCAAGGTGTGACATTTGGGAGAGCTGATGTCTGTATCGACAGAAAAAATGTGATTTCAGGGAAAGTGCTATCCCTAGACTTCTCTAAGAACCTATATAATCATAGGTGTGAAACAGATCATTATTTGTACCTGAGTACTTCATCTGGGAACTGCCATTACATGCTTTTCATGGTAGGAGCTGCACATGGACAAACAATATCTGACACAGCATAGCCACTGCTATGAGGTAACAGTGATTTGATAAAAACTACTAATATTTTCCTGTAAATCCAAACCATCTGAAAATGACTATTTGGTACTTGCATATGTAGCACTGCTGATTCCTGTGGGAGCACATTTGGCAGAATGTTGAGAATCAAAAAAATTATATTTTATCCCAGCGCTTTAGCCATCTTGGACTTTTCCAAAAAGCCACAAGAACTGGTCCATTCCCTAGCATCAGGTGTGCTAGTTAGATGGAGATGTCAGGTGGGAATCCCTGGTAACTTTTACAAAATTGATTTCTCAACAATAGGATTTTGTGTCTTCTCAGCTGCCCCACTCACCTCAACAACATGTTGGCTCTCAAGCCAGAGAACACTATCTATGCTATGGCTAGGGTAAAAGGCAGTTTTATTGCTACTCTTGTTAGATTTTGATAGTGACACTATGGTGTGTCAGGAACTGAATTTTCAATATAGCAACTCATATACTTTAAAAAAAAATTCTCCAAATGTCAAGAAGTGGTCAGATTCTATTGAAAAAGCAGCCTTTAGAATCTATCCTTTCCCAGGTATATGACAGGTGTACAAATGGACACAAATTTTTATAAAATAAAAAAAAATATATACAATTTTTTTTTTTTGCCTTCCATATCCATGTGCCTGAAGCAAAAATTTTCAAAGTTTACCATCTGGTTAATAAAAGGTACAGAAGATTTTGGCCAGAAAGCCAGGAATCCCATGTATTTATGAACTGATGAAAATAGGGTTCACAGCAGAAACCCAGAGACAACCTTAATTGTAGCACTCTTTCACGTTTGGATGCATTTGGGTATCTAATAACGCAGCCTTATATTGGTCCCATTTAGAACAATTCCTATTCAAGACAACATATAAATATGCATAGCCATCAATAAATGCTACTGACCCTTGCAATCTCAGTGTCAATTAGCAATCTTAGTTAATATACCTCTAGATTAGAGTCAGGGGAGTAACAACCACAGACTGACTGACTTGCTGGTATATATATTTTTTATAAGGTTTGCTTTCTCATGACTGTGTGTGTCTCTGTACACAGCAAAGCTGAAATATGCAGGTATCTGGTCAACTAAATAAAAGCTGTATCCCTGGGGGGAAGTAGAAAGTTTGGAACAGCCATCAATGCAGACAATGAAAGTTAGTATTTCCTTTATTATGTACACAGAGAAATCCACGTTAGCATACAGTAAGGACTGGGTTATTGTGGCTGCACACACATGCACACAGAGGAGAAGCACAAAAAGAAGGAATGCAGAGCTATTAATGGAGATTCGTATTCTAATTTATTCTCTCCACAAAAAAACCCGATGCTGATGGATCCCCGTTTTTCCCATACAAAATCTGTCCACGCTGTATCCCTGCAAAGAGGAAAAGCTACCTTTGTTTCATGTGCATCTGCTCTTGCCACAGTACAAAAATGCTCCTTTGTTGAGCTCGGCAGCAGGAGTGCACGGAGGTGTAAGGAATCTAAGACCCAATCTTCTACTTTTTATCACCTCCCCAGTGGATTACACACGCAGCACAATACAGTCATTAAAAATAGTTACACATGAAAAGACCCAGCGCCTCATCAGTTCGCTGATGTGTCATTTTACTGACGGACATGCAGCAGTAATTGCTGTGATAAGAAATTTGTCTTTTTCTTCTCTTCACATCCCTCCCCGTGCATTCATGAGAAAGGGGGACCGGCAACCTCTCTCCTCGCATCCTTCCCCAACAACCCACTGGGGCATTAAACAACCCTCTCCTCCTCTCTGCACCCTTTGTTTAAATCGACACCTTCAAAGATATGTTCTGTGGGTAGTGGGAGGGAAGGGGAAAAAAGGGATATTTACTTACAGAGCAGTAGCGGGCAGTTAATGCCACCTCCGGGACCGGGGACAGGGGGTCACATCCATTAACAAACGTGCACAGAGCACACTGGCCTGCTTGCAGCGGAGAGCTGGACAGCCAGATGGGGCTTTCTACTGCCTGCACAGAGCAGCTCTCCCGATCCCAGCTCCGCAGTCAGTGCTGTGAGGAAAGAGCTGCTGCCTTCCCCAGCCTAGTGAAACCCCTCGCTATCATTTTACCATATAAGGAGACAAAAGCATCGGAGACTCTCATTCTTTTAGGCGCTCTGCAGCTGGCGTTCGACGCTTTCTCTATTCCAAGGGTGTCGATACTTCCCCCTCCTAAACATCTTGTCTTTCTTGGCCCCCTTCCTAAGATAAGGCTCCCTCTCCCCTCCTCCAGCCTTTGTTTCTCTAAACTCCTGACGCTTATTAATAACGTGGCTTTGCTGAATCCGAGGGCTCGGTCCTTACAGAAGGAGAGGTTTTACAGCAACCCAAGCCCAAACATTTGTAAGGCTCTTCACCTGGCTGAGAGAGGAAAGTCCTTGGTTGAAATTGGTGAGGCAGGTCATTTTGCCTGCTTAGTGCCTTGCCAAAGAAGAGTGAAACAACCTGTCTCTCTTCCCCTTTGTGGAGAGGTGCACATTTTTAGGCATGTGAGGACTTTTCTTTATGAGCACTCAGACCCCAAGCTAGTTTCTCTCTACCCTTCTTTCTTTCCAAGCCCCCCTCATAATCAGGATGGAAAGGAAAATAATGCAGGGGAAATCAATGAAACCAAAACCAACCGTCTTTGTGTAAGAGAAAGCCAAATGAACAGATTGTCTCAGCACATGCTCAGTACCCAGTCGAGAGCCCTGCCAGTGTGCACATGGTAAGAAAAGGGAGAATTATTAATCCTACTATAACCAGGAACTACTACAAAATCCAATTTCATCTCTCAACCATCCTAGCAGAAACACATTCTGCTAATCAAAACATTGAGGGTCCTGGGAAACCTCCCAGAGGGAAGAATTTTGATCAGAAGCACATAGGAGATACCTCCTCTCTGCAGTTTGAGGGTTAAGGTGGGGAGGCACTTCAGGGTAATTCTTCAGTAATGAATGGTACTTGCCAAAGGGAGGTGCCTTAATATGAATGCTTTCAACCTTAAGGGAAACCAAAAGGGTAAAAATGTAAAGCCCATTAGCCCGAGACAGTCCTGCAAATGCTGTGGTTTTGCATCCAGAAGGTGTGAGGTAGTCCAGTTTTGGGCACTGGGTTCTGGCACATGCTTGGGCAGTGGTGTAGGTGTGCACATGGGCTAGATAAGGGCTTCTCCTGTAAAACAAACTTGTGCCAGAACACTGACCTGTACTTGCTGTCCTCTTGTGCACCCAAATGTAGTCAGATTTGGAATGGGGGTGAAATGGGTTAGTGGGTCTCAGTGCTACTCCAAATCTAGAAAAGCACAGAATAAAATGCTGGGGAAAGACCATCCCTAGTTTTTCTGTCAGAAGCCAAATCTCCTTTACAGATGTGAGTTATTTTGATGACCAGCAATGATGTGTTTGCCAGTTGATCCAGCCTTTGCTGTTGAGTTTTCAAAACACAGGCATCATGCCCTGCAGGACAGACAATGGCCATACAGAATTAAGGGTGCCATGGCAATTATATCTTATTTAAATCAAAGCTGCTGCACTCCCCAGCCACACTGGGAGTCCCCGACTCTTCCCTTGCATTTGCAGTGACACTATAAAATGAATTAAACCACAGAGTAAACAATTTTCAGTGAACCCATGAGCTACCCTGGATCTGCACCTATATCTTGAGAGAGCTACTGGTTGGGTTTCTAGCCCCATCAGTGACTTGCTAGATGCACTTGGAGAAGACATTTCATCTTTCTGTTCATTAGCTTCACTGTCTCAAGACAGCCAAACTCATGGGTGAGTTGTTAGCAAATTTAAAAGGGTTAGTTAGAACATAAACATAATAACAATAATAGTTTCTTTCTTTTAGATTAAACTATTGCACAGTGACAACAATTATAATTTATTTCCATCTTAGTTGCTGTTCTTATATCAGCTCTGATTTAGTAGTGAACATAAAGAAGAAAAAAGGGCCTTGAAGGTGATCAGAACTGAGCTATTTTATTCAGTTTATTTCCAGACTTTTCTAAACAAACTAAACATTCTGAATGTGTTAATTGATTTTTTCAATTTCCATTATATTTTTATTTCCCCATCTGTCCATTGACAGCTACTGCAGCAAGTCTGACAGATTTTTTGATGTGTCCTGCAGTCATACAAAACAAGTGTTTTCCACACTTACAAGTTTAAATATATACTGGCCCCAGCTGAAATGATTTTGTTTATCTGTTGCAGGTCTGAGTTGACTTAAAGACAATAAGGTAATTTTTGTCTAATTTAATATAACACCTCTAACTCCTTGAAGGCAGGAAAGACTCCGCCAATTTAAAACCCATTGATTTGTGGTCTCACTATGGGACTTGACACTCAGCAGCCACATCAAGACTGCGTGGAGCTGTGAAAGGGATGAGGAAGGGTTACCAGGCACACCTTCCCTCATCCCATGATGAGGTGTATGCACTCCATCAAACACTACTGGGGAAGATATGGGGAACATCAGACCTCTTACCCTCCTTCAGGACCACTCAATCCACGTTTTATCTGGCAAGTAAATATTTTTATTGATTGTGATTATTGATTATTGATTAATTTTAGTGATTGGCAGCCCTCCACAGTCCCTTTCCCACCAGAATCAAATCCATCAGGTGTGGGTAGGTGGGTGGTAGAACCCCAAATTTCATTAATTTTCAGAGAGATGGGGAGGAAAGGGCAGAGCCTCTTTCACTAACGAATTTGTTATGTTACCAACGTCTTCTTTTTATACTTATATAGTTTGTATTTTATTTTTGCTTCGTTGGTTCTCCGATTGACCCAGCAGAGATCAGGCATCTTCAAGGCTTCAGAGGAGTCAGTGCAATGAAAACAGGGGGCAGTGCTTCCAATAGGGAGCCTAAACTAAGAGTGGAAATGCAAGTATCATACAGTGATTAAGAAACTTATGGTTTATATTTTCCTCATGTATGTAACATTTACAAATAGAATATATTGCTTGTTCTTCAGTGGTCTCTGTGTTTAACAGGTTAATTCTATGTGTGGAATGCTGTACCACCACGTGGGGAAAAAAATGGAAATAGTATCATATTCATAGCAGGACTTCTTGATGATTTTACTAAGCCTTCATAAGTCTCACTTCAGCTACTGGGCTGATGCTGGAATAACTATCATTTCAGCACATATCTCCTTTTCTAGCTGAAAAGAATGAACAAAGAAAAGTGGTGGAAAGAGGCAGCTGGAAGTGGAATATTTCTATTTCCCCCAGTTTGAGACACAGAGAAATATAATGTCTCTGAGTGAGCAGGGGAGGGGAAAATATACACTTAGGTTTGAAAATTGCTAAGCCATTGCCTGATTCCTTACTCCACCAATTTATCCTGGGAACAGTTAAGTTACTTTATCAGAATTCAACTAATCCCTTTTTGATGCTTGAATCTGAGTAACAGAAGCTTCAATTGAATATGAGAGGGTGCATTTAGGAGAGCTGCTATTTTTGGCACTACTGCTTAGGAAGTAGTGTAAACTAGTGCAGATGTTGCATTTTAGTTCATTAAACCTAAAATAATAGCCAGGCAATATTAAATATTCCTGAAATTTCACTCTCATAAGATGCTCACAGATATGTGTTCTTCCCAAGATTATGAAGAATATACAAAGGATAAAAATATATTTTCACATGTGTTTTCTTTCCCAGTACAATCTCCAGGTCACAAGGCTTTTTGCAAATTCTTCCCCTAGGTGACTTGAACCTCAAGTAGAAAGACACATGAGGTAAGAAATGTCAGGGTTTTACAGATTCTGATGAGGGAATTACAGACATCTTTGGACAATCCATTAAAAGCACCGCAGCCAAGGCAGATAGAGAAAGTCTGTCTGCTTTGGGATGATGCAAGACTTCTATTATTGATGTTTAGCCTAAATCAGTGTGGAAAGATCAGTGGTTTAGAAACTCCAATCTAATCTTTAAAAAAAACTTACTTTCATGTTTTCATTCTTAATATGTTTTAATAGCTTGCACATGCAGCGTTAAACAGTTTTCTTCAATAATTTAGAGAAAGGTGCCATGGTCCAGTAGCATCAAAGAATTTCTGTTTTTCATAGTAGAAGTTATCTTTAGAAGGATGATATGATGCTTTGTGATAAGATAGAAGATTGAGACTCAAATCCAAGTGTGTCTCTGTGCTAGCATGATCTGGGATGGAGCAGAAAGAATTTTAGACCATTATGGTAAATTTTGACAAAGATTTCATTACTTTTTTTAAAGTTAGTCAAGACCTTTGATCCAGTTATTCCCAGTTACATTCAGAGAAATCTGTCTCCTGAAAGACATGCCCCAAAGTGAATCTGCCCGTAAGACACTGGTCAACATGGGATCTGTTGCTGTCTGTGTAATTGCTCCCATGCCCTTCCCTCTGTGGACAACTGAGATGTAAGAGAGGGTTTGCAATGGATGAACCAGGCAGAAAGACAGCTGTGTCCCTTTTTCTGCTGCTTTCCTCTCTCCCAGATGAGCAGACAAACAGATTTTATCACTGTTGTGCAGGGGAACGCGATTTGATCACAGAGAAGTGTGGTGGTGCTTGGTGAAGGAGCAGACAGAACACCAGAGGAAGCTTCAAGGATCAGCCCAGGGTTTAAATGAATGATATCTGCTAAGGAAAATCTCTCTTGTTTACAGCTGAGTTTCAAAAGATTGGAAAGCTGAGGCACCATGTTATAAAAATAATGGGTCCTTCACTAGAGAAGCAGTGTTCTCAGAAGATCCCTCCCAGGGCCCTCCCTTAAAAAAAAGCTGTAGGAATCATTGCAGGATAAAGGCAGCCCGTCAAACAACTCCCCAAGCAGTAGCTGTCTGTACCAGGTGGGGCAGCCACCCTGAACTGCCCTCACCAGGCTGCTAACTGAGTGGAGAAGAAATAATGAAGAGTTGTAAAAAAGAGAGTGGAAGACAACAATTCTTATGGAACACAGTCTTTTCTCCTACTTTCCCTAGCATCCTCTCTCCATCTTTTCTCTCACTAAGGAACAGATGGGGCCTTTACATCTAAGGAAACTTGAATGAAACATTTTGGTCTTTGCCATCTTCATGCTTCTTTGGATTCCAAGTTTTCACTAAACCCCTTATCTCCATAGTTTGTTCATCTCTAACCAAGGATAGAGATCTTGGTGGCATGTCTTTGGCAATGCTTTGGGATACAGAGACAGCCCCACAACCCCCACCAACAGGTGAGTGGTCTTCAGATGACTCCAAATGATGATAGTGCAGAGACTTACACAGAAGAGCTCTTGCCTCTTCCCTTTCCTCTGGATTCAACTTGAGTGCCTTGTGGGGCCTCAGTATGACAGATGGGAAGAGCCTTTTGCATTTCCTACCCCTGCAGATGGAATCTGGGATGTCAAATTACTGCAGAGGTTGCAGTAATTGCTGGTCTTCTGAGCTGGCAAATACTACCCCTTAATTTAGGATTTTTAATTTCAGTGTAATCATGATTTATCATTCCCTGTTCCAGTCTCATGAAGCAAACACACTGTGATTGCTCCAAAAAACTAATCACTCTGTGTTTCTGACAGCACAAGAGACTTGCTATTCTGTAAAAAATAGCTCACATTACCTGTGGTGTTCCCAGCAGCATACTTCAGCATTTTTAGGCAAAATCCTCTTTCCATAGTCCTTCCCCCTCTCACTGCTCCACTGTTCATGGCTTTTTCTCCAAAACCTTATTTCTGTGTGTATAATTTGCTTCTGCTCCCCTTAGTGCTTTGTCTGCCTGCATCCATATCTCTTATGACCCTCTGGAAATAACCAGCAGCAACATTTGGGACTGTCATTTCACTTTATCAGACAGCCAGAGGCTTCAGGAACTTCTGAGCAAAGAGAGGTTTAAAAAACTGAGCAGTTGGCAGACACCTCAAGAACTTATCTAAATTCCAAGGCAGAAGTGACAATGTCTAACTCATTCTTGGCAGATATTTTTCCTAATTTGCCCTTAAGGATTAACACTAGGACTCCACAACCTCCAAAGTCAAACGAGCGTAAGTTTTGTCAGTCAAACACAAATGTAACACGGCGGAAGGAAGGAAGGAAGGAAGGAAGGAAGGANGATGAAAGTTTTCAGTCTAACATTCATGCTCATAAAGGATGAATAGTGTCAGGCAGAGCCTGTCATTTGTAGTTATTCAGATCACACCACAGCAATATGAGAATCATTGAGTAGAAGGGTTCCTCCAATTTGTTATGCTTCTCTTGGGAAGTGTCTTGGGAAGAAAGTGAAAATGGAATGTAATGATATCTCTTCATAACACTCTGCCAGTCTCCAGCAACTTTTGGCTCGGGGATTTCTCAACCTGGAGGCAGTATCCATACTGAATATCACTTTCATGGACTTGCAGTTCCCTCCTGATTGCCTGAAAGGAAATTCACAGTTTCCAGTAACAGATAGCTCTACTCTGTGTTGCTGAAGTACCAATCTTCCTTGTGTTAATTTTGAACATATTACCTACTAGTTTCATCTGAGACCTCCTAGGTCTTACCTTTAGAGAGATAATGAGCAACTGATCTTTATTCCTATGCTAAAGGCTGTTCATGTCTTTGTCAATCTTTATCCTATCTCCCCTCAGCCATCTCTCTTCTAGGCCAGGGAGTCCCAGTCTACTTATTCAGTCTGTGGGAAAGCTGCTCCCCATGTTTTATCATTCCTCCTCAAACTTTTTCAATATGAAAATTTAGTTTTTCAGATGATGTGGCCAAAACTTTAACATTCAGTTTGTTTTTTGGCTGCTTTTGACCAGTGTATGTTCTGTTAGTTGGGTTTTTTTGTTTGTTTGGGTTTTTTTTTTTGGTTTTTGGTTTTTTTTTTTTTGGTAAACCTATATGACCTCTAAATTTCACACCCAGGTAGACATCTCAGAGCCATTACTTTATAGCTAAAGTTACATTTCCCCCTACATTTGCTGTTTTTGTACTCATCTACACTCAGTTTTAGATGCTGTTCTAATGCCCACTCATCTGTTGCCTGAGATCCTTTTCTCCCATCCTGTTTCTCAGTCTTAGAATTTCCACTAATAATCTCCTATTAATCTCTTTACTGTAAAGCCTGTCTATCTTTCAATAGATCCTATGCAACACATGCAAATATCTTCCCTCTTATCCTATTACTGCTTAAGTGTTTTTAAGGCTGTGTGGTGAAGGCCCTTATTGGACACATGGAAAAGGACAAAGGTTGACAGATACTATCAACTAAAGATCTGTATCTCCATGCTGTTTGTTATCTTACAGGAACCTGATGGATTTGTAGAACATGATTTCTCCTCACCAAGCTGTATTGAATTTCTCCCAACATATCATATTTACCCAGCTTCTCTACCCTGAATAGTGATTTCTACTAAATTTGTCAGTCTTAACAAGCTCTATTTGTCCTGTTTTCTCTTGGAAGCATTTAAAAAGGCTGATGCTGTATTGGATACATTCAGGTGCTCAGTTTGTTTTAAATAAGATGCCATGGGCTATTATTGTTTCAGCTAATTCATCCTTCGGTCCCTTTAGAACTATTGGATGAACACCATCTGGTTCTAACATTTTCTTCCTATTCATTTTATTTATTTGCTCCATACGTCTTCTACAGACACTTCAGCTTGAAATAGATCCTCTGATGATACCCATAAGGAAGCATTCTGCTGCTGAAAGCTCTCCAATTTCCTCACAATGAACACAGGAGCAAAAAAAAAGAGATCATTTAGCCTTTTCTGTTACAGCCATGTCTTACTCCAGGACTGGTTATGTGTTGGCCCTATCATTTCCCAAACCCTTCAACTTGCCTAATATTCGAAAGAAGCATACAGTTGCAAATCACTTCCCAGATTGCTTCAGACTCATAATATTTTGATGTAAGTAGAAACAGATGTAAGTAGAATCAGTCCCTCTCCAATCTGACCATGACTGGGGACATCCTGTTTTGCAGAAAGATGCTTCTGTATGGCAACAATTATTTTTCTTCTCAACTACTGTTTATATATACTTGAGATAAACTGAGAGGGTCTGAGACATAGGCTCAGACATATATTATGATTGAATATATGAGCTTAGGTTGTTCACTTTGAAGTAGAGTCCTTGCTGTTGATCCTCTTAGGCCTGTGCTTACTTTGAACTCTGTAAGTGCTCAGGCCCTTTAAATAATAGGATTAAAGTAGTCATTTGGTTGCTGATGTGAATTTCATGTCTAACACTTCACATAGAGCTGAAAAAATATACCATCCATTGTCAGCCTGATAGACATATGGATTGCATTTGCCCCTGCCAAGTTTATATTCACATGGCTCTCTAGAGGAGTTGCTGTCTTAATGTGAATGAAATTCAAATGTTGTGAGTAAAATTAAAGAAAAACTTGTAAAAATGACTTGTCTTGAAGATAAAGTGTCTCTAGCTGGAAGATAAGTAATTTCTCTGATTCATTAGAGAGGAGTCAGAACTCACATTATGAAGCCGTGCTAGCTCTTTTGCTTGTCCCTAGTGCCTAACCATAAAGTCTAGTGAGTCCTTGCTGGGTTGCTACAATGCAAATGCCTTACATGACTGAGCACTGCCCATCTGTCTGTGCCTGAAGAGCCTGTCCACAGTGATACTGACTCTTCCTGATATCCAGATTGATTTCCAGGAACCCAGACTCCTCATTTGCAAGGAAGTGTTTCTAACACTTGGATATCCAGAAAAAAATGGGAGGAAGTTTGCTGGCTTGTCTGGCAGCAAACACAGCACTGGCAGGCAGTGGGAACTTCACTTGCAGGAGAGGGCAGAAGAAGACCTGTGAGGAAGGCAGACTGCTCTGTTTGAGTGCCTGCAGCACTTCCACAGGCATGCTCACACTGCTTCTCCTGCTAGCTTTCTACGAGAGCATGCCCTGGACCCACAGCTGTTTGCTATTTCCTTTAGTAAGCTGCGCACCCACCATACATTTGCATTAGTAAACAGGGTGAAAAGGCAGAAAGCAGGCATGACTCCTCTCAGATCTGGCCCTTTTTTCTCCTTTCTGAATTAGAAAAATGTACTATTTTTGTCCCCTACAAGGATGTTGAGAGAAGAAATACTCGAAAATGTGAACTGCAGGCTGTGCGAGAGCATAACAAAAAAAGTGTTCAACCTGTGCTCACACTAATTCTTGAGCTGGGGCTTAAATGATGGAGTTGAAAAGTACAAACGAAAGAGTTTGTTCTGAGAACTTCCTCTTTTATTGTTCTGTACCACAAGTGCCATGCTGTATCTCTCTCTTTGTGTTATAATTAGTGTTGCTAGCCCCCGAGTGTCCTACTGCCTTCTACACCCATCGCTGGAGGCTGTGGGATGTGTGGCAATGGAAATCATGCACAGGAAATTAAGATACCCAGCATTTAAAAAATGGGATAAATAACAGAATAATGGGCTTCTGTGTGGTGGCATTGACGGCTTGCAGGTATTTCTGTTTTCATATGGTAATCTCTAGACATGTTGGGCTTTGCTTCCCCAGACACAGACTACCAAAAAGGAGCACTAGTCAATGCTGTCATGCTTCCCTCCTACAGAAAGCATGCAAATTTCTAGGAATACTTTGGCGAGAATCTGTTCAGCTTGACAGGGAATACACTGATCTGAAAGCCCACTAGTTTTGTTTATGGAACGTGTGAGACAACTTCTGTCCTCATGCATACACCCATTCTATTCTCATGACAAAGTACTTATTTTCCTTTTTAAAGGAGAGTTTTCCTCTAATTTGCTGTGATATGGGAGTTCCACAGACACTGCAGGAAAAAGAAAGAATATTATAAAAGAGAACCTGTGTAAGTGGCTTCATAAAAAAAAAATTACTGAAAATTTGAAGTGAAATTGAGGGAAAATATTTTTTCATCTAGCTCTTTCAGTTGCACTACTTCTAGGTACCATGTCTTAACAATAGCTAGTAAATCAACCTGCAGCAGAAACATTTTGTGTTTTATGAAGTTGATGGATCCCTTTGAAATGTCTGTGGTAGTCTTCCTTCCATGTCTGTCAGAGGGAGTTGAGCAAAACCAGGCAAAATTGCTCCAGCTGCTTTCAGAAAAACTAGGGCTCTGTGTAATATGACCTATGCTTCTCAAAGCTGATCAGCGTTAGATGATGAACATTGTTGAAACAGCCTGAGATTTATCAGCATGAAACTGTACTCACTGTGATATAAAGCCAAAGATAAAATATTGCAGTCAGTAATAATTCATCTCACTGAAAAACAACTCTGTCAGAATTTGTTAGACAACATACAGCTACAAAAAAAGAAAAATGGTAAGAAAAAATATGAAAACTCACTTTTGTGGTACAAATCTACACAAATTTGGCACTATTAAAATTAGAAGAAAGAGAAAGAGATCTGAATTTTGTTAAAATAATCCATGGATGCTTCTGAGAGAACTCCCATTGATATCTGTGGGGCCAGGATTTCACCCCCAAGTCAGTATTCACATTCACTTCCTTCTCTGGTTTTCTTCCTTGTAAAATAGCCTTTTACATTTTCTGTATTAAAGAACTGTTTGAATGAGCCTGCCCCCTCACAGCCTCTTGCCAGCTGCAGTCAAAGGTCTGCCTTGTTCTGATGACTTGCTGTTTGGAAGGGAAAAAGTAAAGTTATTCATCCATTAATCATATTTTTAAATGCTAGGTAAGAACAAAGTATTATTGTTGGAAAGACTGCCTTTAGAATGGCTTCACTTTGGAAATAGGCTTTGAGTCTTTTTGTTTAATTTCACTTTTAAATTCAAATCCAGTAAAAAATCACAGCATTAGTATGTATGTTTCTGCATTTTATTCCAGCTAAAGACTTTTGGCCAACACAGGTTTTTTTTTTTTTTTTAAAGCTAATGCTTTGCTGTACATGATTGGAATGCTGTATCTGCTTCTCATTTTTAAAAGGGAACACAGTCAATACACCAGTGGCAGCAATACTTTAACACTAACTGCCCAGCCAGGATGATCTTCTTATTTTTATTATTTTAGCCTGAGGCTTGGAAGATAGACAAAGAATTTGAGGACATGAGAAAATTTCTAGTATGAGAGAAGTGAGACTATTAAAAAATATTAGTTTTGTACAGGATTTATTTATTGCACAATGTACTGTGGAAGCACATCAGTTTAGCTTAATTGCAAGATCTTGCAATAACCAGATGAGTGAAGGCAGCTGCCATGTCCCACTGGTGTCCCTCTAAAATGCTGCACTCTCTGGTGGGACACTCTACCTTTGGGCTCCAGGTAACTTAGGAAACTCATCTCACCAGTGCTCACTAGGGAGCAGAAGATTGGAGCTCTGAGCAGATCTGAGCAGACCACAGCGTAGTGGTGAGATGGTTACTGCTGGAGAACAGGGAGATGTGTGGATGTGTCAGCTGCAGTGTCTGGAGATGTAAAGCCTTCCAAGACATCCATGTGGGGACAGTGAGCCCCAAGCTAACATAAGTGCATGTGCAGACAATTTGGTATTTTACATTACTTTATTCTTCCACTTAAGTTATGTGCTGTTCTTGACATGAAAGGTGTTGTTCCTAGGCATGTTTTCTCGGTGCTATCTACAGTGACTGTCACACCCCACACCAGCATCAGCCTGGAAAGCTAAGCCAGACATGACACATTACCTGAGGACATCAGCCACGGCAGTGAGTGCCCATCACAGGTGAGGCTGGGTACATGGGGGCACCCTCAGAGGCTGTGTCTGTCCCTGTGCATCAAACAGGACACCAGAATGCTCCCAGGCATTGAAAGTCAGCCAGCCATGCTGGTCTGTTGACCAGACGCCACGTAGGGCTGTCCCACCTGGGCATAGCCTAAGGGCAAATCCTATCCCTAGGACATGTTTTGCATGTGACCATTTGATTTCAGAGGCCAGGAGTGTGTAACAGCCCAGGCTCAGCCCCAGGGCTGCATCTTCCGCAGGAGCACTGCCAGGCAATGCTGCCATGACAGAGCCCGAGAGACAGCCCTGGGACCAGAGCAAACTGCTCCACCAACAGCACTGATGTAAACACCTGCCTCTCCTCTAAAGTGAGCGGGTCTCCAGCAGCTTTAGACCAGCTAATCGTCTACCCTTCTGCCTTTGAAATGCTCCTGTCGGATCTGAGCTCAATCCCAAACTCTTTGTAGTGGGCTGTCCTTCCCTACAAGCACTGGCTTTGGGTCAGGTCTAAGGAGTCCTTCACCTCAGGGATCTGAGATCCTGTCAAAGCCTGTGAAAGACTAAGAATTTTGAAAAGACATTTCTTTTATTTGATTTCTTAAATAATGGAATAGTAAACAAACTCTAGCGTAATATGTGATAGCTTTAGCTTTTAGTCTAAAAGTAAATTAATATTTCTTACTTTTGTGTCATATTGTGTGATCTTTGAATTTAAAAGCCCTTGATTATAAGAATATTTATAGTAAAAACGTATGTGTAAATGCATACAAACAAATGTACACACAGGCACAAACAATCGTATTTTCCCTAAGAGGTGTCCTTTTATTGGCTTCATTTGAAAATTAAGGCTCTCATGAGATGAATTTAAAAGTAATTTAATGTAACAATAGCATGATAATTGGCATTTGGCAGTTATTAGCCAATAACAAAATAGCTAATGCTATTTTACAGACTAGTTTTGATTAATTCCTGCTTTGACACCCAGTTATGGTTCAGTGCTTTGCTATCTTTTCCCTTTTCCCACATCTGCTGTAATCCATAACAAGTAATTGTTTAAAACATGAAATCAGCAAATATCAGCTGTAATTTTCCTTTCTTTCATGGCCACTAGGAAATTGTCTAAAAGAGCAGAAAAAAGCAAAATGTTCCTACTGTCTTTTTTTTCCACTATCTCTTCATTTTCCAAACACTCAACATAAAGAAGAAAATGCTGATAGAGAGTGAGAAAAACCCAAAAACTAATCAAAAGCTTTCTGCCTGAAATCTTTCAGTTTGCTATTCAAACCAGGGAAGTGCCTACAGTTAGATACAGTTGTGTTCCTTGAGAACATGAAAACATGACAGTGTATTATTAGTGAAGAAACTAAAGAGCAGCTGTTAGTTAGCACCTGGTTCCCAACAGCAGACTGGAAATACAAAGAGAGACTCTGTGTGTGTGCCCTGGCAGCAAGAAAGGAGCAAACATTTTAAAGTCCCCTCTTCCCCTGAGAAAGCAGCACTCCCCTCAAGATGTCTATGCAGAGCCCTGAGAAGTGACTGCAAATGGCAGGTGGAAAGGAAAAAAGGGTTCAAAAGGCAGTGAAAACCAAAACAAGGCACGATCTTACCTCAGTGCTGCCTCTGCTCATGAGTCTGTGAACAAGAGAGGACAGGGACAGACTTGCCTCTTCATTGGATTGCCCAAACTATATATCTCATAATTAGACAGTTGGGCATTTGTGCTTCGGGTGAGCTATAAATATAATATCTCCAAAGCAGCAGCCATGGGCAGGAGATAAGGACTGCAACATCTCTCTGCTACCAGCCTTTTAAGGCATCACAGCTAAAGCTGCACAAGGGCCCTGATGGAGAGGGCTGTTGTGCTCTTGAGCAGTGCCAAATCATCACTTTGCTGAGTTTGGGAGTGTCTGACCTTAAAACGCAGTCACCTGCCTTCAGGAGATCCTGTAAGGGACCTAAGGAGATGGTCATATTTCATGGCTCATTATTTTGGCTGAGATAAGAGTAACTAATTTATGTAACAGGTTATTTGTCAGGCCTTTAGGGTTGACAAAAACACCTTAAGAAAGGCCAACTGCTTTGTGGATGTAACAAATTCCACCTCCCCTTCATCTGTCTGCCTGTCCACCCCAGGTGTGCAGCCCTGTTGCAGGGTACTTTGTGTCCTGTGTCCTGCCCTGTTTTGCCCTGCACCTCCTCGTGCAGGAAGCTGTAGTGCCATCTCACTTCAAAAGGCAACAACTTTAGAGATTAGTCTGATATCACAAATGAAGTCTGTGTTGGCAACAGGGCTGTAACTCAGGGGTGAGCTTTCTTCTCAGGGCTCCTTTCGTGCTGCAATGTAGGTGTGATGCTGGTTGAAGGGGAAATTTGTACAGAAAAAAGAGCAAGAGGTTTGAGGTGGAAGAAAGCTCTTCTAGTAGCTCCCATGGGCAGTGCCTTGCTGGCTGTGGAAGAAAATATGTCCAAGCAAGGCTCAGTGTAGAGGTGGGGTTACAACCTGCCTACCTCCTTACCAATATTGGGTCCATCTCTGCATTTCAGTGTACTTCTGCAGAGGAAGTTGTAGCAGAGACATGGTCCTTGTTATGAAGTTGAACTATTTTAAGGGGATGAAAAGGAAAACCTCTCTTTAGGATGGGGAGGTGAAGAAGTAGCATCAGGCAGACACTGCTTGCAGACAAATGACTCTCCTTTCCACAGCAGCATACTCATCTGGAGAAGTTCTGTGCTGTTGAACTGAGGCTGTCGGTTGTTCCTCCCCCTGGCTGCAGCAGCAGTACTTGACAAGGAATCCAATTTCTTTGCTGGATTTATTTATTATTTCCATGGTCCTGAAGAACCCTTCAATCCCTTCATCTCTCTCTTGTCTCTCTTTTCTTCGTAGCGCTGGTTGAGCAATAGTCCTTTTGAGATAACCTCACCTCCCAGCTTGTCTCTGAGCAGTTTGTACAGCAAGTGTAGGTCAAGCTGCAGAGACTGGATACTGACACAAACTGTGTGCCAGGCTTTCTGACATGACAAACTGATTTATGGTTTGACATGGAGCCCAGTCAGGTTTTATGGTTTTAACTCCAAACCAATGGGAAGTTGGCATCTGAGGCATTCATCCTAACATTAAAAAGCTCACAACAGCATGTCCTCGGCCTCTGCCAAGCAACATGATTTGACAGCCTGAGTCAAGCTTATGGGAGAAAATGACTTTCACACATCTCCTTTTATCCCACACATCTCCTTTTATCCATGCAGAAATACCTATCTTCCAAGCACCATGGATGAGGACCGTGGCCTAGACACTTTGTTTAGTGAGATAAGAGAAATGACCCCCAGATTCCTGGGGAAGGTATTGTCCATCCTAGATCTAGTGGCCTTTTGCCTCGTGTTCCTTTGGCTACCATGTAAACAGCCCTTTCACATTTCCCAGAACAATAAACAGTTATGAAAAGCTGTTAAGCAGCAAAAATGAGGTAGTTAAGACATATGTTTGGACAGCTCTGGAAAGCCTCAACCTTTTCATGTTAGCCAATTTTTTTGTTTGCATGATTCAAAGGTCCAGCTGATGTTGTAGAAACAACCTGGATAAACGATGGTTGTCCCCTTCCCCAGTCCAGGATGCTCTGGGCACTAATGTCATGTTTAATCCCCAGGTGTCAGCCTGACTGAAGAACACATTTGGATCTGGTGCAACATCCAGCAGCTGGGGACCAGCTTGGGGTAAATGTGGCCTCCCAAAAGACTTAATCTGAAAATTTCAGAAGGTGGATTACAGATCTGCTAATGCAAACATTACTGCTTTTCTGTCTGATAAGAGCAAATGTTCTCTAAAACTTGTTACCCCACATTGTCCTGCTACTTAAACTGCCCCTGTTTCATGTTGGATGTTCCTTTACTCTAGAGGACCCTCTCCAGGGAAAGGACTCCTCAGAAAAGGATGCTGCCAGAAAGCTAAAGCATCAGCAACATAGGCTACTGGTCCTGATCCTGTGCTGGCAGCAGGTAACAGCTGAGCCACTTCTTTGAGGCAGGCAGGGGAATTCCTCCACACTCAGGGCACCAGCACTTCTGAGGTACAGAAGCGTGGCAGGCTAACAGTAGAGGAGAGATATTCCTTGGATGTCGTCAGAGGCATAGACATCTCCAGGTGTCTCAGCTAAACAGTGGCACTGGAGTTTAGCCTTTAAGAAGAGGGATGGGGGCTGAGGCGCTCTATCCCACACCAGTGATGTCACAGTAAGCCCACTTGGCATCTCCATGGGGCTGTAGCCCCAGAGCCAGCCCTGCTGCTTCCATGACTAAGGCACAGGCAGGAAGCAAAGCAGGAATTTCAGCCAGTTCCCTATACCAAGGCAATGGGATGTGTGTGTACACAAAAAGATGCTTTAACATCATAGAGTCATTTAGGTTAAAAAAGATCTTTAAGATCATTGAGTCCAAAAGTGTTTTAGAAATGGAAAGGAAATGATGCCAGCTGTAAAGCACAGCTCCTGGAGAAACCATACTAAGGTGTCCATTAACCATTAATTGCAGTGAGGTTTGAGGTTTTGCCACCAATCCCTCACAATCAGGATTTGCCCTGCCTTTCTCTGCAAGTTACAGAAGGTGCCAGAGTGTGGACATCCAAGAAGAATATAAATGTTCAGGATAGATTTAACAAACAAAAATCTAATCAGCTTGCACTGGTACTGTCTTTACTAAAAGAAGAGCTCTACAAACAGACATTCATGGGAATCTGCCCTTGCTGTCCTGACATTTATGTTCATGGTAGATAGCACAGTGATTAAAACTGTGTTATGATGTTATTGAGCCTTTAATCTATTTTGGGGGATTTAGAGGTGGGTTCTGTACATATAATATTGACTGCCAGAGACTCAGCAGCAGAGCCAGAGGGGAAGAGGGCACCTGTGGAGATTGTGCTGTTAGTCAATATTCTGCAAACACTTCACACTCAGGTCCTCACAGTGAGGAAGATGGGATTAGCATTTTCTGTTATGAACAGGGGGTTCAGCTGTGTTAGCAAGCCATCAGTCTGTCTGCTTCTTCTAGCCCTTCACAGCCACACATCACACCAGTGCCTTCCAAATTAGACACCTGCACATAAAACTCCACACCACGTCCCCCACCCCCTCCACACCTGGGGAAAGAGCATGCTCAAATATTGACCCCCACAGAAACTTGTGGCCACACAGCCTTTTGCCAGCATCTGACATCTTCAGGCATTCCCAGGCCTGTGAAAATGCTGGTGGCAGGCAACATTTGGGTTCTAGCAGCAGCAGGCTCAGGGATGCCAGTGACCTCCAGGTCTCTGGGGATGGGGAGTACCTGGAGGATCCCAACCCCAGCTCCCTCCTGATGAGCAGCTGTCCTCATTGCCGCTGTCTTGCCCAGGCTATGGAGCACAGGTAAGATGCAGGTGTTTTTGTATGAAGCAGCAAAGCATGAGGATTTCCAAGGGCCTCATCTCTGCCTTGTGTTTTGAGCTGAAGCTCCAACATGTCATTGGTGCACAGATATGCTCAGGCTTGAGAGCAGGTTAAAACACTTGGAGCCCTATGATCTGTGTGTTTTCCATGGATGTTCTCATCAGCAGCTCACCTCTCCCAGTTTTTGCCATCAAAAGTTTGCATCTGCTTTAAGCCAGTTTTTTGTGTACTATCTATGGGAGCTGGAAGTGCCCATCTCTTGCTGCTGACTACCTGGTGAGAGGAGATGTCTCATACCAGACTTTCTTTCACATGAATTCAGTCACCAGCTAACTTCTGGTCACTGAATTTATGTGAAATGCACCTCACTCAGCATGAGATGCCCTTGATTTGAGCAGAGTGCCACAAAAACACCTGTATTGGGTGAGATGTAGGTTAACCTAGCCTATTTTCTTGCCTCCAGCAATTGCCAGTAGTGCGTGCTTGGGAATATGTATGTCCCAGAACAGTTTCCTGAACTCCCACAGGTTTTGGGTTGGGAAATCTCTGAGACAGAAGCAAATTATATTTAGTGGCCTTGATGCATTTCTTTTTCTTTTCTTTCTGTGAAAATTCTCCTGTTTAAGATCCCAAGTACTGGAGGTGTTTGTTCTGTCCCATGCCCAGTCTCTGCAGCTTGTACCCCTCAGGCCTGGTGATTGTCAGAGCTCAGAGATCAGGCAGGAGCTCTGCCCCCAGCACAAACAATGCCACATTTGGGGAAATGATGCAGATGAGCCTTAGTTTGAAAATTCAGACACCCAGCTCTCTTCAAAACCCTAAACCCAAGCTTTGCATGGAAAACCTAGGGAGATTTTCCCTTTCTCCCCCTCTCCATCCTGTGTCCCACTCACACTGAGGGAGATGAATCCAATCCCCAGGCTGCCTTTCTGCACCTACTTGATGGCCCCACATCTCAGGGTTCACTTTGCAGACCTGGTGACACAGCACTAACAAATGCCCTGAGTAAAGAGAAAACTGGGTGGTAACTCAAACCAGAGGCAACTCTGGAAATATTTTCAGAGTATGAACAAAGTTGGAAAAGCAGAAATCATTTCTTCTTCACTCCTCCACTCAACTGCCCAGCAAATATCACAGCTCACAAAAGGCCACTGCTCTTAGCAGCTGTTTCATGGCCCCATCTCTGCCCTTTCCCATTTTGGCTGAAATACTAGTTCAGTATGCTTTAGCTGCTGTTTTTGGATCATGCTAAGACTTCTTCAGTCCAAAACTAAATCTACCCTCATAATCCACCAAAATAAGTCCTTACAAAGCTAAGCAGGCTTCACTTCAGAACAATAAAACCTTTTGTGGTTTGTAGTGACAAAGAGATCCAAGTGATTGCCTGAGTACAAAGCAGATGAGAGAATCAGTCCCAGTAACACTGAATTTTGGTGCCCCATTTGCCCAGTTATCTGCTTGTTTGAATTAATGCCTTTACTCCACTCAACCTAAATCCACCAGTGAGTGTATGTGCAAAAAATTCTTTCAGGACTCCTTTTAGAAGAGAGGTATTTTCTCCTGAGGTAGCTCTTGCCTGAGAGAAGTACAGTGCTGTGACCCCAGCAGCAGGAGTCAGGAGCTGCCGCTAGCAAAATGAAGAAATCAAGAGCCCAGCCTGCTTTGCTTGCCTCCAACTATGAGGCTGCTTGTATGGATCAGGAATTTTAGACTAAGCAGTTTTATTTTGGCATACACAAAGACAAAAGCAGACTTTTGTAAGAGAAGCTGTAGATTGCATTGAGCATGGGTGTAATTACCAGCCAGACCATAATAAGTAATAATAATCCCCGCCCTGACCTTAATTCTTGGTGTGACCTTGGACATAACACTCACATCCATGTTATCAAACCTGGCAAGTGCATGCAAGTCCCAGCGAAGGACTGATGACCTGCAAGGGTCAAGCACTTTGAAAAAAAGTCAAATTAAACTCCCAAGGGCTCAGTTTTCCCACTTGTTGGGGAAACTGTGAGAGATCATTGCTCAAGAACAAGATCTGAAAAATACACTGAGATGATAAAAAAACACCCAGCCTCAGTGGACTTGGAATTTCCCAGACCTCCACAGCCAGTACAAGGATCTTTCTGGCAGGAGCACATTTCTCAACAAAATGTCCCAAGACTGGCTGCAATAGCTCTTTCCCCACGCCTTCTGACTCAAGTTTCATGCTGAGCGAGGGCTACATGGTCTCCAGTACAGGTGCTCCAGTAACTCAAAATCATCCTGTCTGCATCCATTACTGCATTACAACCAATAGGCTGTTCCTAGGCTATATAAAGTAGGACTTCAGATTAGAATTATTATGAAATTCTTCTACCTTCAAAGGCACTTCCCAAAAGAGCGTGCAAATAGAAACTAGGATAATGCAGCTGGAAATGGTGATAAATCTGAAATCTTGCACAAAAATGTTTAAGCCTTATATTGTGTCTGCACAGTGTGGACTAGAGCAGTCTAGAGCAGAGCCCCCTTTTTTGATATTGCCCTAATGTAAGCTTGGTGGCTCAGGTTAGCCTGCTCAAGGCCATCATGTGCAATTTGAAACAAGCCCAGTGATATTAAAAAGTTGTGTTTATATGAGCAGCTGTTGGTGTTACAGAGTATACCCTTCCCCTGGAGACATAATCAACTGGTAATTCAATCTTCACTAGAGCTTTGCTGGTAGAAGTGCAGCCCAGGGCTACTGTGTACCTGTTAGGCTATTTAGCACAATGAGAAGAATTTCACTGTAGGGACTAGATTAGTCTGGATGCAAGTGCCCAAATTAATGTCAAACCTGCCACCTGCCACTGCCCCTCACCCAGATCCTGTACGTGACTACAATAAACTTCAAATGCTTCTTTTCTCTTTTCGTTAGGTCACTTATTTTCTCATCCATAACATAGAAAGTCTGAAGATGATTGATACTTTGTCTGTTTCAGTGATGGCTTTTGTGAGAGCTCACAGTGATTTCACTGGGGGATGAAAAATGTTATATATATTAAAACTGCCACTAAGTTTATGGTTAATTTTAACAGAGAACATGACATTTACCAGGAGGACAGCTCTTTACGGCACCTCAGTTAAAAAACAGCTGCTTCTGGCATCATCAGGGCCACTCAGATTTTTCAAAATCAATTCAAAGACAAATTATCAGCTCTATGGACATACACTAATTTGACAGACTTGACAGACATGTTTAGCTATTAAGTTGCTGGAGTGCAGAAAGCAAAACCAAAGCATGCTGAGCAAGGAAGTGACATGTCTTTGCTATATGGGCCTTCTCAGCCAAGACTAGCTAAATTTTAACACGCTGATCAAAATGCAAAAAGAGCTCTCTGATTTTCAAATTGTTGGAAAAAAAACCAAACGGAGAGTGTCTTTTTTATGCTTTAAAAAGATGCTCTCACGTTCAATATGACTAAAGAACAGTGAGATTAGAGTATTTATCATGCAAAACCTGCATTCTGTTTTTGCACATATCCTGACTATGAATTTGCTGACCTTTTTCTAATTTCTACCTGTAGGTGTACCTCACAAAACCATCATCCAATGTAATATTAGACCACTTTAGAATTACCATAATTTTATTTACATTTCTTTCCATGTTCCACTACCTCTTTTCCTCTCAGCTGTTATGGCTGGCTCACCACATGTCTCCCCTGCTTCCTTTCTGCCCCGGACACCTGCAGTGTCAGCAGTGTGGTCTTCCAATCTCCACTCAAACCATGAAACCTGCAAGATAATCCTTTTAATTGCTACCTCCTTAGCATCCTTGCCACCACTTCTTTCCCCTCAAGGATTAACAGATGTTTCCTCAAAACATCTGCAGTGTTTCACCTTCCCCTCATTCCCCACACCTCCCCATTTAACTTTATCTCCCTACAGCACATTATTACTCTTCATTTGCCATTGACAAATGTCCTTGCAGTATTCCTCACCTACCCAGCCCTGCACAAGCGTGTGTGCCTGGCCCTGTTTTGGCAGGGTGTGCCAAACCAGGGCAGGAGCTGTGGCCATCTGTTGCAGCTGTTGTTTTATGGCTCCTGGCTGTGCTGGAGCAGCCCCTGCCTCGCAAGCAGGAGGGCTGCAGAAAGCAGCCCAAATCGATAAATCACCCAGACACGCCAGGTATGCCCAGCGACAGCGATAAGGGCAGCTGCTGAGAGCAACCCAAGCCCCTTCTGGAAAACACTTCTGTAAACAAATCTGCCATTGAATTTTTGGGCACAAATATTAAATATTCTGGATGACACCCTGCCGAGATGGAGACAAGAAGTTCACAGCTCTCTTTGATCTGCGATCATGCTAAACTTGGCTCCTGCTCAGCAAACAGCAATGCTTCCTCCTGTCTTTTAGGACAAATGTGCTCTTTTGAGGGAGTGCATTGAGAAGAAGGTGTTTTTCTGAGTCTCTGCATGAGCCATGGGAATCACCTACAGTTTGAAACTGGGCCTGAACAGGTTCAATAGCTGCCAAATCTAAAGAAATACGAAAAAAAGGGCCTCCTGGCACTGAAGAGTCTAGAATTAAGGGAGTTGAACAAGTAGAAAGTTTATATCTCTGCCTTGCATGCTGAAAGAGCATTCAGTTCTGCACATCATCACAAAAAATCCCAAAGCAAGACTGGATCCCCGACCTGTGGACCCTCTGACTCTCATCCTGCTCTGGTCCTGGTTTTTTGTTGTGTCAGGAAGGGCTCTGGAGACAACTTTGCCTTCAAATCAAATTTTTAGAAAAACAGATATTGACTATTGACAGATATTGATGAAGAAGATGATGATGAAGAGGAGAAGGAGGAGGAGGAAGAGGANTATGGAGGCTATGGAGACAACTTTGCCTTCTGGAAATCAAATTTTTAAAAAAACAGATATTGACTATTGACAGATATTGATGAAGAAGATGATGATGAAGAGGAGAAGGAGGAGGAGGAAGAGGAGAAGGAGGAAAAAGCATGGTAGGGAAATGCCAGGGGATCCCAGAAACACGGCTCTCAAAGTACCCTTTCTGGCACAGTTGTGTTAAAGGACTGAATTGAGAAGTCTTTCAGATGTGGGACCTTTGTTGCTATGATGAAAAATTATTTACATCATCTCTCAATGTAACTAGAGTAGTTCTGTTCCTTTTCAAACATGTCAGCAGGTCCAATTGCTCAGCTTTTTCCTGGTAGCTCTGTAGATTTGAATGCCAGAATATTATCAAGGACAACTCTTCTGTATAACACTGTCCAGCCAGCAGTGCTTGTGCAAAAACAAAAATTGTTTTCTAAGTCAAAATAATTTTTCACAGAGATGTGATCACGTTAAGGTCAAACAACCCAAGATTATTCCTGCTGTTCATGTGACAGTTGCTGGTATGTCTACAGTCCTTATAAAAGAAGTAAAAATTTTTGCCATCAGTGACCAGTTTTGAAATTTTGCAAGTGAGGATTTTTGCCAGTGTCCCATATGAGAACTAAACACAGGGACTGCCTAACGTATTGGCTAATGTGAATCCTGGATTTGGCAGAACAGATGAGAAACAAAATTGTGTTAATAGAATATGGAGTATGATGAATTACTTTTGGTTTTCATATTTTCTGGAAGTCTCTCATCCAGTACCTCAACACCTTTGAAGGAAGAAAATGCCATCTTGGGGTATTTCAGGGGCATAGTTCATGCCAAGCATGCTCATGTCATTTTCACCCTGAAATAATTTGATTGCCATTAATTCTTGTCTCAATACAGTCAAGATCTAATTAACTACACCCATCATCACTGTTTCTATCTGCTATGATTGTTTACTTGTTCATATATACAAGCTGGTGTTTTCAGTGTATAAAAAATTTAAGCAAGAAGGCCTGAATCTTGCTCTGCCTTTGAGCAAAAGTTTTCCTTCACAATCAGCAAGCATTAAGGTAAACACCAAGATATTTTGTCTGGGCAGTAGAACCCACCTATCCAGCAGGCACCAACACCTCCCAGCTTAGGCCATAGCATGAATGGGATGAGGACCTGAAATACCCCAGGAGAGAAAAGAGGTGTTCAAGGGCATGCATACCCCTGAATAAACATCCCTTCAATGACGTACATGCTGGGGACCAGGTCTTGCTGAAACAAAAGTTTCCAGCTGAAAGGTATGTAAGCATGCTGAGAGCATTTTAACAGGATAAAACAGATAACAGAATAATCTGTCTGCAGCTGTAAGTTTTCTTTTCTTTATGCACAGCTGCCCCTAAGTAAGGAGATTGCAATGCTGATCTTTGGATTCCTGAATAAATTCATTCCTCACTTTATCTTCAAGCCTGTCTGGAGGTAGGAGTGATTTAAGGATAACTGGCAAGCCATCATCATTCCATTCCCATGTAAGCCACAACTCAGTAAAGGGGACTGTTGGACTGTTCTAGAAAAGATACAAAGACAGAGGAAGCCAGATGCTTCTCCACAAGTTGCATGAGACATTGGAATTCTTCTTGGGACACAGTCTTTATCTCTGGAAAGCAGAAAAAGTGCCTCAGCAAGTTCAGGGTTCTAGGGCTGGCTGAACTTCGTGACCTTTGGGATGTAGGTGATGCTGCTGCAGCTCTGTGCTCATGGGTCCAGCCTGCAGTGAGGCTGAGCATACATTACTGATGGGCAAACACACACATGCACACATTATGCACACTGCTAGTTCCATGGATCAGCACAAAGAGCAATCAGTGCCATTATTAGCACCAGCTGCACTCAAACATGAGCAGCACAGACAGCCCCACTTGTTGCCCCTCTCTGGGGCATAAGGTCTGAAGGCTGCTACTGCGATATAAACACAAAGTTGTCACTTCAGGTCATCCTTCAGGAGCTGGTCATAGACACCCTATCCTCTAGTTGGAACCTAGCTCCCAGTCTCCTCCAGCTTGGACCTACAAGCCCCAGAGGTTTGTGGTTCCCCTCTGGTTGCTGTTATTCCCTAATCCTACAGTCTGATCTGAAGTTTGGTAGCACTGACACTAAATGACTCAGAACAGAGAATGCATCCTCAGGTAGAAATAGGCAGAAATAGGATCTAGTGAAAGACAGGATAGGTGGTGGTGTAGAAGCACAGGTCTCCATCAAGAGACTGTACACTCAATTAGGCCCTTTTATCTCCTTTTCCCCTCTATTTCCTCATGTTCATCATCCCCACAGTTCATCTCCATTCCTTAATTTTTCCACTTCTGGTCTTTCCCATCAACATCCCTTACTGAGATGCACAAATTCCCATATTCCCCTGAAAACCTACTGTAAGACATTTTATACAAGTCTCGAATTGTCCCTCCTGTGCATACTACATTAAGTCCTGCATCCTTCTAGGCATTATTTCCCTTTCCTGTGTATGGCTCTCTGACCTGTTGGGCTGTCCCATCGTGGGGTGGGATTCTTTTCTCTTGATGGTTGTAGAGGGTTGCTGATTCACTGGGCCCTATTTTCACTGCTCAAGTCACCAGGCTGCCTCCATCTGTCATAGATCCTTGCTGGTCTTACTGCTTACTTCTTGCTTACTTGCCCTTTAGACACATAATTTAAGATGTAAAACCTAACATTGCTCTTTGGGTGTTAGGAAAAGTAAAAGCCAAGCAGAATTTCCCATAGGGAGGCATGCTGCATGTTGTCTTGGCACTCCTGGCTCCACAAAGTATATCTAAACAAAGAAAAATACCTCTATAGCACAGAGGAATAGTTGTATCTCCAGTTCTCCTTGCATGTGTAAGACTAGGTTTCCACAAGCAATCTTGAAAGATTCCATCTTGGAATGTCTAACTTGAAATACATAAAAGAAGCATGATTTCTATAGGATTCAAATGCTGAACAAGACACGTCCTCTGAAGCTTCATTTTCCCACAGAACAGAATCTATCCCCTCTCCAAGTGCTGTGTTTATCCTCAGCATCTCTGCCTCACAAATTTCTGGAACTGAAATAACCCTAGTTGCCATAATTTAATTAAACTATCAGTTTAAAATATCTGAGTGTTGTATTGAAACTGTGGGAAATATGAGCGTAGATATTTGTGTTAGCTAGGAATAATCAGACAGCTCACAGCGTAAGAATAGAAAGGCTGATGTAAGGTGCAATCCAAGCTGACAAATCCTGAAGCCATGGCATTAGGATGGTCCTATTGTGGATTGCTGAAGGATTGAGGCTGTAAACGTTTATTTTAAAATGGGTATCCAAGGGTGTGTTCTGGATGATTTGTTACTCCATACTGACGTTGTGTGTATTCCCTCAATAAGCACTATTGATATTAGCCCAGCCAGTGCTCCATACTGCTTGAGCAAAGACATTTTTAAGAGGGAGAGGGCAAGACCTGGGCCTACTCTTGGCAACATCTAGATCACAGAGATGCTTAGGGACCAGTTAGCTTTATTATGTACTGGCATTATGTTTATTTTCACTTCACTCAAACTGAAGTGCTATCCTGTGAGAAAGACGAGAGCTGTAAGGGAGATTGTGGCACTTGCACAACATTCTCCACCTCTGAGAAAGCTACCAGGTTTATCAATCCACAGTGTCCCAGGTGGGGAGCTACACTGTGTGGTTTTCTCTGAGCTTTCCACTGGGCTTTAGCAGCAGAGAATTCTGTGACAGGGCTGTGGCAATAACCTTCTGCTCCATCCTTCTGGCTACTTCAGCCATACTGAATGGTATCCTCGTCCTCTCCTGGCAACTCCTGCCCAGGCAGGTGGGTGACCCAGCAGATCTGATATTTGGAGTGGCACAGCTGAGGCGGCTTTTAGTGGGGATAAAGCAGCACCAGAATATTTGCTTATCCCTTATCAACATACTTTGAATAAAAGACCATAATCTTTGTTGATTACATTGACATACATAAAAAAAGGGCTTCTACCAAGAGATTGAGAAGTCATGGCAGCTAATTAGTAGAAAAGTCATTAAAAGGCATTTCATCTTAAAAGTAACAAGGTGTGAAAACTCTTTTTGTTTTTAAGGCTGATCAGTTGTGTGATGTCAGTTGTAAGGCAAGATCATAAAGCAGACTGCTAAAGGCAATCATTAAAAAGTAAAAGTCTTGATTTTCCAAGTGTTCTGAAGATGTTATTTTCAGGGTGTGTGTTAAATGCATCTGTGTGCTTCTAAACCAAAAGGATGTGAAAGGAAACAAATTTGAGACTTGTTTCACATCAGCAGCTTGGCTCATAGGGCTTTCACAGTGGGAGGCTGCTCTCTGGGCTTTCTCAAAAATGGAAAAGCAAAGCTCAGAGCAGCCTGAACACAACCCAGATTATAAAGACTGACTTTGGACCAGGCCCAGACTCAAACAAATCATGGCTCTCGTTAGCCCAAATCAAACCTCTGTCTTTCCTTCCATTTGCTCAGCAGCTCCAGGGACAGTCTCAAGGGCTGCCATGGGTTTGTGAAGCCCCCTGTGAGTCTGTGGGCTCAGGGGTCACCCTGTCACCTCGAGCTGCTGCAGCAGCTGCTGGTCACCTTCTGCTCCTCATGGCAGCACCCACCCAGCATGGCACTGGGGAGGGGACATCTGAGCACAGCTCTGCAACCTCGTCCTGCCCAGTGCTTCCTGCTTTCCCTGGCTCTTCAGGAGCCCTGGCTGCCAGCTGGGTCATGGACTGCATTTCCCTGCAGGAGCTCCATTTCATCTGCCTGATCAGCCCTGCAGCCAAAGGCCCTGTGGGCTGTCCTTACAAACCAAAGCAGGAAGAGAAATGTAACATTAAAAATAATCCAGGCATTAGGCTATGAGCTGCCATGGGAAACTAAAACCCAACCAAACAACAAAACCAACAAAAACCCCAACACTCCCTAAATGTCACAGTATCCTAATTATCTTTGCTTGAACTCTTTTCCTGGCCCTCTCCAGGAGAAAGTCAGTTTATCTTTCTTCCCTTCCAGGCTTTTGGGCATGATCCAAACTCCCCTGAAGTCAATGAAAAGTTTCCAAGGTCTCCGAATCAAGCCCCAAATGCAAGGTGGTAAAAAGTGGGAGGATCTTACCTTGCACTCCAGGTGAAATACACACATTCTACAGATGCCACACATGAGTGCTCAGTAAGTAGTTCTTTCCCTTTCCCTGTTTCTCCAGTGTATGAGCCAGTCTGTCTGACACAGTAGATGAACCTCTTCTCAGAAAGGAGAACAGGTCTGGCTCCCTTCTAGCAGGGAAGTTGCCATTAGTGAAGGAGCTGCACATCTCAGGAGTTGTCCTTGATCATGATCCCTGACTGCATAATTTCACACAAAGACCTGTTTTGGTGACTTTGTCACCGTGAACAAAATGTTACCACTTTACCTGGTAACACCATAGGTCTCTGGATAATGATCCCCTGCTTCTGGTCAGGCTGAAGAACTGTGCACAATCTCTGTGGATAGCCACCAAACTGTCCATATGGCCCAGGCCATCTGTGTTTTAAACAGTCAACCTTTAAATTACATTATCCAATAAGCAAACAACCTTAGATAGCACAATTTCAGTGGCAACCTAAGAGATGAGATATTGACTGATGCCACAGGCTGATAAACTTGAGTTTATCTTGAGTGCCTACTGATGTGATCCCCTGCACCCTAAGTTTTTAAAGAGGACAGATAAGGATCTGGCCATAAAAATAGTTCCACAGGCAGACAGACAGAGCAGTAGAGGATGAGGTGATGGGAACCATTTTAAATCCTCTGATTCAATCAAATTACTCTGTATTAGAACAGCTCTGCTTGCAAATAGCTGAGGTGAAGGCTAAAAGCTTGCCTGCGACTTTATAACCTCTGTTTGGTGCAGTTTGTGCCAGGCACGGCTCAGAACAAAGTTTTCCAAAGCTTCTCATGAGGGTCTGTCATAAAGGCATTGAATTTTATAGCAAAAAATACACGTTCCCCTCCTCACTTAGCACCATCTTATAGTGAAAATTAACATCACAGAGATGTAAGGATAACCCCACATCAAGCTACTTGTTATATCAGCTTGGTTTTTCCAGAAGTGATGCCTCAGGCAAGTTTCAAAATTTAAATTTCTGATACTCTTCACATTTCCCCAAAGCTGGTTTTTTTCATTATATATTTTTCCTAAGCTGTTACAACTCCCTGAGAAATTCAGGTTCTGTGTGGTTTCCTCCAGCTTTCCTCCTCCTGACCATGGGACTCACTGAACACCACAGAGTCACAGAAAAGCAAAGCTGAATCCTCTGCCCCTGGGCAAGATCAGCTGCAGACATACAATTTCTGACAGATGTCCTGACAAAATGTTACCTTGTTCTTATTCAACAGCCTTCCTGAACTGTGTCAGCCTTTTTGCTCATGCCTGACTCAGATCTTTAGCTAAGTCCTTAAATAAAAGCTCATGAGTCCTTCTGCAGTCAATGGAGGCCCTGGAAGGTGGGCTAGAGGTGGCTCGTGTAGTTGCACACATGTCCTGGATGGGTTAGGTTAGACAACACGAACACCTTGCGATGTGCATTTCTGTAGTGTGCCAGGATTAATTGGAATAAAAAATCTTCTAAGGTTTTCCTCCTAACCCCTATGGTGTGGTAAAGGCCAAAGGGTGGAGAACATTTGGCCAGCTGTGTTGTAGGTACTCAGAGAGAATGACTGGTGGTGGCATGCAAAGATAAAGACTTTTTTTTTCCATGAAAGCTGTTTGTCAAAATTTCTCTTCTTGGTACCAGTTATTATGAAAGCTTCCCATACACACACACCACAAGACAATGAGAGTCTGGTCTAGGGCTCATCCTCAATCACCTTACATCTTCACTTCCCTGCTGTGGGCAGCCCATCCCACATTAACTAGTTATTGTGAGTATTATTTTTATGATTATTGTTATTATTATAAAAAATTGCTAATGATGGTAATAAATATAGCGCCTGGTTTAGGTTGGCTTCTATCAGTATCTCCCTTTTTAGTGCAGTAACATCCCTGCTGAAACTTCTTCCTGCCTACAAAATATTATTCTGAACCACTTCTTCCATCATGCTCATGACAGACGCTTTCCAAGTACTCTAGTTCATGAGACACTCTTTGGAAATGTCAGATGTGTCTTTAGTGAAGAGCTCCTCTTTTAACAAGAGATTAGTATTTCAAGCAAACACTTGGTGAGTCTCCAGGTTTTGCCAGTGGGTTCTGGCATCTTTGGAAAAAAAAGAATATTTATGAGCAATGCTGGTTGGGGGAGGGTTGCTCATCAGGCATGCAAAAAGTATTCCCTGTGGTTTTAGTGATGCATGAATGGTAACCACTGAAGGTAGTGAGGTGCATTCCAGTCACTGTGACAAAGATAAAAACAAAGATTTGCCTTCCTAATTATTTATGGAAGCCTGATGTTCAGCTATGCAATGCTGTTATGGGTAGATTTCCTTTCAGCAACATTAGCTGCCCCTCAAAACATCTATTCAGTCATTTTTGCACAGATGAATGGTGACATGACAGACGTACTATTTGTTGTACAGGTGTGACTGGACTGCAGGGCACTTGGGAGTGGCTCCCTGTGCTCCCCAGATACATCATGTTATACCTCAGAGACTCCATGAAGCAGGGACACATGTAGCTGCCCAAAACCTATTGTCTCAGCCATCCTGGGTGAAACTCCAGATCGGTAAAAGTCCTCTCCCTGCTGCTCTTCCTTTTGGCTTTTCTCTCTTCCCTCCAGATTACACTCTGGTCAGTTTTAACATGTCACCTGCCAGGCATCTTTTACCTTACTATTATCAGATGGCTTAGATAAATGCTGCCTTATCCTGGTCTTGGCTGTTTACATTTACCCACAAACTACCTCCCCTGCTAGGCTGAAATAAAATGTGTTTTTTAAAAAATCTGTCTGTTTTTGGCTGAGTGAATCACCTCAGGCATCATGTAGAGCCCATGGAGCCCAAAGCACCATTCAGCTTACCTGAAAGTGTGGGTACATCCTCACTATTTTAGACAGTTAGCACTGCTAAAAAAAAACAAGACAAAACCCCCCAGATATTAGCTGTAAAGAGTACTTCAGAAAAGGAGTTGCTCCAAGTCAACCTTCAGGTGGAAATCATCCCTGGTGGAGCTCGATTCAGAGAGGGAAAAGGGCAAGAGAGGCTGTGATCCATGGATAACTTTTACATTTTTCCCCTTGCGCCACTCAGTGCTTTTCACCCAGCTGTAGCAGCACAGCACCAAAGAAACTCCACTGCCTCCTAAAATGAAGGTAATGTGTGCACATGCTGGGCTGAGCTGACACGGGTTTGCAACAGAAGGTTTTAAAGGAGATCTGCCTAAAGCCTGCTAGTGGATGGCAGGTCATTTGCATGTCAGAAAACACTCCCGATGGAAACAAGCAAGTATAAACACCTATACTTTACAAGCCTGCTTTCATGCTCTAAGAAACCTGATGCTCAGCCACGTGGAGAAAACATTTCTTTCCTCTCCACAGCAGAAAGTTCACTGAAATGGAACGCAGCTCTTACAGCTGAGGGCTCCAACTAGAATTATTAAGTATTTTTAATAGCTAGCAAAATGATGCATTCACTTTATCTGTTACCATGTTAATACGCTGTACAAAATACACTAAACAGTCTTCTGCAAGATTAGTTTGTCTGAGACATACACTATACTAATTACTTTTAATGAAAACGTTCAAGTCTGAAACAGGATTTAAATATTATTTCCTATCACTTTAGTGCTTTTGTATAAAGGTGAATATGATCCTTTCTGTTTAAAGGGTTTAAAGCATCCAGTTTAAACTGCATTACACAAGAACTTCCATGTTGCCCTTAATAGCCCACTCTTAATTTGAAGTGCAGAGGAAAAATAGCAATCAAAACCGGGATTTCCAAGCATTTTCTATTTAAACCTCTCTTACTTATATTGATAAATTATGATTTATTTGCTAAATTAAGAGACTCTTAAAACAAGACACTAAAAGCAGAAGTTATAAAGCACATAGTTTACCTGAGCTGCTTCGAGAGTCCCTCCATAACACATGCTTGCCTGGGCTCATCCTTTAAAACCGAGTTAATAAGGATTTAATGGGAAAGCAATGCCGCAAGTTTACCAGACTGACAGCTACGGCTCTCTGCAAGGATGCCCTCCTTCCGCATCCTTGTCGCTGCTGTCCCTGCAGACCGTGGCGGCCTCTTTCCCCACATAAGGCTCACCTGGCACCAGAGAAGTGCCAAGCGGGTGGGAGGAAACGTTTTCTGTTTGCAGGACAAGGGGCATGTCGGCGTTGGATTTGGGGACTGAGCCTAGTTCATGCAAAGTTCCGTTAATTGAACGGAAACATCATGGTTTTATACAGTTACAAAGCATAACTTCAGCCGTTACATGTTTTGCTTTCTTAATGTCAGTCATCATTCCTAACCACCCTTGTTAATCACCTAACATAGTTTTGCCTCTGTATCAGTCTCTGCCCTTGCTAGGGGCGGTTCAGCTTAACTTCCCATTAACTGTCTCCCATTAACTGATAACTAAAGATCTCGATAGTTGCAACCTTCTGTTAGCTTCCACCCAAACTCCCACAGGGGGACACTATATTTTTAGTACCTGGATCCTTGCCCATCCCACTCCCCCTCGGGGATCAGCTCCCTACATTGGTTTTCGAGCCTGTGACCCCACAATCCCAAGAAGAGACCAAAATCTGTTCTCAGCACAGACAACTGTACGTGCTCATGGCATGTTTCAGCCAATGGACATTCACACACATTTAAATCTTTTTCTGGCCCAGGGTCTTAAGCATTTGCTAAGAGTTTACGAATCAGTTACAGGGAAAACAGTTTCATCATTTGGAAGCCACTGCCCAGCAAAACTCAGACATTTGTTGTCCTTGAGCTATTGACAATCAGCTGGAGGACTCTCATAGTCTAGGGTGGTCTGAAAGATGCAGCTGGGGTGGAACCGCTGAGATGTTCACATTTGGTCACAGCTCTTTTCCTTTCAGAATAGAGGGAGGTGGCTCCCCACAGTGAAGTTATGCTCCCAGCAGGAGCTCTTCAGCTCAGCACTCTCTCAGTTGTGGGCTTGATTTAACAACCCTCAGGCCTTTGCTGGGTATTTTAGTCTTTTACTGGGGAATCTCGTCACCCTTCAGTGCATTTTATTTTGAAAGAAGTTAAACCACTTCTATCCATATGCTTCAATGATTTTAAAATAGGTTTTTTACGTTATCTGAACAGTCAGTTAATACCATGCAAGACTTCATATCCTGGAAAAAATGTCTGTATTTTTCACCAGCCATCAGCCCTGCAATGATTAGCTCCCCAAAGCTGTGAGACCATTTTATAAGCACATAGCAAGGTGATAAATCCGGCTGTTGCAGCAAGAGCCACCTGCATCCCTCTCTTCTGTAACCCTGTTGAGGCATGGCAGTGTGCCAGCAGGGAACAAACATTATGGCTGGGGAAATCCAATCCCTGCCAGGTCTGTTGTTGGCTGAGTCTCTGCCCTCACAATTCCTTCTCCTGCATGATAAGTAACCCTCTGTTTGCAGTTCTCTTCTACTGGAGAAGATGATTTTTGTTCCACCATCTTAAGTCTTCTATTAAGGGATGACACAGTAGAGAAAAAACATAAACCGTGTGAGTTGAGCATGGGTTGCAATGGCCACAACTGTGATGGAGAAGTGCCTGTTTCAGAAATAGGAGCCAAGCGTGTCTAGTAGCCTATAAATAAACAATTTTGGGGCCCAGGCCTTCACACACTCATATGTGTCCCAGAAATGCCTGCTACAGATCTTCAGCACTTTAGAATTGAAGTTAAAAGCTACAGGCACATGATGGGGAGCAAGATTGTAGAAGACCCGAGATGAATAGCAGGTCACATATGACATTTTTAAATTATGATAGAGCAACTTCAACCACAAGGACAAATGGAAGAACTAGCAGAAGGTTACCTGTCCCCATGTCTAACCTGTCAGTCTACATCTGTCCTATTTTGGGCCCACAGATACTGCCTCTTAGGCTGGTAGCTGTAACCTAGGCTATCTACAGTAATCTGTCATACTCTGCCTGCCTCAGTTGCCCTGCCTCCTGTACCCAGAATGCAGCTCTGTGCACTCCCAGTGACCACCACGTGCCTGATGGATCAATCACTTTCCAAGACTATCAGATAAAGAAAAAGGGATGGGTTAAATTGTCACTAAAAATATGCAGCAAAAGTATGATTGTGACATTTGTCAGCTCAGTCTTACGTGGAGGTAAGCAGTATAGGTACAAGGTAGCCTGAAGGTTAGATGGACTGCCAATGCTGATTTCTCCAGGGGTGTGCTCTAGATGAAGCTGTACTCTGCATCACAGTCTCCCCTGCCAATGTATAAAAAGATGTCTGGTTTAAGAAAGCACAGGTATGCAGGCTCATGTAAGCCTCACATCTTCCCCTTGCACAAAGATGTCCTACTGGATCTTGCTGCCTCAAAGCTTGTGCATCTTACTTGTGCAAGCTTAGACAGAATCATAGAATCACAGAATCATCAAGGATGGAAGGGATCCCGAAGATCAGCTGTTCCAACCATCAGCCTAGCATCACTATAATCACTCCTAAACCATATCCCCAAGTGCCACACCTATTTGGTGTATGTTGATTTAAAAAAAAAAAATAAAGTAAAAGAAAGCTTTGAGGCATTTTTCCTGAAGTAATTAATTTGCCTTTTTCCAGTCTCCTAAAGCCATTCCTCTGATCACTGACAGATTCATTTCGCTTTGCAAAGTAGCCTTTGTGGTGGCCAATCTAGCAGTGTGGTGTGTATTTCCATGGATAATTCTCCCCATGGCTACACCACTCTCAGCAAAACCCACTCCATCTCTCCTCCTGTCCCAGCCCCCAGATGTTCACCTCTGCTACCACAACACAGGACAGAGCTGGCTCAGCTGAGTGGGAACAGCTCTGCCTGGGTCTGTACTGACACAACTGAGCCACATAAAAATGCTCATTAAAAATAATAATATGACCCAAATTGTTCCCCTGCTTGGTTCAGCATGTGCTCCTCAAAAACAAATGTAGCAGCATGGGATCATGGCATTGGAAATTACTGGCGAAAGTGGCAAGGCTGGCAGAGGATCTTCTAGCTGGAGTCACCACAGAAAGAAAATCTGTGGTATCACAGAAAGCTGACTGCACATTGGGAAGCTGTCTTAGTCAGAAGATTTCAGGCTAAGTCTCTGTGTTTCCAACCATCTGCTTCCAAGAAAACAGGAGAAAAAACCAGTACAGCAGTTAACAAAGGCGGCCAGAGAGCATGGTGTATACGTGTGAGCTTTTCTACAAAAAGAACTTCTTGTCTGACACCACACAGAACTCACAACTTACCCTATAGGTAACCCCATAGCGTTATCTGATGTGGGAAGGTGGACAAAAGGCTCAAATAAACAGGACAGCTCAACAGAAGCCTCCTGCTACATTTGGGGTGTAACATGATCCTTACTTCATCTTTTTTCTCTTGACAAGAGGGCATGAAATCTGCCTTAGAGACTCCAATAACAAGAAGAGTTCAGTCTCATGATTAAGGGGAACAAAGTATTGGGACTGGTTTGTGCATGGGGAGCAGTACTATTCAAACAACTCGTCTCTCTAGATCCCCCTTCCCCTCTGACATCCCACTGTGGTGGGATGGAATTGAGAATTGGAGGCATGAAAGGTGAAGATCACAGCTTGAGGCAAGAACAATTTACTGGAAACAGCAATGAGATGAGAAAATGAACAGTAACAGCAACAGTATTAATAACAAAATTATAAAAAAGAGAGAATGCAAAACATGCAAAAATGCTCACCATGGAGACTGTAGCAATAAAGAATACCAAAGAAAAAAATACAGGAGTTTTTCCTCTTTCCTCCATCATTTTAACAGAGGTATACAATAGGAGACATTTTTTAAACAAATGCAAATCACAGGGTTACTACAGAGAGTTATGATATGATTATTGAGAGGTGCCTCTGTGGGTGGCACAGATCTTTCCTGTGAGAATTTTCTTGTGTTTTTTATAAACAATGATAAAGTTTGGATGTTATTAAAACGGTTTCTCGAGATGTGCGCAGTTCAGGCCTGGCCAATGGGCTCAGGGGGAGGTTTCGGACTGACCAATCTGAGTGACCTCTGAAAAGTCTATATAAGTTGGGAAAATAAAAAAATAAATCTCTTTGATCCTTACAACTTCTGGAGGGTCTTTTCTCTCTGCTAGCGGCTCAACAGCGATATGCCTCTACCTCTATAAATGAAAATTAGTTATCACTTTAAAATTTCCATGTTAGCCAGTTAGTGAATTCCAATACTCCTTATTTATCCCTTCAATATCTCATGCTTTCATACATCAACAAATGTAGAGGGCTGCCATTAAGCTGTGGAACAGCTTTGTGCCATTCAGGACTTCTGGCATCAGTGGATTGCTATCCTCTTTCATGTCCTGAGAAGTTCAGTTTAGGGAAGTGTACCACTTTGGACCCACACTATTCTTCTGCTTGCCATCATGGTCTCTGAACTGCTGGCTGTTACCTATTCTTGTGGTTGAGTCCTTAGAAGTCCTACAAAGGGTCAAAAAGTCAAGACCTCTGGTTACTAAACATGAAACAAAAGATGAGTTCAGAACAGTGAACCTTCTCCCAAAGTGTCTGCAATGCCATTCAAAAGAACAGGAGAGTAAAGAGTCCCTTCTCACTGTGTTCATGCTGGAGACAGGCTGTGCTGTGCTGTTCTCCCATATCCTACAGTGGCTCCCTCAGCACAAGAGCAGGGTCTTTGGCTCCTGAAATGCCTTCCTGATTACTGCTGCAAAGCTCAGGGCTGCTCCTGCAACCTTTGCCACCCCTCCCCAGGAGATGAATTTCTGAGAACACCCCCTGCTGCCTATCAGCCCCACTTCAGAGGTGAAGAATTGCTGTTGATAACCCTCTTCAAGTGAGCCAAACACACCAGGAGGAGCTGTGTGAAGCTTTGACATAGATTAAGGCAGGTAGTGGTTATCCACCATGATGTGTCTGTCACTAGCTATTAATTAAGCTAAGTAAAAGATAAACATTGGCTTTAGGAGCAATTTCCGGGTATTAAGGGTTTGCCCTCACTGTATATCCATACCCTAGAACCTGCCGAAAGCAAGTTAAGTAGTTCTTAAATTCTTTGGCTATATGTTTCACACAGTATTTGCTCTTAATTTTAGAAATGTCATCCTCCTTTTGGAATGGCTGAAACTTTATGTCATGTTCAGTGTTTAGCAACCTGCCTACTGTCAGTCTACACCAATGACAGCAACTAAATCTGTCTGGGAGTCTGAAGAGGATTTCCAGGAAAACTCTTAGTAGGATGATACAGTGCATTATTTGAGTTGGTGCTGGCCTGTCTTCTTGGTTCTGAAGCCAAATGCATATTTGGCTGATATGGGGCTTTCCCCACAGCCACTGCTTCTCACTGCTTCTGCAGCACATGTGATGGCTCCCAGCAGTCCCTAGTTTGGACACACGCATGCCCACATGAGCACCTTCCAGCCCAGCTGCCTGTTGCTCTGATCCTCACATCCTCTGATCCATCCAGTCCCCAAACACAAGTGTGCCCATGGAAGCAGAGACTCAGCCAGAGCATGTGGGTGGCAGTGCTAGCACCGCATGGACTTGCTTAGCTGCCTGGATCTCACTCAGCCCTCAGTCAATGTGCTTCTGTTCATCCATCTCAGGAGTTAAAGGGTGGCTGGTGCAGGTTACCCATCGTCACTTGATCCATCTGCTTGCATCCAGCCATGGAGGTGTATTCCTAGTCAGAACTTAGCCAAGGGCCTGGCTTTCTGCTGCCATGTCAGTTGGCTCTGGCTCCCTTCTGGTAACACAGGCCATTATTCTAAAATCTAAAAGTCAAGCATCTCTTTTTGTGCTATGCTGTTCTTCATTGAGAAATCAATATCAAAGTCAGGTAGGGAGGAGAGGGACCTTGGCCCAAAAAACCAGGAATATCTTTTGTTGTCTGCTATTTAGACAGCAGTCGCAGACATTGTTAGTTGAGTTTGGTCTGTATTTTTAAAACAGGAATTCTTGGAAAATTCCAAAATTCCAAAATTAGCAGAAAGTTTTCCATGGAAAGAGTTGCTGGTTAAAAATTATGGTTTGTATTCAAATGAGAGCTACATTTTTCAGAAGCCAATAGAGGATAGTGCCATTGCCTTAAACCTGAGTAAAATCAAAAGAAGGTACAATAAGGTATACTTTAATTGGTGATGTGTGTTATCACAACGCTCATCCTAGTGATGCCTCAAAGGAAAATGTTACCTGTGCCTTCCTTATCTTATGTCCTTTCCCTGCTAATTACTAAATGTCCCTAGAAGTCTGAAGAGAAAAATATTAAAGAATAATTTTATTCTTTAGATACTGCACTCTTCTCTATTCCTTTGCAATCCCCATGCCTTATTTCAACATGTACAGTCAGTTGTTTAAGATGCTTAGCAAAGGGAAAGAAAATATTTGCAACATTGAACCTAATGGACATCTTCATTTCTGTTATCTTGGCAGAGTCAAGACACCAGATTCTGTAAGATACTAGGTTTTGAAACATCTGTGCTCTGAAGATCCTTGAGCCCTTCAGGGTGTAAAACAAGTGGAACTGAAGCTTTCATCTCAAAGGGGTTTAGCAAAAATTATGTTCAGAGTGTTTTCTCAGCCTCTCATCTCAGAGAGTTTTTTCTATCTTCATCCATCATGAAAAATATTTAAGCTGCAACCTAAACCAGCACTATATCTTTATGGATATCCCGTCTAAGGGTCACCAGATTAAGCAGTGCTTGCTCAAGTCTAGCAAAGGCTCAGCAGTAGCCATGAGCCATTTTGCAGTGCAGGTTCTGGGCTAGAAGTGAAGGAGTGAACGTTCAGCTTTGGGGGTTCATCGCTGCTAAGACTCATGCATCTTCTCTGCTGCTTTGCTAATGGTGCCCTGGAAAGCAACACAGCTGAAAGGATTTTGAAAATCAGAAGTAGCATTTATTGTTTCGCTTGATAAGTATGCGAGGCTTTGATCTGTGCCTGTCTCAACACATGGTATCTAACCACCACTGTTTTCCTAGCTTTGCCTAGGCACTCCCCTCTGAAACAATTCCTTTTTAGAGTGTCTCCTTGCTTTGTGCCAGGCACTTTGCCATCCGCCTGAGCAGATGGAAATATGCATGCCTCTAACTAATGTGACCTTGTTAAGCTGCTCATCCTTCATGTCTGAGCGAGAGAGAGATGTAAAACGTTACACCCACTACCTTCCAGAGGGCAAAAAGCCTCCGACGCGCGCTTGCTGTGCTGTGAGGTGTCTCCTGGTAACGCTGCCTTGATATGATCAACATTGCAGCTACTGCTTCTCAGCGTCTCAGCGTTGTTATAAAGCATATGCTTGCCTGCACACCAACGCTTGCTCTCTCTTCACCTCCTGGAAAATGCACCTGGGGGCTAAATGTGGGGAGCTGGGAAGGAGCCGTGGCAGAGCAGTAGCTGTCCTTTTGGCAGGCATTGGAAAGGGAACGTGAGAGATAAGCACAAAAATAGAAAGGTAATGCATGAATGGAAAAAGAGAATAAATGGAGGTTTGTAAACAGTTTTGTTCGGTGACTTGATCCTAAAAGAAAGTTCTAAAAAATGACTGCTACTGCTGCAGTGTAATTGGGGTTTCTCTCATTTTATACAAGATACAAGAAAGTTGTAATTCTAAAGTCTGTGGGCATGACCAAAGACGTAGAACGTGAACCTCCAGAGAGTAATTCATCTGACCTCTCTCAGGTGCTTAATTTTCCTCTGGAGCATCATATTCATTCTTAGGAAAAGAAATTACATTATTCTCAGCTCTTGAGGTCTCCCAGCAGGTGCTCAAAGAGAGCTGTTTCAAGCTACTGGATATATCCTGGGGTGTCTGAGACCCCTGCATGGGGCAGGAGGGAGGACACAGGAGCCTGTGCTGTTGTGGCTCCGGAAGGACCCCAGGGCACCACACAGAGCCAAGGTGTGGGCAGTGGCATGAACTCCCTAACCTTCAGGTTCTTACGCCAGGGTTGGTGAATGTTCACACAAATACAACACCAGCAATAACCACACTCAGCCCATTGCCTTAATAAGGATAAAAAATGTGCCTTCGATAACTACTCCAAAGTTATAACTCCATGAACTTCAGGCAACCAAGCACCACCCCTGTTGCTCTGCCAAAGTGCTCTATAGAATGTAAGCTCCCAGTGTGAATGACAACTGAGGGCAACACTCAGTGCCTTACAAGTTCCCTTCTCACCTTAAGCATCATTCTAGTAGTGGGTGGGTCCTGAAAAGTTGCTGGGGAATCCAGGAAAAGGGTTGCAGAGATGTAAGGATGGGGAGTGAGGAGGGCTGGCAGTGAGCAAGGATGGGGTTGCAAGGACCTTTGGTCCATCCTAAGGTTTCTCTCCCCGTGTCCCCACCTCTATATAGTTTTCATACCCTCTTTGTCAACTCCTGGCATTTCTTTCCAAGTTTTGTAGTTGTTGAATAAAATCAAAGCAAGAATATGCAATTAGAATATAATAATAGAGTATATGATTAGGGATAAATATGGATTTTTGTCTCTGTATTCACATAAGATACAGCTGGCGCTACAATAATTTGAACTGTAATAAATCTAGGTGCTTTCAGGATATTTAACTGTTGAAGCCTGACAACTGGCAACAGAATGACTTGACTTTCATCTTTCACCCTTTGTCTTTGGTGGCAGGATCCCACTGATGCAGTGGGATAAGCAGGGAACTACCTAAAACCTCATGTCTGTTTTCCACAGGGCAGTGCGGGTGAATGATAGCAACTCTTAAAAAGTATTAGCTCACCGAGCAGTTGCTAGCAATAGACAAGAAAGTCTTAATAGACAGGCTGACTAAAAAGCAGAAACAAGTTAACAGTTGGGACAACTTAAAAGCAGCTACTGATACCCAGTATCTCTCCTTTGTCAGGGACGGAGAGGTGCCTGCCAGCCAAATGTGCATTCTCTCCTTTTAGGGTGCAAGTCCCTGATGTAGACAAATTGTTTTCATGTTTAGTAAACCAGCCAACTTGTGACCTATTAGTTGCTGACAAGTGAAGAGGGCGCTTTTCTATCCTTGGTACAATTATAAAAAAATAATAGGCCAGATTATCAAATCTGATCTGGCTCTTCTATGGCGTTCAGGAGATGAAAGGGAGCTGGCAAACATCCAGCTGCAAAGGACCAGCTAAAAATGCCTCTCCTGGTCACCCCAGCTCACTAGGAGAGCAGGTGAAGATTTACCACATGCAGAGCTAAGCTTAACCCAGGTCACCACATCAGTGTAAGGGAGGTGTCTTAGGCTGCAGGTAGAGATTGTTGAGAAAACACAGCTGGACTCATCCTGGAAGCTCACATTTTCTGGATCAACCTAGAGCAGGCTGTAGGTCAACCAGGTAACTCTGACCACAGCTTTCTTCCAAGCAGCATTTCTTGGGATAATCTATGGAGGTACAGTGCTGTGTCTGAAGAAAGGAGAAGAGACACTATCAGCAGCTTCTGAGCAATGTTTTAGCAATGAAAAAGAAAGAGACTCTTCTCCCACTGCCCTAGACCCATGAGAAATTTATGAACTGCCACTTTTCCTTCCTTCCTGCCCTCTTGGAAACACCTCTCTTAAAAGGGTCACAAGATTTTTGTCCTCCTCCTTAGCTGCTCTCCCTACAGATGAGGGAGGAAAGGCAGTCTGAGAGTGGGAGGTGTCTCTCGACTTCACTGGAAAAAAAACAGAAGAAGAAAACTTATTTTCTGGCAAGGAAAACATTGGCAAATATTAATCATTGCTGGTGCCAAGTGTTAAGAAAAAGACAAACAACAAGGTAGATTTCAACAAACATGAGATAAAAAGCAGTGCCTCTGGCTTATGTTAATGCTCCCCTGATAGTCGAGTTTGTGGTGTTAAGGAGAGGTGACATATGTGTGGGAAGGGAAAAGCTAGATGTGCCCTTACAAGTTTGCTTTATCTGTCACAAGGCTTGAAGGTATCTTTTAAGAAAATGAAATCTGGAGATTCTTCCTCAGCCCTGTGTTTTCAGAAAGTGGGGCTTGATGCAAAAGATCAAATCATTAAACAAAATGACGAATGGTCATCTTGTGCAACACGTTGTGGCCTTTTTCTCTTAAAGACATCAGTATTTATGATGGAAACATCATACAATAATCTTCTACCACAACTAAGACCCCTTGGTCAGAACCAAGCAAGTAGCAGTGTGGTTTGGAGAGTCTCTGTGGGAACACTAAATTGGGGAGTACCATTCCTAAACCATGATAATTAGTCCAAAATCTTCCTTCAAAACTGTTAATGGTGAAAACCAATGCAACGTTTATTTTTCCAAACAATTATTTGCTTTCCAAGATGAGTATTTATTTTATTGAGAAAACAAGTTTAATTGAAACCTTGACCCTAGGACCTTATGGAAGCTGTGGTTCAGTGGTTCCTCTCTGTCAGCTTGATTCCTGCCATGTTCCACTGCTTCCCTAGGCAACACACTCTGCAGCAGCAGAGTTGCAAGGTCACAGGCATCACTTGCCCAGCAAGCCCGCTGTGCATGGAAAGGATGCAGATGTGAGAGAGCTAATAAACAGATCTCAAGAGCCACAGCAAAGACATTTCTAAAATACCTTGGTTCTTGGTGGCGATTCCTTTTAAAATAAAAACAATAATATAGATGCTTCTGTTTGGTTCTTTTGGTTGGTTCCCCCCCCACCCCCATTAAAATTTTTTTGCAAAGTGTGTGTGGGGGGGACATTTGTTTTCTTTCAGCTGGTACAATTTTCACACCTGTGTCATTTGGCACTCAATGCATCTATTATATTTCTGTATCGCCATAGTGCCTGAGAGCCCTGACAGAGACCAGAACTTCTGAGAAACCAAAACATTTATTTCTTGAAACTGAGGTAGCAGATTTCTAGCTGACAAATGGCAAATCCTGAAATTTGTTTGACAAAATTCTTAGTATCTTTCAGACCACAACAAGAATTTAAGTTACAGATAAACTAGAATAGGGATATGTTGAGATTTCTTATCTATAAGGTGATAAATTTGAAAAAATGTCAGTTTAGGTGCAACATGTACACCAGATAAAACTAGAAGCAGAGACTTTTTAGCAATTAAAAACAAGAGCAAGGTCCTACTGTGCTATAAAAACACAAAGTTGAAAAGTAGTTGTTTATGAATTTGTGTTCGATTCAGCATTATCAAACAATGCCTAAACTCAAACCAAAACCTCTCCTTTGTTTGGGGCATTTGGTCCCAATTCTTTGATGTCTAATGAAGAGATAAGCTCAACCCTACATCATTCTAGGGCTTTGTTTCTGTAATTAGCTTCTTATTTTTGTGACTCCTGTAGGGAAAGAAAGAGTTCTATTTGAGAGAATCACCCTTTTAACAATCTATATGGAAATTATGAGGGGCTTCAATGGTTGTTGGGTGATACACACACAGAGTGTAACTGGGCAGAAAGACATCTACAACAATGTGCCCTACAAGATGCTCTCCCTCTTTCAGAGTTTTTTGATGTCCAGCAGCCTAAAAACCTTTCCTATCAGGCTCGTCTCCATCAAGTTGAGTAGGAAAAGCCCTTAAAAGCTAAGTTCCTAATTTTGCCTTCATGTTGGTATTTCACAACTTTGCCCAGAATCATCTCTTGTGTGTTAAAGAAACTCCCATGTGGGAGGGGAGAAATAGTGCTGAGAAAGACCAGGAACCACATGGGAAGGTTGTCTGGCAGGTTTTGCCTCATCATCCTCAAATTCAGTTCTGAGGGAGTCATGAGTCACTTTCATGGATACAAAAGTAGAAAATTTGTGCAAATCTAAGTAAAGATATGCAGTTTGACTTCCAGCTCTCTACTGGCTTCTCAGCTCTATTTTTTTCTTGCCTGCTTTTCTATATAATCCTTGGATTTTCTCAGCCCTCATCTGCTCAGTAATTCTCCGGTTTATGTCCATAGCTTTATTAGTCTTGTCACTCAGATGCTGCAGGCAAAGACAGCATGCTGATGTCCAGAGGAAAAAGAGGATGGAGGGTGGATCAGATCATATCTCTGCTGTGTTCATACCTGCGCTGTGGCTGACCTGCTAAATTGACTGGGGGTGTCTCAGCCACTTCAGAGGAAAGGCTGTTGTCTCCCTGACAGTGTGCAGGAGAGAGGTGAGGAGGAAAAGGAAGGAAGTCTTCAGGCAGAAGAGAAAATGAGATGAGAGATTTCCCTGTCTCTGGCAAAAGTTAAGGCAAGTCCAGACAGGGACAGGAATCCTGTCTCTCGTTCAGGTCTTGAGAGAGAGATGGAAAAGAGTGATACTTAATTTGATATGGCTGTTTCTGGTTCTTGAGTAAGGAAGGCTCAGCATTCCCAGAGTAGATGCAGATGGGTTAGGCAGCAGCATGGGCAGTGTTGGTCAAAAACTCAGCAGCTATCAACAGACCCCAAGTCTTTTCTGTGTCAGGGCGAAAAGCACACCTACCCCGAAAATAAGGTCTCTTCTGCCAGTGCCATTCCCAGCCTGTTTGACTTCAGAAAAAGAAGGGCTTGACCCTTATTCATTGCCCTTTTAAATAATAGCATAAAAGTCACCTCTGGTTTTGATTGCTTTTTAAAATAAATAAGCTAAAAGGTCACATGGACTCCAATATATAGTTAAACTTTGATTATCATGTAGAGCTTTTCTGTGTCATGGGACAGAAGGAGGAAATGGCTGTTGGTCTTTTCTCTTTAAATCCATAAGGGAAAATATGTAGGTTTTTTCCTTCATCTACAGAAGTAATTTAAATGGCAAATCAGGAAAAAATTCTGTATAAAGATTGTTTGACTGAACTACTGGATCCTATGATTCATCTTCTCCTGCTTTTACTGGGTTTTACTTCAGGTTGTAAAGCATGGTAACTGAGCCCTTTTTAGGTGGGTTTATTTTTGTTTGTTTTTTTTGTTCTAGTTCTACTGATTTTCTTTTCCTTCTTGCTTCTTCCATGAAGTTTACATAACAATCAGTCATCTGTACCATCTCAGCTAATTATATGAGAATACCTTGAGTCTTTTGATAATGAATAAAAAATGTTATTAGGGCACTCTGTTTAGCTATTTCTGGTATCAATTTTAATACCTTCACTAACAAAAGGGGAACATACTCAATGATCAACATACAACCCAGAACTAAAGCAACAAGTAAAGAACACATTTAAAGTTTTCAGATGGTCTATAGGACTGAATTTTCATGAGTAATTTCATTTAAGGAATGGTAGCTGATTGAAGATTATAAGCTAAGTGGAGGTCAGGAGGTCATAAAAATTTCTGCCATACCAAGGCTGCTCATTGGTTATTGTGAAGTAAAACCTGTTTGATCCACACACAGCACTACATCACGTTACCCACCTGGGAAATGTACCCAGGGAATAAGGCTTCTATATTACTGAAATAAAAACACAGCTGCTTTAGAGAACTACTTATAATCAGGGTCTGACTCGCTTTGCCATTATTTAGAAAACAGCTCTCTTTTGGGAGGAGGAAACTGAAATGGCGTATGTCCAAAAGTCATCTTACTAAATACCAACCGTCTTGGTAATCTGCTTCCTAAAGTGACTGAAATGAGATATATAGGGATGAGCACAAGACCAGTATCTAAAAATGGCTATCACATTGATCTTAAAAAAGAAAGGTATAGTGTGTCTAAACAATAAATTTTTTAATAAGTGAGATGCTGCAGTTAGTTAAGTTTAGATATGTTGCACTGTAGGAGTAGCAGCAGGAATGACAACTTAGCAGGAAATACCCCTGTGAGCTGCAATTTTGTGTACTTTTGACTACAAATGACGCCAAGCAAAAAGCAAAAAAAAAAAGTCTGTTTGAAGAAACCTGATTAGTATTTATCACATTCTGAAAGGCACATCTCCTCTACTGTTCCCTTACCCTACAGCTCATTTCAATGATCAGGTGTCCATACCCAAGCTCCTGCTGGACAGTCAGCAGTGACCACCATCCCCCTGGGCCTGCAGAGGGGCAGATTCCAAGTCAACAAGTACATCCCCAGGAAAAACATCTTTATGTTTTTGGTGTGACCACTGTCCTGTGGCCTCCTTTTTGAAGTTTGTTGCTAAGCCTTTCAACAGTTGTGAGCATCCAGATGTCTCTCATCTCAACCGAGAGAGCTTTCTGAGCAGTTTCCCTTGCCTGCCATTCTGTGGTTCGTAACTCTGACATGAACCATCTTTTCATGGGATAGAAAGTCACTTCATGCAGTCAGTAGGACAACATTTCTTGGGTCATTAGGCAGCCAAGCACAGGAGTATTGTTCAGAGGAGCAAGTGAAAGTGGAGGGTACAGTGATGGACATTTTTTCTCTATCATATCCTAAATCCTGAATGCTTGAATAATTTATTCTTGTGTACAGATTCCTTAGTGAGAGGACAAAACAAAATCTGATAATGTTTCTTTTATGCAAGTCTCAACAAAATCATAGATCTTGCTTGCCAGATAATGAGGCTGCTGTTTTTCCTTCTCTTTTTTGAAAGCATTGTATGAATTTTTGTAGCCTTGGGTTATTGCCCTGGAGAATGGCCCATAATTTGAGTGACTGAACATACTGTCTTTGTTATGGCTTTGAACAGGGTTGGTTCTAAATAAATCATGAATAACAAGAAAAAAACACAGCAAACAAATGCAGAAGCATCCATGTGACCAGACCAGGCAAGACTAGCCTTTTGTATCCAAGTAAATCATGTGGTGGGAAGTGGATCTGCTCACACTGAAAATGACAATTAAAAGTCCTGGTAATAGCTGCAAAGTTTGCATGCCCACCATGATGACATTTCGTGCGCTCCCCTACAATTTTCATGCTGGACTTTCTCAGGCAGAAGAGAAATCCCTCAGGTCCAGCAGTCCCCAGGCTGAAGATGCTTCTGGAGCTAATGTCTCGTATGAACAAATATTCAGCGGATTAAAAAAACTTAATGTGGAACAGAAGGAAATATTTCTTCATTAACTTAGGTCAAGGCCTACAGACTTCAAGTTAATAAGAGCTTTATCCCTGTTTTCTGCTTTAGAACTGATCCAATTAAGGTTCAGACCTTTCCTGTTTTAAACAAACCCTGTGCTGCAAATCCTAATGTGTAGGTGATGTGCTGATATGTGGGAGTGAAGGGATGTGCTAAAAATATAAATACACTGAAGGGGAAAAAAACCCCACCAAACCAGAAGAGAAATGCAGGGTGAAATGATCATTTAAATGTTAAAAAAGTAAGCAATGATTTGGTTCACAGAAATTAGGTACAGAAAATACTTCAAGTATAATTTTTATCTTTGTTATATCCCTTTGAAAACTATAGAAGTGTTTGTATCTGGCTGAAGATCCTCTGGGAAAACACGTACACTTTAGCAGCATTATCTTTTCAGTCTGTTCCTATGACTTCTGTGTACTGCTGATGTGACAACAGATCTATTGCAGCTATTCCAGTTTCCAATTGAACTTGGATTAATGGGTCATTTTAAGGTCTTCTCTAAATCTACTGCATACTCCACATAAATTATATGTGAGCCAGGGCGTTTTAGAACTAAAGAAAATATTTTCCAAACTCCCTATATTGCTGTAGATATTCTTTTTAGCCCCAATGTGCCTTTGTCCTTTTTCCAATGGAAGGTGGAGAAAAACGTAGTCCAGGACAATGTACAAACTTTCTCTGTTTAGCTCTATGGTGTTAATATTTCATTCTAGTCCTTCACAGTGTATAAACTTGAAGCTCAGTGAAATAAATGGGGTAGCTGGAATTCACAAACATAGCTGCAAATCCTATTAGCAGTAAAACACAGCAGGTCTGAAATGCACCCTAGTGTGCATGAAATCTACAGTGCAAACACAAAATAACCACTTTGGGTTGAGTGACATTTGCAACTTAGAGGTAAAAACTCAGAGAAATTAGTGTATTTAAGAAAGTCTGCCTTTTTCAGAAAGTGTCTACTAAGTCACTTGAAACTTAACATTTAATAGAGGAGAGAGAAAACCAGCCAAGGAGATGTCCTGGTCTAGTACAAGGTTGGATTGTGACAACAGATGGGCCTGTTACATGGCAACTAAAGAAAAGCAGGAGGGTGTTTAGCTTCCAGCAGCACTAAAGTAAACAGGTAAGAGTGCGAGGATGGATGGAGATGTGCATCTGTTGCACACTGGAAACTGCTGTCTGGGATACCTAAACATCCCCAGTGTTGTTCCAGCCAACACCTTACATCTTATGTTACTCTGAAGTCTCTTACATCAGTGCTCAGGTCTAACTCACTCATGTAAGCAACCTTATTCTAGCTGCTATAACAGCCACCATGCAGGAAGAAATAGAGTCCATTTTAAAAATTAGCCCTCAGTCCCGGAGGCTCAGGAGGAGACACTGCAGTGGCATCGACTACATGGCCATGACCTGCATGGTCTTTGCAGGACCAGATTGTCTATTTCGTCCTGATGTGAGGAGGTAACTTCCTAATCTGCCTCACAGATGCCATACTGCTGGATATTTCTGGGGAAAAGAAAAGGGAGAGGAGAGGAGA
>VZRM01001494.1:86706-104833 GCA_013397955.1 Grantiella picta
GAGAGGAGAGGAGAGGAGAGGAGAGGAGAGGAGAGATAAAGTGTTCCCACCAAATTATTTGCTCTTACTCAGAGACGACCAATGATGGCAAATGCAGCATTTACTTTTGTAACTTATTCCAACAATTAACAACCTCACAGCCAAAAGCATCTGTTCCTGTTTCTGGTTTGAATGCACTTGGATTTAACTTCCAGATATTAAACCTTTCCTCCCTGCCCCTCACAGGAAATTACACACAGAAACGCAATTCCCCTTCAGTCTGGTTTTGAAGAACTAACAGATTCTTCCACTATCAGAGTACATGGCAGTTTTTCCAGACTTTCATTCATTTTGGCAGCTCTTTGTTGCAGCCTCGGTAGCCTTTCAAGTCCCTTTAAAAATGGGCACACCAGAATTATGTGCTGGCATCTGTGTTGACAACAGAGCTAAATTTATCTCACTGCTCCTCTGATGATATACTCAGGATCTCAGATGCCCTGGGTGACTGTGCTGGTCCTTGTATGCCATCACCTCTCAAATTGCTGTCAGGAGCTGATGTTTCTGAGGACACAGCTCCTCAGCCTGTGAGGATGACCTGGCTCTGTTCCAGCTGTGGTTCTTCCAGGTCTGATCCCTACTTGGCACTGGCATCAAAGCACGTTTTGGCTGTGACACCACACTTGATGGAAGGTACACGTAGAAGGGTTCATGGATGCCCTAGGCTGGACGTGGATGTTGAAGCCCAGCTTCCTTCAGCAATTAAGGCCACTCAGTATCACCATCCTTTCCTCTCCATTGTGTCTTGCTTCTTAAACTACACCTATTCCTAGAAATAATCTTATGTATGCTTCTCTATTTGAAGTGATAAACAAAGTTAAATTCTAATGCAAATGCCTATGGAACACGACTAGAAAAGACCATTTATGAGTACCCATAGACAAAAAAAATTTTAATGTCTGTCATACAGACAGTTTAGGCTATTGAGTGTTATATATTGGCAGCACTAGCCCATGTGTCAGGTAGGATTTTTTAAAGGAGAATCTAAATATACTTGTTGTGCTATCAAACTCCTTTATCACATAAACTTGTAATTTCATCAAAAAAGGAAATCAGACTTTCTTTATGAACAGATCAGTTTTCCATAAGGCCATGTTGATCAGTATTAATTTAATTCTCTGCCTTTGTTTCTTCATTAATTTTCAAGGCTTTTTATTATATTGGATTTGCTAATGACTAATATCAGGCTCAATAGCCAGAGCAAGTCTGCTGCTGGCACAGAATCAGCATGTTCCCACACTTCTGGGATTTCCATGAGGCTTCAAGACCTCTACAAAATTAGTGTCAGAATAGGCCATCTTGCTTTTTTGCTAGCACGAATAGAAATTCTCGATAAATTATCGTCTTAAATAGTTTGCCATCTCCCTCTAGCAATCAGCTAATATCACAACAAACGTTTTGCTCATGGTAGAATTAAAATCCTTCTAACAGTCTGTGACTCAGGTAGAATATAGGCCATGCCACTGATCAGACAGGCAGCTAGCACAGCACTAGCTGCACACAAAAGCAGATGCTGACGAGAGCTGATAAGGACAGGTAAATAGTCCTAGGTACTGTTCCAGGAGCCAGACAGTATACTTGTATTTTCTCTTGTTTTTCTACAGTGTATATATTCTAATTTGTATTAGTTGTCTCTGCATTCCCTAAGTTCACCTCTCTATACATTCACAGGTGTAAACACTCTCTCACATGTATGTTCCCACCTTCACTATTAACAAGTTACACTTTCACCAAAGTTCTCTCGATTGCAGAAGAGACATTATTAGCCAATTCTAACAAACTTCTGGATATGCAGCTTCTGTACCTTTTGACAGATCTCGCCTGTACTGACATAGCAAGGTAATGCAAACCCCAGTTTAACATACATGTCTCCTCTCGCTGGCTTCTTTAGGGGTCACATTCACACAGTCTCCCTTTTTTTCTTCTCATTGAATGGGTGAGGAATGTATCAGTAAAATACCCTCACTAATGTCTTAACTGTGCAGACGTCTCTTAAAAGGAACAAGCTGGTTAATAAATGATAAGAATGATACTTACTTTATGCACTACATTAATCTAATTAAAAGCATAAATGAATGTATACTTTTAAACCAAACATGCATACCAAAGAGGCCATGCAAAAGGGTCTGAAAATGCTCGCCATTTGGAAAGCACGCTGTAAAAGAGCATGTGTCACTCATTTAATTTAATGTATGATTAACGACTCCTGAACATGATTAGCACTTCTCTAACTGTGATTGATGTGAGATATTGTGCAACAGCCTTTCCACAAGTGAAAATTTGTGGATTGTTAAAATGGAAAAGCAAATACAGTTGATCATCATCAGCAACACAGCATCTTGGAAAGTTCCAAAGTTTCTTCCAGCAATGTCCCCGTATGTCTCTAATTATGTCTGACATGAGTGGCTTTAACTATATCCCTGTTTTTTTCAGAGCTGACATTCAGTTCCAAGATGTTCTCCATCAGGTGGCCTTTAGCTGGACAGCTACCAAGTGACACTGGTGACAACAACATTCTGCCCCACACACAAAGCAAAAGGGATGTGACAGCGTCAGGAGACATCATAAGGTACGAGAGGAAAGCATAGGGATAAACTGCAACTAGTTCTCTTTTTTTCCCTAGTTTATCTGTTTAAAGATACGCTTTCCTGACCTTTGCTCTTTAAAAAAGCCTGGGTTTCCTTGCCCGTTTGCTCGCTTCAGCCTTTCTCCAAGGGCGTAAAGAAGGTAAACACTGTATTCTTCTCTGCCCTCCCGAAAAGACTCTAGATGTTGCTAGAAAAGTATTTGATATAAAGTGTCTTTTCTCTTTTAAAAAAATAAATCTTTTGGTGCTCTTCAAAATTGATAAATTCCTTTTGGCTTTGGACCACTTGGTGGAGACAGTGTGTGTCTTGATATTGTATAAAACCTTGCTTTTTTTTTTTTTTTTGGTTTCATCAAATTAAATCAAAACTTTATGGGAGGCAGAAAGTAATTCCTTCACCTTGGCTGAGTTGCTCACATTCCTCATTAGAGTTTTGTAGAAATTGCCTGGACTCCTCTGGCACTGTGGTGACCAGAGAAGCCAGCAGTGGTTAATGAGCCAAAGGAAAGGGGTGCAGTCCACCCCCCGGAAAGAAACAGACAGCAGCCAGCTCTCCTGGGAAGCACAGTGCTGGCCATGAACTAATTCTGGGAATTTGGGGAAGTCCCTTGTCCTCTGTGGGGCTGGAAAACTTCTCTGTGAATGAGACCTACAACCTGGGTCTCCTGGGGTGGCTGGTCCCCATTTTGCTATGAGAGCAAGCCTGGGAAGGGAATAAAAACACTCTGGGTTCAGATGCACTGTTCTTCTCTCTCAGAAAGGTTAATTTTGGGGGGTTAAACCATCATCAGCCTTGTCAGCACCAAGTGAGCATATTCCAGGGTAGCAGAGCAGAGGGGACAGCAAGTCACCCATGCTGGAGGTTCTGTTCCATGTCACACAACATGTTGGAGCCACAGAGCCCCCGGCCTGCCTCCATGTCAGGGACATTTCCTCCCTGTCAAAAAGTTTTTAAATGAAATCTTCATAGTCAATCAGCAGAAGGGGGTGGAAAATGGTACCTGGGCTTCCAACACTGGACTGAGGTAAAAGGAGGAATGAGTGTGATGGACTGGGTAAGAAAGCCAGGTGTGAACCCTTCAGGCTTGAAAGTCAATTGCAAGCCAAAAAGTTATGTTCAGCGACCACAGCAGCAATCATAGAAAGGAAGATTTATAACTGTGTATTTATAACCCCACGGGCATTGCTCTAGCAGTATAAAAGGCTTTCAGACCATCGCTGGATGGTATTGTCTATTCAGACTGAAAGCCTGCCTTACCGCCATGCTGCTCCTGTGCCATCCAGCCCCAGATCCCCGGCTGAAAGCAGAAGTTATTGGTGAACAAAGTACAACGGGAGAATTTTGACGATGAAAGGAGAAGCAGATCTGCCCTCTTGTGTGCACGGCATCTACTGCAACTTTTCCCAAATTAATCTGAAGGTAATCTGTTCTTTATAATAATAAATGAGGAAAAGAGATGAACGCTTTGAGTGTTTTAACCTTACCATAAAAAGAAGAATAAGAAACTAAAGGGTGAAAGATTCGGTGGTCTCTTCTCGGGAATTGGTTTATAGACCTGACAGTAAGCAATGTGTGTAGCATGCTCAGGAGAAGATACATGATCAGGAGAAGATGCTCTGAACACTTAGGCTATCAAACTAGAGACTATGAAAATGCAAGTAGTACAAAACCCTAAGAAGATAAATCTGATTGCCAGGGAAACTCAACCATCTGCAAAATTATTACCCATTAAAAGTAAGCTGCTTTTTTTGTTTTTTAATGAGGATGCAAAATAGCATGAGTGTTTTCATTGCATTCATCACAGCAGGAAGGACCAAGGAAGAAGATTTCAGCTGAGGCAAGCATATTTTGCCAGCCTTAATTAAAGCAGAGAGGGACAGAGGGCAGCTGACTTCACAGGGTTGGGAAGGTCAGACTGAGTTTCCATGCCCTCTTCCTTCCAGCTGTTTTCTTTTGAAGCTTCACAGCCGGTTCCTTTAGTCCCAAATCTTCTCAAATTTGATGTATTAGACATGACACTTTTAAGAAATGATAACCTGGACAGCTTCTCTGGACACACAGATGGTTAGACCCTCAACAAAGAGAAAATGCAGCACAGGTTGTTTCCAGTCCAAAGCTCAGGCTTGTCCAGTCATGGCACTGGCAGACCAACCTGCCAGTTTACAACCAGCTGCTCATTTTCTGCTAGCAAACAATTTAGTCATGTCCAGGGGTGAAGAGTAGAGCTTGTTCTGGGCTGGACTTCCAGGAAAATGGTGTTTGTAATTTCCCCTTCCCCTTCCCCTTCCCTTTCCCTTTTGACACTTATGGGGGGAAAAAAAGCCAGGGCAGTACTACAGAAGAGCCTGTCAGAAGACAATGGATTTACAGCTGAATAGGCCAGATGTAAATTGGAGTGAAATGGATGCAGCTTTAGAACACAGGCTATGGCAAAAGGTGCATTTTCAATTTGTAACCACTGTTGCAACAATAGGTTTGATGGCATCGGTTTTTCTCTTCCTTACAATGAAAAAGCAATTATACTCTGGGCCTGAGGATATAATAATATATCACAAAATAAATAAACTCTTCAGCATGTGAGAATTCCATCTTCAATTGGAGTGGTAAATGCTGTTCAGGTGCATTTCCCTACAATTTTCTCTCTCCTGATTCTCTTTAGTGTTTTTTCTAAGAGTCACAGTGAGACCAGAAATCAAACAATCTCATGTGAATTAGATTGGTTTTGTCTGAGGCAAAATTACACCAACAATAAATGTGACTTGGTAGATCCTATCCAATATAACTTCATTATAAAACAATACTGATATTCCTCCTTACCACAGGACAAACAAGAACAAAAAAGAAGTTATTTCTACTATTGAAATAAAACCAATAATTATTAAGATTCCTTCTTCTCACTCTTGACCCTTTACCTGCTTCAGACTGATTGTTGAATATGTGGGGGATCTGCGACCTTTTATGCTTGTTTGGGCTATAAAGTTGTGTAGTTACTCTCTGTCCAACATCTGGGCTTGCAGTTTGAAATGGTGCTGCGGACAAAACTATTCAACAACATCTTGAAGCAGGCTGCAAAAGATAGGGTGAAGGGCACATCAGGTGTTTTCTGTTAATTATTTATCATTAAAAGAAAGGCCAAAATAAATAAATATCCCTTACAAGTCCTCTTTACCAAAAAATGTTTAAGAGCTTTGGTTTTTTGGTATAAGATCCATTCTTTTATATTTGTGTGTGTGTACATATATATATGCATATGTATATATATAAACTTACTCACACATATATACAAACCTCACAGGTATCTTCCATTCTTCTAATATTTCTTTCTTCCCTTCCTGGAGGGCTGAAACTCATGCACAAATAAAGGAAAACATGCAATACCCCCCTTCTAGTTTCTTCTTAGGACACTTCATGCTGGTGGATGTGAATAAAGTAGCACCTAGAGAAGGGATGCCCTTGAATCCGGGAGAACTGGAAGAGTGTGGAGGTGCCTTCTTGCCTTCTTTCATTGGCCACCTGGACTCAAACAGCAGCCAAGACATCCTCAAGAGGTCTTTGGGCTGTCACAGCATTGACCTCATTGTTTGCTATTTCTGCAGAGATGTCTGGCTCACCTAAATTCATTAGAGTGAATGTTTTAGTGTAAATTTTAATCTCTATATTTCAAAAATGGAAGGAATCTGCAATAGACTCAGCACTTGGCAATATCTGAATGACTAATAGCCAGCAGAGGTTAATGTCCCTTAACTTCCTCACAGGTCATCAACTCCTAGAGCTGATCATTAATTGCCTTCAATAGCCTGTGCCATGGTCATTACTGCTTAGTTATTCAGATGAAATGAATAATACCAATTTTAGGACTTCAGTTTTCATAAATGGAGAACTCTTTTTTTCCCCAACGTATTCCACATCCAATCTGACATTATTTGTCTCCCCACTTTGATAATCAATGCTCTATGCCTGTTAAGCATTTATAAAAGTAAAGAATTTTCTTACGTATTAGATAGCCTATAGAGCAGACGAATAACTCGATTATATTCAGTTATTAATGCATCACAGAACAAATAACCACAGAAATCAATCATGGTAAGTACTAAACGAACGAACTGGAAATTATAGGAAGAGCTGCATCCAAACTGCAGAGCAGATGCAGAGTGTGACTTGGTCTTAATTTCTGTTCCCCAGTCACAGGGACATGGGCCATGCTGAGAAACCTTTGACCTCAGACTGCTGGGCTTTCCTTCTGAGGAACCACAAGGCATGGGGAAGCTTTGTTTCATCAATGTACATAAGCTGTACAGTGTCATCTTCCAAAACCATCCTCCTGGATTATGCTGCAACATAATTCATAAGCCCAAATTTCTTTAGGTTTGTCTTGGTAAGAAAGTCTTGTAGAGGGTCTCAAAACCATGTGCCCTCCTTTTTGCCCTGGAATCCACTAACTCTACCCCCTCCACTATTTTTTTCCAACTGAGGGAAATGTATGCATGCAAGACTGTGATGAGCTCCAGCTGATCCCTGCTAAGGATGTGTCAGGCACCTTGCATCAAAGGTAAATCTTTCCTTCCCAGGGGAAAAATTTACAGACAGTCTTTGGGAAATCAAAGCTAAATGCATGTGTATTTATTTTTAGCACTCAAGAAAGGTATTTAACCACAAAATTACTGAGGCCCAAAGTGCCAAATTCTTCCCATCCCAGGTGAAACTTTGTGAAAGAAATGACACATCAGATCTGCCTTGCATGGATAACCACAAGTAGCAATTACAGAATTACCTCCTGGGCATGTTTTATATGGTGAAACTCTGTGGTGGGCAGAGTGGAAGAGGTCAAACTTGTCAGTCATGGCAGTTTCTCCCCGTTTGAAGATCAGTGAATTTGTCAGTTAAAGAGTCAGGAGAAAAAAGGCACCAGGAACCAGCCCACGCACAACAGTTCACAGGCAAAGATTCACGGAGGTTTAGATCCATGGTCTTGATACACTTCATTTCCTACCCCAGTGCACACCCAGAGTCCTGAAGCTTGTTCTGACAGTGTATATTTCAGTGTGCCAAAAATTCTTTGCAACCTGCTTGTCCCTTATAAAGTACTGTTGTGACCACGTTTGCACACACTCAAAATCAAACATAAGATAGCTCTGAGTGCCTCACCTCTGACAGCTCTTTAGCCCAAGGCAGGCTGGCAGACTAGCACCCAGGCTTAGGAATGCCTATGGGGAAGAAGGGGTGGAAGACCTTCAGCTGCTTCATCACTTCAGCTGCTTTCATGATGAACATAATTCTGAGCATGTGCCTCTGTTTCTGCCTGTTTCTGTATGCATACAAATCATGGGCTGACAAATGGTGTGTATAAGTCCGAGTTTGTCTTCAAAGAATGCTGCTGTTGGGTATTTTGGGCACCTTGGCCTCCTGTGCTTGAGGAGCTGTTCTTAGTTTGGTTGGAGAAGGTACAAGCAGTGTCCTGCAGAATGTCATGTTACACAGGTCTGCTTCTCAATACAGCCCTTTCTGCAGGTTCTGCTGGATGGAGTGGGATGGATGCTCTCACTTTCTTTGTACAGCTAAATGCTGTGAGAGCTTGTCAAGCAAAAGCAAGAAAAAGAAAAAGCATTTGCTTGGGAACGGATGTAATATGAGCATGTTTGCACCGGTAAATTAAACAGGGCCAGGTCATGAGTTTGAGTGCCATTCCTCCACATGTCTGTGCATCTTATTAGTGTTTTCCCTAAACAGGTTAGGTCAGCCAACCAGCAGTCCTCTAGACAGTGCCTAGATAGAACTCAGAGCTTAGGATGTGAAATGACCATACCAGCATGTCTGGACGTGACCACACTTGGGTTTTTTGGAAGGGAGAGGGAGTACAGGTAAAGCTCATGATCCTAGAAATTGTGGGTCTGCAAATTGCAAAAATTGTAAATATTGAAACTCCTCTGTTTACTTTTTTTGTCTTCTATTAGTTCCATTTTAAGTACTCTCCAGTGATGGAAATAGAGTCCCTGTTTAAAGATTTCACTGAGAAAATGAAGAGGCAATGCAAAACCTGAGATAAATGAATGACATGAGGATAAGGAAGAAGAACGTCCTGCGTCTATTTGATTACAAAATCTTGACAGGTCTCCTGCATTCATGTATTTATGAATGCATAAATGTATGCATATATACACACACACGTGTGTGTATATATATGTACATGTACATCTGTATATATGTGTGTATATATATATATGTATGTATGTTTGTATTTATGTGTATATATATATGTGTACATATACACATATCTATATAGATATTTCCATCATGTTCATCTTGAAGATCTAGCATATTATTGCTATCATATTACTGTACTACTTGTCAGGTCCATGACAGATGTGAGCTTTTTGACAGGAAAGGATGAGAATGTAAAAACCTTCCTCTGGAGGTTATTTCATGCATGGAGAGCTGCAAAAGGGAGGGCAGCAGAGTGATAGTGGGAAATGGAGAGTGAAAGGATGCCAAGGGCATTATCAGGATAAAGTGATAGGAAGGGAAGATCAAAAGATCAAGGACAGAGCTACATAGGGTCTTGATAGTGCAAGGGGGTACATTTATTTTTTAAGCTGTGAAATGGAGGGAAGACAGGTTTGGAAGATGAGTGGGCATCAGAAGTGTGTACAGTCTGGTGGAGGCTAATCCGTTCCTAGAAAGGGGAAAGCAGCTAAGAAATCATTTTGGTCCAAGGTTCTTCCTTCTTAACAAATGCTGCCGCTGCTGAGAAAACCCATGGACTGTGGGATTATTGAAATTTGCTTCTTGAAGCTTCTCTTACATTTAGAGTAACTCTCCACTCTTGCTCAAACAGTGAGGTCTCACACAACTCATCTCTGTGCTGCTTCAAAGACAGAGGTAAAGCCATGAATTTGGAGGTGAAGAGGCAGCATCACAGATGGCTCCTGTCTGATCAGGCAAAGGCTGCACACATCTTACATTACCTAACATGCCATATCACAGATGGGACAGAGTTTTGACATGTCAGGCAGGCATGTGTCACCCCTACTCAAACAGGTCCGGATTGCTGGCAAGCTGCCCTGCAACAGCTCAGCATCCTAGTGTCTCCTGTGCCCTGGGACCTCTCCTTTCAGGCATCACTCCTAACCCCTTGTTGTTCCTCATATCAAGTAAAAAGAAATTTGACAGTATAAAGAAAACAGAAAAAAACTTTTAGGCTTCTACCTTCTCCACTGAATTAATCATCTCTGGCAGATTTGTGGCTTCCTATGACCCTTGAGTTTTACTGTCTGCTAGCACATCAGGCACTGATTTTCCTCTCTCTTTCCCCTACAGCAAGCATTACAGTGATCTTCTCATCACTGACAGGGACGGGGCGTATTTCCAGTAAAAGGGCACCATACTTAGCTATGCAGGGTAAGTGAGGTTAGGGAAATAGGTGCATGGGAATAATAAAGGCACAGAGGGCAGCAGACTTTCAATATGTTTATGTAGTTAAATGTAACAAGTTCAGACACTATCATTTATTTTTTTCCATTGTTCATCAAAAAAAAATCTTTATCTTTCAATGTGTTTATGTAGTTAAATGTAACAAGTTCAGACACTATCATTTATTTTTTTCCATTGTTCATAAAAAAAAAAATCTTTATGTTGTTTTCTCTCTGTGAGTGCTTTCCTATTATTCTTAACCTCTGCACTGCAGTGCAGCTAGGCTGTGCACGTGAAGATATACTCCCTGCCCTGGGGAAGATCCAAGATAAGCAGAGAAGTGACAAACAAATGGAAAGGGGGAGAGAGCGATCTAATCGACTGGCCGCAAGCTTTGTACATTAAGATAGCAAAAGCATACACAGAAGAGCAAAGCTGGTTTCTGCTGGGAAAAGCATGATTCTCTCCCCCTTCTCTTCTTTGTCCTTGTCTTTTCACACTTTTCTCCCTTGTGCCACTTCTTGTACTTCCTGTGCTGAGATCATGTTAGACTTGTGAGGGCTGTGGCGTGGCCTGTGCACATATATTGGCTGCTTAGTTTGTTTTCTAATTTAGCTTGCTGCCTGTCTCTGTCTCATCTCATGGCCTTCAGCCTGGCACAGGGATGTCAGCTGTCCCTTGCTAAAATTGGCTCCATTCCTCTTGCTGTCTCATGAATACCTAACACCTGCTGATGGTCTTTGAGTATTTTCCTGTGTCTCCCATATTTTACATAAAGATGGAAAATAGGCTTTTTTCCAATCCTCTTCTCCCTTTCTCACACCTAAAACTCTTTCCAGGTGTCAAATCTGAACTCTGCAATACCAAAGGATTTCCTGCACTTTTGTTTCTCTTCATTGTTCATATTTGGGTGGAGTTTTTGAAACTCCTCCTCAAAACCCTCTGGCCATGGTTGCACAGGGGACATTATGCAGGGCTCCTTGTTGGTGTTACAACACACTCGGGCTGCTGTGCAATGTACCTGTGAAGCTGAGGTGACCAATTCTGCTCCTGCACTTTGTGGGATGCTGTAGTGTGTGCCCATGAGGAAGGAGGACCTTCCATCTCATTACAGACACTTTAAACATACAAATCTTGTGAATCTCCAGGCACCAAGCTCCAGTGGGGTAATGATGCTGTAGAAGATTTCGGAGGTCTAACACACAGTAAACTTCCTCTGCAGTGAATATCTTGGCTTTGGAAGTGCTGTCCAGGGGAAAGATAGGCAATTGGCTTGGCATCACTGCTCTTCTAATGGCTTTTTTCATCCTCCTTTCTCACAGACTATTCTGAAAAGAGCTGTCAGATCACAGCTGCCTGTTTCACACCTCTCTGAGTGAGCAAGGACAAGGGCAGTGGAGCCAGGCACACATCCCTGGCTGTCACCCAGACAGCCCTTGGGCAAGTTCTCAAATCCTCCACCACCCCTTCCCACCACCCCATTTAACACAGCTCATTTTTGATCTCTGCAGGATGTCTCCTCTGCAACCACTGTAGAATCCTCAGTCTGGATCCAAGTTCTGTAACTTCATGCATAGAACCAAAGAGCCTGGTAAGCATCTCATCCCCGTCATCACCTCTCTTTGTGGTCACTGGAAGGCCAGAGACAGGCACTTCCAGGTGAGCTATGAGGTGGGATGTAGAGGTCTGGCATGAGTCTGGGCTGCAACGTCCCTTCTCTGAGTCCACAGCACCTGGTGAAAAGGTGCTGAACCCGGGGCATGGTGGTTTCAACATGTCACCAAAGTGACTTCTGAGTTGGACTCACTTCAATTAAATGTCTGAAACATGATGGAGACTGTATATCAATCTGTTGGGAGGACTTTGTCCGCAATCTGTTCTGAAGCTCTTCCCAAATGTAACTTAATTGCCTAGCCTTGTGATAAATTGTATATAATCCCTAACTTTTCAGAGAAGAAATTGTGTTTCTTGCTGTGGCTGCCACAGGAACAGATACATTGATACCTCATTTCACTAAAAGTGACACTGCCTTCCTCAGAACACAGATAATGTAAGATAAAGATTTGTAAAGTAACTTCTGAAAAGGCTACTTCAAAAACATCTAGCCTCATTAATACACAGGGAGAGCTTCAAATAGCTGCCTTTGCTGACCTAGCTCATAGAAACGTGAAGATTTAAGCAAAGGCAAGGTCCCAGTGAGTCAATGGGCTTAAAACGAAGGACAGACTAGAGGGATCTACACTTACACAGAGCTAAAAGTAGGCTGACGTGCTTTGGCAGGGTGAAGTCCTGCTGTCAGGCTCGCTGTGGTGACCCAATTTCTTTGCAGGTCTCTGCAGGGGAAATGCTCACTCCTGCAGTTCATCCCCTTCCCTCAGCTCTTATCCTTGCGCGTCAAACCTTGCACAGGAAGGATTTTGCTGCACTGCTGAGTGTCTGGGAAATGGCACCTCATTTTTGCTTTGTGGTTTAGGAGAGGCTTGTTTGATTCTAGCAAAAAAACCTACCCTGAATTTTTCCATGCAATTTAAGGACTAGAAGGGAGATAGATCCTTGTTTTGTCCCCTTTCTCAGTCAGTGAGCAACTTCATTGCTGTGAAGTTTCAGGTAAATGCCTGCCCCACAGGGAGGTGGCAGCTTGAGCAGGAGTAAAACTGTCCCTTTTTGCTCACTCAGGTGAATCTTGAGGCTTAGTCCACTGGACAACAGAGACACAGGGACCCACCTCCATAGACAAGCCAGGAGATGGGGGCAACAGCTAGGGCTGTTACAGAGGCCGAAAATGGTTTGGTAGCTGCTTTGAGCTGCCAGCTGTCTGAAGACAAGATTAGGTTTCAGATATCTTGGCCTGTATCCATCACTGCCTTTCTTATGCAAATGTCTTTGTGTTATTTGATTTCCATTTTCCGCAACATCCTACTAGTAACACGCTGTTAACATTTACATATACTTAGCTAATATACAGTTTATATGTACACACGTCACTGTAGTTCTGCATATTGGTTAACCAAACTCTGTCCAGATTCTGCCCTGGCTACAGATTTATATGGGTGCAAACAGGTTCACAATTTATCTGGTGGAAAGTGCTTTGGAAGTGAAAAAGATATTGAATTTTACAAGCAAAGTATTTAATATTCAGTGCTAAAGAATGTGTATATTTTTTTGTATATTACTTTAGAGCAGAAGATGCCATAAAATAAAACATCATGGAGCAAGGACACTCCTGGAGAGGAAACACTTGAGAAGTAGGTAAATACAGGTCCTGTGTTCCCCAGTATGTCTCTGCTGATGACACTGTTTGTGTGACAACAGCAAACAACTCGACTCAATTTCATGAGAGGATGTACTTAAGGAAAATTTGGTGCTTGATAAGAAACCATGCCCAGCTAAGCCACAGCCTAATCCTTGGTAGAAAACAAGGCTACCTGATTTTTTCATGATCATTTTTGATGTAAATAAGGGGGTTGTAAAGTCTCCCTTTTACCACCAGAGGTCATAAGCAAAACACCTCAGTCCCTCAGTCACTCTGCGGGAGGGAAGGAAGTGGGAGCGTCAGCAGAAATATTGCTACATTCCTGCTAAGCAAAACTCAGGCTGTAACCACAAGGATCCCCATCAATTGGGAGGGAAGGTGCCCAGGTTAGCAGTGCAGCCATCAGCGCATGGCAGACAGGCAGGGGGAGAGGCGCTGCTGGGTGTAACACAGATCTGTTGGCATATTTTCCCCTTTTGTATTTGCTGATTCATGAACACTTGCAGAAACTTTCTGCGTTTTGCAAGAGGTGAGCAGAATCTAAAAGCCCTGATGAAACCTGAGTGAATATTCAAAATACGCACTTGCAGATTTCCTCAAAATGAACTTTTGTTATTTACAGACACACTTCAGGAATACTAGAAAAGCATCTGATCATAATCAGAAACCAGGAGAGGGGTTTGTCCTGACCATAAAACTGGGATCAGCTTGTGGACAAGAAATACCAGCACATAATTTCTCTGACCAGCCATAAGACATGAAAATTGGAAAGGCAGCAGAAAGCTTAGGAAGAAAATCAGCTGAAGTATATCCAAGCTGTAAAACTTTAAACAGTTATTAAAGTCATGGACTGTAAACAGTGTGCACATAATTTGCGAAAGGAAATGCACTTTCAGACAAATCATTTACAGCAAATACCTTCATCTCCTCTCCCTGCCCCTCTGAGCACAGCTGTGAGCAATGTGTGTTGGAAGGAAAAGACCGAGGGTGGCAAATCAAAATGGACATTTTTTAATTCAGAAAATGTCAAGACAAGCAACTGTGCTGTGCCATAAAGCACCATCGTGTCCCATCTGGACCTCTGTGCACTCCTGATTACTGGTGGCCAGGATTAGTTGTCTTCTCAGGAGGAGCACACATGAGGAAAGAGAAATGGCATGAGGCAGAAATAATGAATTTCCAGAATTTCCCAATTTCTTCCACAGTTTTACAACTCTACAGCACACATATTTCCACTATAAGCAACAACGATTAATTACACTCATATTAAAAGAACCCTAGCCAGTTGCTCTGGGAAAGTCTCACAGTTTGTTTTTACTGAGAGATAAGGCTCTTGAAAAAGATGAGGTTTGTTTCTCAAAATTGGTAAAACCCATTTCTGAGCAATGACTAAAAGTAAGGTTCATTTTGCAGTGCGTTATTACTTACAACTCTGACAGAGAAGTTTATTACTGAAATCTTGACAGCTCATTAACTACCTTACTGAGGAACACTCGTGCTATAATAAAATTACCATCACTCCACCTTTGCAGCAAGAGAAAAAATGAGCAGGCCATTTACATATTGTGTTCAATCAACAGCCACTGAAACACAAGCCTCCAAGTCTCAAGTTAGATCCATGGTGGGGCTTCAGTGAGCTGTGGGGTTTCAGGGAAATGCCTATCTCCTGCAGAGGAAGGTCACCAGACATGGGCTCCTCCTCAGCTGCCCCTTGACCAGCCCATTCAAGAGCTTCTCAGCCATATCCTCAATTAGGGTTTCTTTCTTCTTTCCAGTAGTAGGGGGATGTTGGGGTGAGCAATGATTTCTGAGACAGTTTTCCCATTTCTAGCACTTCCCCACAGAAAAGCTGTGGGTCCACCTTCTGTTGCTCTGAAGTTGCATTAATCTTCCCTTTTTGTTGTACCTGTTCCCAAATATCTCTCATAAAAGGCTCCAGGATTTAAACACATATCACTGATGCAAATCAAGCCAATTATATTGTGTACTGCCCTTAGCAGACAGAGGAAGTTTGATCTCCCTGCCTCTCATTATAACCTGATGAGCTGGAGGGCTTGTATGGGTTCCTGCCCTCCCCTCCCCCTTACCTCCTGGGTCTTCGCTACAGTAAACACAGCAAAATTCTCAAATTTATACAGAAGTAATATTTTGTAACTCTCCTGTCATTTCTCCTCTGCTCTCTCTGCCTCTTGTCATGTCTTTCTTTAAATTGTGGTTATCGACCCTGGATAGAGTAACACTCTAGCAGGAACTTATCATTATGGATCAGAGAATGTTAAATACTTCCGGTGTCTTGCACATAACATTCCTGCCAGTGAATCCAAGAATGGGAGTTGTCTATTCTGAAGCACCATCACACACACATTTTTAGCTTGTGAATCACAGCAATTGCTGAATTATTTTCCACCCTAATGGTGACTTATCATTAGTTCTCCATTGTGCATTTCTGTATTCACATCTTATGACTAAAGGAAGCTTTTTGAATTTCTTTTCACTGAACACCCTGCAGACCTTGGATCACTTCCGCAGCTTGTCAAAATAATTTAAAATGTTATCCCTGTCCTCCAAAGTACTTGCATCATCCCCAGTTAGCTGTCATCTATGAATGGCAGAAAAAATTGTTTTTCAGTTCTATTCTACAAGATGTTTTACATGACCAAATCTATGGTAAATCCCTACTGAACATCCTTTGATATACAACCACAATTGACAAAACCAAAAACAACTCTAAGCATGTTTTTCCTTCCCTGTGCAAGTCCACCCATGAGCTAGATGTCTAAGCTGCTGTTACAGTGGGTGTAAGTTGGACAGCTCTTCTGCTCATCCTCGAGTGGTCAATGAGTGGCCAAGTGAATTTGTTGCCTGAAATGTACAGTGGTGCCCTCAGGGCAGCTATATGGGGCTGGCAGATCTGACACTAAGATTATTTTGGAGACTGGTTTGACATGATTCTTCTCAATAACTCCAGGATTGCTGGGTTTCAATCACTGTATTATCCTTTGGGTGCTTCAATGGTATTTGCTTAATAACTTGTTCTATGCACCCAAGTTACATTCCCTGAATGCTAGCTCCTCACTGTTCTCCACCTTCTAAAAATGTATGCCATATCACCACTTGACACTTCTCTAAGGCATCCCATAACCTCTTGAAAACAATTGATAGAGAAACACAAATTGCTGCAGCAAGCTCTGCAAGTTTTCCAGTGTGTATTTCATTGGGTGTTACCAATTTGAATGATTCTACTTATCTAAATGTTGTTTACACTGTTCTTTGAAAGTGCAGCCTGCATTTCTAATCCCTTATTAAAATAGTGATAAATATCTAGTCCTAATTAACCTTGTTTAGAGATGAGTGAGGCTGTTGAATTCTTCAATCTGATCCTCGTTACTCTTCACCTTTTTGAGTTGTTGGAACTCTGCTTTTGTTTTTTCTCCTCTTCCTTTCCCTGTGTTCCTCAAGGTCCTCCCTGCTCCTTGCTCTTTGTGAGGCATTTTACAGCTTGGCCATTCCAAATTTAATACTGCATATTGTGTGTGTGAGGATTAGTGGAGAATGATTGTTTTTCTTTCCTGCAGACCAGACACTGGATTCAGTTACTATTAATATTATCTGACAACAGTATTGAAAACCAATGATGTCAGGTTTTGGCTTGAGTGTACCAGTGCTATATTGCTGCTTGATTACTTCAGCCTTATGTATGAAATGGTGTATGATTGCTTTTTTGTGGGCTGTTTTGAACTAGTCTTTATGTAACAACAGATGATATGAGGCAAAATTGAAGGATACATGCAATAGCCTATATATAATCATATTTAGTTTTGCATCTTTGCTTCCAGCGTGTGCTTTTAGGTCACTGAGGTAATTTTGCTGTCATGTTTTCTCTTGTACTCACCTCAAATAGGAATCTAGACATTAAGCATAGGTATTAATCAAGGTCATTTAAGAAAAATTATTTGGCTCTTTTGTGGGTATGTTTTTTTGTTGTTGTTTTTTTGGGGTTTTTTACTATTTTTGATCCATTCCAAATATTTATTAAAATGATAGAATATCTGGACTTATTGAGAATGTTGAGCAGCAAAGGGGAGACCCATTTGCTAATGGCAAGTAGCCCACCATTTAGCATGGTTGTGATTAAAGCTTAAAATGGTCTTGGATGCAATCTTTTGAACTCCAAATTATGGCTCACATGACAGATTGATTCAGAAAAAGTTTACACTTCATTATGCTGTAAGATGATGGATAAGCTTGCAACTGCATTTGATCAGTGAAGTGTTGGAATAGGTCAGATGAAGGAGCAGATGGAGCAGGTTGAGAAATGAAGATAGAAAGTTAATTGTGGCCAAGATTAATTTCCTCTATTTGACTATGTGGGGAAAGGGTTTGAAATTGTTTCAAAGGTGTTTCTGATTTCAGAAGACAACGAAAGTATTTAGCACTGCACAAGACTTTAGGCACTAAATTTGATCTATAGATTTCAAAGCACTTCACAAACACAGCTGTTAATCAACCTGCTTGATTTTGGAAGGAGAGGCACAGACAATTTAGTGAACTCTCTCTCCACCCCAGCTTTTCCACAGCGGGTTCAATGCTGTCCCTGGTTAACACACCCTCAGACCACAGAGCAGGCATAGAAAACCGGCTCTTCTCATAATGTCCTTGGAGAAAATTGTAAGAGGGATCTGTTCTTCCTGGAACATCCTTTTGAGGCCCAAGTGAATAGGCAGGATTGCAACCTCTACTTGGGAATATTAGTTAATTGGCTACTTGTTTAGATAGCAGCACTCGGAGAACAGTGTCCCCACAAACTGATCAAAGCATGAAATCTGCATCCAAATTGGGGGGG
>VZRM01001494.1:104884-157079 GCA_013397955.1 Grantiella picta
GTGCGGGGGGGGGGCACAGGAGTGCCTTTGACCACAACTTGGTGCTGTCAGGATGATACCCTAACACCTAACAGCTAAATAAACCTGGTGTCACCTTCCAACAAGGGACCCAACCTGAACAGCTGATTTGTCAGGATCTTAGAGGCATACACATGCACCCAGCATGCAATTGCCTTTGTGCATCTGTTGCATGCAGAACATACAGCCATGTGCACAAAAGGACAGTGAAAAAAATTAATACTTCCCATTAGTTATGTGGAAACTTGATAATTTCTGTGCTTTTTTCCTTGGTTATGTATTGCCTTCTTCTTGCTCTTATACATTGCAAAGTTTCCCTCATGTCACTGAAGTTCTCCATGCTCTGTTCCATAACTGCACATGCAATGTCCAGTTAACCCAAGCACAGTTTCCAGTCCTCCGTAGCATGTGATCCTCTATGCCCCTTAGAAATCACTGACTGATGTCTCACCCACTGAAATCAAATGCTAAAATCCTGTAGACTTCACTGACGTCAGTGCTTTTCCCCTCTGTCTCTGAGATTGTTAAGCAGAAGTCATTTGACTGTAGATACTGAATGTGTCATCATTCTCAATAAGCTGCCAAAAGAAAGGGAAAATGAAGAGTTTTTCAATCATTTTAGTTCTACAGTAAATCTGGAGTTGTACACAGACCTTTCTGTTTTCTCAGTATGTGTCCTGTCAGCTCACCTACTCTTCAGAGAGTCCAATTTCATATGTGTCTCAGTCATATTATAAAACAGCCATTTCACAAAATAACTGATTTCACAATGTGATTGAAACATATTAAAAATACCATTTGCTGTATTCACAAATCATGACAGCTAACAGGGGTACTCTCAAAGCAGATGGGAATCTCTTCAAAAACTGTTTACCAATTTGGGGTATTTCACTGAATAAGAGATTATTGTAAAGGGATTTTTACACAACCATATCTGTGTACTGATGTTAAGTAGGAAGATAACTTTTCTTGAGTAACGCAGTCAGTTGTAGTCCTAATCATGAAGACTAAATAGCATATCTCCTGGCATTTAGTAGAGGTGCAAAATCAGGAGATAGTATTTATTGCATCAAAGGAACTGGAACTGGTGTGGGGCACAGATCCTGCAGATATTACCTAGGCAAAATGGCAGTCAAGCAAAAAGGAATTTTGGCTGATCTGCGCCTCTTGTCATCATGTGGCTTGAAATCTGAAAATCTAAGGCTTGAGTCCAATCATGGACACTCATGCTCAGAATGGGAAAATAAATGAACACATAAATAATGCTATCATCTAATGGTATCTTCTCATATAATCCTGACTTCGGGTTCTGTCCATTTAAACAAAAGGAAGAGCAAAAAAATATTCAGAATATTACCGTATCTAAGCCCAAATTTTAAAAAACTATTGAAATAAGGTATAGTTATTGTTGTAACAGCATCATGCAGCAACAGCATTGACAACATCACAGAACAACTGAGTAACCTATATGATGCAATGATACATTACTGACTTCTTCTATAGCACTTTTTGCCCAGAGATATCAACATGTCTCACAAAGAAGAGCATATTAACATTGCTATTATAATTACTATTGTCACTAGCCAACAAGAAATGTGCATGTCTGCACAGTGCAGATGAACCCAATCAATGTATGTGTACAGAACAGAAATGCCTGTAAATATTATTCTGAAATATTATTTCAATAGCACATTTTATATCAACACAACTGAAGCTCTTCTTAGAAGGGTGAGGGAAAATTCTTTTCTACCAGTTTATTCACTCAATGCAGATGACTCGAGAAAAGGACAATGACCATGAAACTAGCATTAATCTTCACATATAATTGATGATTTAATTGTAGTAGTCTCTCACGAAGCTAAGTAATCACTAGTTGATACAGAATTGTACTCAAGATTTACAGAGTAAACACCCATCACATTTTAGACATCAAACAATAGCCCAAGCTATAATTATCAGTTCATCATCAGTATTGTTAAGCACATCACGTAGACACTGGAAATCAATCCCAAAATACCAAAACCTCAGGCAGCATCCTAATTGATATAAAACAACCTTCATATTCAGGTTCTCGACTGATTTGAAATTAGTGTATTTAGCCAGAACTCTGGTTCTGCATTTAAAATAGAAACATGATCCAACATTTTGAGGTAAACTATCATGTTGCTGTGAAGAAAAAACTGTCAAGATAACAAAACATGGGAAGTAACAGAGAGATGAACTCCAGCAGGGGTATTGCTAGAATGTGTTATTAATTTTGGATTAGGTGTGAGTGATGGGTTTAACATTTACGCTAGAGATCAGTGTGGAAGGGTTCCTTCCAGTCCTTCTTTATCAAAAAATGGCCCCCTTTATGACCTCTCTGAAGAGCGATATGTGAAAAATTTATAACCAAACTATACGATGCTGCTAAAGCTCAGGCAAATAACAAAGGTTGTTGGCAATGATAAGTTGCAGCGTGCCATAGAGAAATCTTCTTTGTCGGGAGTTCACCTCCATTTTTCAAAAAATGGTGGAAAAATCTTTATCGAAATGGGGAATATATTTGAGAGCAGAGCAAGTGATTTCCTTGTTTAGCCAACATCTTGCCCATAGTGCAGTTGGTAACCATCTGCCTTCATGCTATTTGTCTGTGGCTCTGGCTGTGCCTGACCTACATGTGACACTTCTAAGCAGATGTGCATCAGGATACAACAGATGAGAGAATGCCAGCCCCTGCCAAAACGACTCCACACATATTGGGAAGGATGAATACCAATAAATCAGGATTAGATGGGATGCATTGTATGGCTTTTCCAGAGTAGAGAAACAGTTGAATTGTTTTATCTATTACATAAATAGATAAAAGATTTAATAGGAATATGTCTGCCTGATGTATTTGTTTTAAGTAACATAACATTTGTGTCCATCCAGGACCTTTTATTTTCAGGGCATTAGAGACTGAAACACAGGTTTGATGTCTGGAAATTGAGATTCCCCCAAAACGACATTAATTCCATCCTATTACCTTCCACTTACCTTCTATTCATACTTCATTTAACTTGTATGACTGACTGAGGCATATTATCAGAGTTCATAGGCTCAGAGTGTATATTTAAGATATTACAGGAAGTGGATGGTGGGGAGAGGGGGAAGAGGATACTTAAAATGTTTCAACAGAGATGAGCTGAGTGCAAGTATGTTGGAAGAGGGGCTCATGGAATCTACACAACAGCCAAGGCAGGAAAAGTGCTATGCTGTCAACATGCATCATGTAGAAATGGAGATAACTGTGTGCTCAGCTGGTGTCCCATATCTGTCTGATACAAGCCAGCCTGGATCCCTTTATTTGGATTGCAGGAAATGGCATTTTGTGCTAGGTGCTTTTCATTTGGAAGATGTGTTCAATTGGTTGGCCAAGGAGGGTTCATCAGGAGGAGTTTTTGAGGGACAGGCTCACTGGTGTTAAGAATAACAGTTAGGGCTATATGTGGGACTGAAACCTCAATTTTACCATCTTTTCAATATTAGCTTTACAGTTCTGCTAAGTTCTTCTCAACATAGTATCATCTTTAATTGCTACAGTGTCTTTTAGTGAAGCCTCGTCTAAGGATCTGTTTAAAACCAGACAATGCCTGTTAAAAATAGTTTGTGTAGTGATTTCTTTATACAAAGAATGAAAATAGTTTTCTCATCTAATATCTGCATGCCATCCATCATCAGTGGATATATCACAGGCAATTTATAAGCATTTGTAACAATACAGTGAACTACATGATTTGACATGCCAGAATTTTTCTTAAAAAGAACAAATGGGCAAAAATGAGAAGCAAAATTGATGAGAAAGCAGAATATATTTGATTTAATAAGGGCACATGCATCTTTTCAAAGACAGTTGAATAAATTTAGAACAGAGGTATTTGCGCCTTTTTGTATTATGATGATTATTCATATCAATAGTATTAATTTAGCTCTATGTTATTTTAATCCCAATATGTTTTCAGAATCAGAGAAAAGTCTTTTATGTCCTTGAATGTACACAAAAGCTGCGTGTTTAGTGATAACATTTTCCCTAGTATTGACTTCCTCACAATTTGCTCTTAGAGATCTCTTAGGTTCTTACTCCCAGTTCAGTTTTGCACCTGTTGCAGATGTTACTGAGAGCCACAAATCTAAATGCTGTGATCTGAGTGGTGACTACTTCAATAAATTAAGCTACGTTATAGTAAGATGAATTAGCACTCTTTCCCCTAGGCATACACTTACCAGGGCTATCAGGTTTATGTGTGCTCTCAGAGTCCTTCCCCAGTGATGCATGGGAACTGAGGAGCGATGATTCTCTCCATGCATATGTTCAAAGAGCAGGAGAGCTTTGCAAATTGTGTTGTTTGGATCACACCCTCCTTATCTCTCTGAGTGCTGGCTGGTCATGCAGTTCTGGTTCAAACTTTCTGTTAACGGGTGACTAATATGAGGTTAATACTTGAGTAACACCACAGGTACCTGAACCCAGTGGGGCAAGTGGCTATCTCCCAGAGGCTTAGCTGTTATAAAGAGATAAAACCAGGCCCTCTAGAGATAAGCCTAGGGTGGCACGCTGATGTTTGAGGGACTGTGTGCTAGAGATGTCCTTTAGTCTTCTGTCTCAGTGGAGCTAGGGGATGGAGACCCATGTGGCAACAAACACACAAGGGATATTGATATGTTAGAAACTATGGAAATGCCTGAGAATGAGTTGGGGCTTCTCCCCCACAAAAGGTAACAGGATCAATAGCCCAAATGAAATGCATTTACACCAATGCACACAGCATGGGCAATAAACAGGAGGAGTTGGAAGCCATTGCACAGCAGGAAAACCATGAATTGGTTGCCCTCATGGAGACAAGGTGAATGACTAGAACAGCTGAACTGCTGGATGGCTATAAACTGTTCAGAAGGGATAGGCAAGGAAGAAGAGGTAGTGGAGAAGCCCTGCATGTTAGGGAGTGGTTTGATTGTCGGATCTTAATGATGGCGATGACAGAGTTCAATGTTTGTGTTTGCGGTTAAGAATCAGGGGAAAGATATCCTGGTGGGAGTCTGTTATAGACCACCCAAACAGGATTAAGAGGCAGATGAAACATTCTATATGCAGCTGGGAGCCATCTCATGATTGCTGGCCCTTGTTCTAGTAGGGAACTTCAACTTACCCAGTACTTGCTGGAAATACAACACAGCAGAGAGGAAACAGTCCGTGAGGTTTCTGGAGTGTGTAGGGGTTCATAACTTCCTGATACAGCATGTGAAGGGCCCAGCTGGAGAAGATGCCCTGCTGGATCTGCTGTTCATGAACAGAGAAGGATTCAGGGGGTGATGTGATGGCTGGAGGCCATTTTGGGCAAAACATATGAGGGCACCCTCAGTCAGTTTGCAGGTGACAACAAAGGATTGAGTTTTACCTTCTTGGAACAGTAAGGAGGGGGCCAGCAGAACTGCCACTTTGCACCTCTGGAGGGGTAGACTTTGGCCTCTTTAAGAGACTTTTTCCTGTGGGAGGCAGTTCTGAGGAGTCCAGGAAGACTGGACATCCTTCAAGAAAGAAATCTTACAGGCACCAGAGCAGTCCATCTCCATATGCCAAAAGACAAACTGGTGGGGAAGAAATTTGGCTTGATTGAACGGAGAGGTTTGGCTGGAACTCAGGAAAAAAAGGAGAGGAGTGTTTATGGCCTTTGGAAGAAGCAGCAAGCAGCTCAGGAGGACTGCAAAGATGTCATGAAGTTATGCAGGGAAAAAAATCAGAAGGACCAAAGCCCAACTAGAATTTAATCTGGGTACTGCCATATAGGACAATAAAAAATGTGTCTATAAATATGTTGGCAACACAAGGAGGGCTAAGGAGAACCTCCATCCTCTGCTGAATGGAGAGAGAAACACAGTGACAAAGGATAAGTAAAAGGCTGAGGTGCCCAATGCCTTCTTTGCTTCAGTTTTTAATAGCAAAATCAATTGTTCTTCAGGCAACCAGACCCCTGAGCTGGAATACAGGGACAGCCAGCAGAATGAAGCTCCTGTAATCCAAAGTGAAAGGTCAGAGACCTGATACACCACTTAGACACACACACAAGCATATGGAACCAGATGGGATTCACACACAGATACTTAAGCAGCTGGTGGAAATGCTCAGAGACACTTTCCATCGTTTATCAGCAGTCCTGGCTAACCAAGGAGGTTCCAGGTGTTTGAAAGTTGACAAATATGTTGTCCATCTAAAAGAAGGGCTGGAAGGAGGATCTGGCTAACTGCAGGCCTGTCAGCCTGACCTCAGTGCTAGGGAGGGAAGGTCATGGAGCAGATTGTCTTGAGTGCTGTCATGCAGCATGTTCAGGACAGCCAAGGGATCAGGCCCAGCCAGAACAAACATGGGTTTGTGAAAGGCAGGTCCTGCTGGACCAGCCTGATCTCTTCCTATGACAAGGTGACCCTTTTAGTGGATGAGGGAAAGGCTGTGGATGTTGTCTGACTGAAGTTTGGTAAAGCCTTTGACACTGTCTCTCACAGAATTCTCCTGGAGAAAACAGGTGCTCATGGCTTGGACAGATGTTCTTTGGGTAAAAAACTGGCTGGAAGGCTGCGCCCAGAGAGTGGGTGGTGGATGGAGTTAAATTCAGCTGGCTGTCAGGTGTCAGTGGTATTTCCTAGAGCTCAACACTGGGGTCACTTCTGCTCAATAACTATATTGATGATCTGGATGAGGAGAACAAGTGCACCCTCAGTAAGTTCACAAATGACATGAAGTTAGGCAGGAGTGTTGATCTGCTGGAGGGCAGGAAAGCTCTGCAGAGGGATCTGGGCAGGCTAGATCAATGGGCTGGGGTCAGTTGTATGAGGGCTAACAAGGCCAAGTGTCATGTCCTGCACTGGGGTCACAACAACCCCAGGCAGTGCTACAGGCTGGGGGCAGTGTGGCTGGAAAGCTGCCCAGTAGAAAAGGACCAGGAGGGGCTGGTCAACAGCTGCTGAACATGAGCCAGTGTGTGCCCAGGTGGCCAAGAAGGTCGATGGCACCTCTTATGGCCTCTGTCAGCAATAGTGTGGCCAGCAGGACCAGGGCAGTGATTGTCCCCTGTACTCAGCACTGGTGAGGCCACACCTCAAGTGCTGTGTTCAGTTTTGGGCCTTACACAAAAATAAAGACATTGAGGAGCTGGAGTGTGTCCAGAGAAGGGCAATGGAGCTGGGGAAGGGTCTGGAGCACAAGTCCTGTGAGGAGCAGCCGAGGGAGCTGGGAGTGTTTAACCTGGAGAAAAGGAGGTTCAGGGGCAACCTTATCACTTTCTACAACCGTTTGAAAGGAGGCTGTAGCCAGGTGGGGATCAGTCCCCTCTCCCAAGTAATAGAACACCAAGAAATTACCTTGGGATGGACCAGAGGAGATTAAGATATTAGGAAAAATTTCTTCACCAAAAGGGCAGTCAGGCATTGGAACAGTCTGCCCAGGAAAGTGGCTACATCACCATCTCTGGAGATTTTTAAAAGAGATGTAGATGTGGCACTTAAGGAATTAGATTAGTGCTGGACTTGGCAGTGCCACATTAACAGCTGGACTCAATGATCATAAAGGTCTTTTCCAACCTAAATGATTCTAAGATTCAATGATTCTAAGAGGTGAGGCAAGAGGAATTACAGTGTCGCATTCAAAATTCCCAGGCACTTTGCAGCTGACACAGGACCTGCCATCAATATTTTAATCCAGCATTTTTCACAAAAGCGACAAGGCCTTCTAGTTAACTTGATTTTTAAAGTAAGTAGCAGCAATTTGTAGAACTGAGTAATAAAATTACATCAAAATGACAGTCTTTAAGACAGAGCAAGGAAAAATTATAGTGCTTTCTTCTGCACTAATGATTTGAGATGTATAGCTAGACTTTCGGGAATAAGGCTACAGAATTTTTTTTTTTTGTTGTGGTTTTATTGGTGCAATCTTCTTGTAGGTTTTCACTGTAGCATTTAAGCTCCAAGATTTCCTTTAAAATCACAAAACAATAGATTAATCTCAGCACTAAGGAAATAACCCTTTTTTTCCTGAAAGTTTTTTAGTAGGCTAATTTTTGTCCTTGTAAGAGTAATATACACAGAGAAAACAAAGCCTTTCCCTAACAGAAAACCTTTGACAGAACCCCAGCAACAACTGTCAAACTGTCAAACTGTCTAAATGGTCTCAGAAAAGTGGGTTATCCTTGAGATTTTGTGGAATTAATGCCAGACATTAATTTTTGATCTTCCAGAGGGTGCAATTCTTCTCACCTAAACGTAGGCATCTACAGAAGAGATGTCTCCATCTGAGCTATTTTTTCTTATCAGCAGAGAGAAATGAGCCCTTCTCCCTTGTGATTCATCTTGTCCTGAGGTAATCATCCAAACCAGATCAGATGACTCATGAACCAGAAACGCATGTTTCTATCCATTAGTCTAGGAAGGGAACCCTGGTCTAGCTCAAGTGGAGACATCTACCTGGCAGATGCCTCAGGTTAAGCAAGATGAATGCTATCAAGTGTCTCTCCAACATTTCTGTGTCCTTGGTAGAGTAGACGGGAATAATTTGTCATAAAATTGTTCAAAAGAAGTATTCAAAAGAGGATCCTTCCATGTAATAGTTTGTTACAGGGCATGGTCACTTTCTTTCTGGAAGGAAGAGCTGAAATAAAGCAGTTTCCCTGGCAGTGATAAAACATAAAAGGCAGAAGTGGTCTCCATAAAAATTTAGGGATGCAATGAAATTGCACTTTGCTGCTCTAACAAAGGATCCATCTTTCTGAATTCCAGAAAAAAGTGAAAGGCAACACCATACAGAACAAAGATCCCCTATACTCTTCTTAGCACTCTGCTCATTTGAGGGGTGGAAGTGGCAGGTGTGTCATCAAGGATTTGTGTTATTAGAGGGATAAGGAGGAAAAGAAAGAAAAATAAGACATTTAAAACTGATTCATAAATTCCAGGTGTGTCTTTGAAGAATACTAAAATACTCTATTTCCTTTTGTTTACAGTATAGATCTTATTCTCAAATAAGTCCAATGGGAAAAATAGAGCCTAACTCCATATTTATTACATTTCTGGAAATGTGCCTGTGTTTATTACTCGCATCTGCTGTTAGTGACTGATCTTGAGTAGAATCCAGAAGTCCTGAATAATACTTGGCTTTCTTTATTATGGTAAAAAAAAATTGCTCTTGCAGGCTCACTGCAATTAGCAAAGATTGTATTTTGTTCTGCATGCCCTTTTCTAGCAGTAATCCAATACTGATTTGCCTCAGAGGGTCTCAGCAATAACTGGGTCAAACTCTCTCATAACTCTTTCCGCTTGACCTGGAAAATTGACACTACCATAGGAGTGCACAGTATATATGTATACTGTCAAAACACCATGTGTATTTCAATCTTGCACTCAGTTCTTCATTTATTCACCTTCCTTTTATGATTTATTTGAAGTTTGTCCATATCTCAATTTCCTTCCCAACCTATTTAGCCTCAAGATAAAGAGCACTTAGCTGTTAGCAGGAGCAAAATTCATCTTCACAGAGCATTTATACTGAGCATGTTCTAATTAAGTCAGTTAAAGCACCTATCTGCAATTCAGCATGTCTGAGCAGCTCTCCATTCATCAGTGATCTCCTGTAAACACTTAGGACATCTTGACCTTGACTAGTTGTGAGCATAGAAAACACAGAGACTGAGATTCACAGGCTGCTTCTTGGCAGTAGGGTGGCAGCATTTTAAGCTACTTCCCCAAGCTGTTCCCAGTCATGAATGCAAAGGACCAGGAGGAACAGTGGGAGCTCATGGAGACCACGCTGAGGTCCCATGGCAGGAATGCAGAGTGCCACGAGGGGGAAACCTCTTGGCAGGGTCAGAGACACGATGTGATACGACGTAGATTGTCTATCTGATACTCACCCAAGAAACTGGGTAAACCACATTTTTCTACAATCTGAATGAAATATATTCGTAGTTGATTTTGCAGAAATACAATATTTTAAAATTAGGCCCAGGTTCAACTGGTGTAATCTTTCCCCACCTACACCTGCTGTTTCTCCTTTTAGCTGACTCTCAGAAGCTGGTACAGATATCATCAAGGTTTCCTCATTACCATGGTCTGAATGTTTCACTAATTCTATGTACAGCACCCATAAAAATTTTCCGTTTTGGAAACTCCATACGTACAGATAACATTTCAGTAAATGTTAATATCTAGGCTTTTGAACCAGCAGAACAGGTTGTACTGAAAAATGCGTGGTTTGCATGCATGAAACCAGGACAGAGAGGTTTGCCGCTCATGTTCCTGTGTTTTGCCCAAATCCAGAGATTAAAGCAATCCCCAGAATATGTGAAATCCAGTTCTTATTCCAGTCATAACCAAAGTGGATCTGAGTCCACGCTTACCCCCCCGCAGAGTGCCTAAGCACCAGGCTGTGTAATATAAGGATCTCCTGTCAATGCCACTCCTCTTCATATCTGAAAGGTTATTGGGGTAGGAACTGCTTCCCTGGTATTACAAATCCCGAATGAATGTCCTGACCTCTACTCCATCCGTCTTTCTCTCCTGCCTCTGGCTCAATTTATATTTAACCAATAAGCCTTTGTATAAAACAAGCACTACATTCTTTACTTCCTTCCCAGCATTTTGAATGCCGTCTGTACTTTGCACTTCATTTCATGAGGGATTAAAATGCTTGAAATAGATTTGATATGTTTTCCTTCAGCCTGAAGTGATAATTGATATAATTTTCTTCTACAAGAGAATTTTTTTTAAGTTTTAATTTTGGCTCAGGTTTCATAGTTCCTGTTTTTACATTTTTTCAGTTTGAGGGATGAGCTGAAGAATCAATTTTTTAAAAAACATCCCAATTTCTCTTTGTTCTGTTCATTATGCTATCTGCTGTCAACTGCCTTGAGGTTTTGGTAACGGTTCAGACACTGAATGTCCTTGCCAGTGGAGACTAAGCTTAATAATTTAACAGCATTTTCAGTGTTCAAAGCCGGGAGAGTTTGAGCTGTTAAGCCTGCTGGTTGTAGTTGCACAAAGTCCTATTACACAGTATAAAATGCTCATAATTTTCAATCTATTAAACCAGGCTCATTGCATTTTGCTCTTATTCCCCAATGTTTAAAAAAAGTGCTAATTAAGCAAAATGAGTGCAGCTCCAGTTTTATTTAAGGGAATTTTCCTTAAATTCCCTTAAATAAATTTTCTTAAACTAGCCCAGACAAAAACTTTGAAGGTGAGGTAAAGTAAGATAAATTTTAACTCTCAAGGAATGGATAGAGATATAATCAGGAGCTCATTATGACCTAGATATTTTTGGCATTCATATATAGATGGCAGATAGGTTTCCTGTATGTCATCCCTCTAGCAAAAGAGAGTTGAAAGCAGGTGGATTTTATAATCCTATCCTTTCTCCACTCCCGGAATGCTAAGGATCGCAGTGAACGAAACATATTTTTCCCACAGAGAAATCACAGTAAGATACTTCCTCTACCAGCATGTTTTGCCTCTCCTCAATTGGCTGAGGATATATCTCCCCCTCGAGGGGTGAGGTTAGGAAACAATGGGGATCCAAAGAGAGGTAGCAGCTTCAGCCTCTTCTACAAAGAAGCCCTGATGAACATCCTGTGCTTTGCCTATTTTTATCTCCATTGTGCTCAAAAATTTCATAAAAGCCCCTATTAAACTTCAGCATAAGAGCAGCTATAGGCAGGAACTGAAGGTTTGATGACATTAGGATAAAGTTATGACCAGCCTGGTGAGGTGTGGTGACCTGGATAAAAAGGGAGTCTTATACACATTTATAGGAAACACACATACATATGAAGCCAAAAACCCCTCACTGACAACTATTTGCATAAGTGGGGATTTTAAACAGAAAGAAGTGATGCAATTATGCTTTTGATCTCACTGACAAGTAAAAGCTTTGGATAGCATCCTCTAAATGCAGCAAGAAAGTAGAAAAACACCTCCAAACAAACAGAAGATAAGGACCTGGATGAAAAAGACAAGGTATTACATAGAAGTGTGTCGCTGCTGTGTGAAGGTGGTGTTTCCTGTTGCCCAAGGGGCTGAGACCACACCCAAGGCATGACCCCTGGCTACCAGGAATTGATGCTCTGGCATATATGTCAGGCTTTTTTTTGCCATCTGAGAAGCGCTGAGGCTCCCAGCATCTCCACCTGCTGCTCCAAAGGAGTACAGCCCTGAGTGATGTCTCCCAGCCCCACATTTCCTATCCATACACATTATTCCAACAGTAGTAGACACTTGCATTTCATAGTGGAATTCTAGAGAGGCCTAGACTGACACTGGCTGCAATGGTACTTGCATGTAGCCAGCCATCTACATGGAGACCCCAAAATGGAGTGGTCTTCAGCAACATTCCAAACCTACACCAACTCTTAATCAATTCTGATGAAGCTAACAAAGAACAGCAAGATGTTAAGAGAGCTAATGCTGATTAGAAATTAAACAGAATCCTATTTGACAGCTAAATCCTATTAAAGTAAGGAGGTGGATTACAAACAGCATGTTTGATAATGAAATGGGCATGAGGAAAATGTTCTGTAGGCTAAAAACAAGAGAACACAAACCTAGTCTTAACACAGGATGTGTGTCAAGGCTTATTAACAGCTCATTTCAGTTATTGTGATGGCTGGTGCTGCACATGATCATACTGGAGAAATGACAGACAAAGCAACCAGTCCTTGTATATACTTTTATTTGCTTTGCGATGGCAGGAGCCTGCCCATTAGTCACCAAATGCGAGACTCAGCAAATACCACAGACAACTGTATGCTATCTGGTCACCCTGTCATAAACTGACATGTCAAGGACAAGTTTCCTCACTTGTTTTAGATGTTCCTCTCAGGATGGAAAGAAAGAGGCCTGTTCTCCTCCAGCAGCTATATTGGGTGGTCTGCTAAGGTGGGCAGAGGGGTCCCACCTAGAGCTACGTGTGTGCTGCACAACCAGGTGCCCTCTTACACCGGCAAACACCAAATCCAACAGGACTGTAAAAGCTGGAGAATTGAACTTTTATGCTAAATAGAGGCATCTCACAACATTTTGAGATTATGGACTGAGTATTTTGGTCTCCTGGGTCTCAAAAATGGCTATGCTAGGTAAGCAGATTCGTTGAAGTGTTCACTGATTCCACTTTGATCCAACCAACTCAGGCTGTGAGCACACAGCCGAGACCAGCCAGTTTGGTCTGGTACCATGAGAAGGGTATTTCATGTTGCTGGAGGCATTGTCACTGAGGAGCAGCACTGGCTGTCCTGTGCTGAAGACCTGAACATACGCCACCACCCAGGGCTCTGTGGTGTGGTGAGAGCACACTGGTTTTCTGAGTGATACCACACTCTCACAAGCTTTACAGACACCATCTGTTACAAACTGTGTCCTACCACTGCGTAAAAACCAAATGCTACCTCCGAGTCATCAGAAAGAAAGATGCAAACCCAAACCCCAGCAGCCTGACCTTTTTACAACATCCCCACTTAAAAGCATGCAGCAGTAGACGAAAGGCAGGCTCAGCAACTGGTATTAAAGAGAGGGACATTTGCAATGCAGTGGGAAAGGAAGACAGATGGGATGTCTCACTGTGAAAGGGCCCTGCTATGACAGTGCACAGCCATTTCATGAGACAGACATCAGATGCTGAGGAGGAGGAGTTGCAGTCAGTGAAAGGGAAGTTACTTGGCGTGCTAGAAGATATTTGTTATATTATTTCCTGACTCTGTATGCACAGAAAGCAATGTTATGGGAGAAAATCTTTTTTTCAGATTATCTACTTTTCAAACTAACAGAGACTCAACAAAGAGGGAAATAAATCCATAATGTGTGTACTATGTATCTATGTTCTGAATCAATATTAGAGATGGGCTACCAGTGTGAAAAGCCAGAGATCCAGGCCAGAGATGCATGCAGAATTACAGGGACAGAGAGAAATCCATATGCTCAGTGTATTTCTCTACATTCTATGCCAATATTCAAGCCAGTTTATTCATGTGAAAAATTAGTGCTACATAGTTTAGAGGGGGAGAACACATCAATAGTTGTACTGTGGAAACGTGTGCTAAATAACAAAGATCTCCTTCATGCTATGCATTTATATTGCAGAGAAATTCTACAGTCCCCCAAAATATTTAAGTTAAGCAGCCTTTTTTGAAAGAAAAGTATTTATGCTTTCCTGTGAATTTTCTTCCAAACTTCATCAGGGCTGCAAAAAGTTACTCGCTACACCATGGTGCTTTCTACAGCACTCATCATGGTAGTCGGTGGCCTCTCTGAGCCTGAGGAGAGCAGAACTGAGGCATCTCCACAGGGACCAGATCTTCCCTCTGTGTCTTGCTTCCTTCCCCTGTGATCAGCCGTGGCTTCCTCTCTCCACACTCTGCTGCTTGCCCTGCCTTTTCTCCATTTTACACAGAACTGTTGAGTTTTGCAGTTTTGCGGCACATGAAAAGGAGAGGCAGGTGAAGTCTGATCCACCGTGTCCAATTCTCTGGGATTTGGTTGTTTACTACTAAAACCTGCTTCTTTTGCCAGCAGTCACAGCAGCAGAGCTGGCACAGCGTAGGTGCAGGGATAAAGAAAGGTCTTCTCCTTACACAAGGCTTGCCCGGTCCCAGGTTCCCTTGTCTTTGACCCTTGCCTCCCTCACACACATGCCAATTTATTGCCTCTCACACAAAGGCTGCCTTCTGCGAGCACCAGGCTTGCACAAGCTGTCCTTCCCTGCTGTTCTCTTTTATCCCTCCTCTGCCTTTGCAGACATTTTCTCTCTTTTAGCTTATCAACACCAGGAGGGGCTGAGCTGAGCTGAGACCTCACTCTTTTCTATGGCTGCTGTCTCACCCCCATCAACACCTGTCTCTTTCATAAATTAATCCAAAACCAGTCAATAACCTCGTCAAATAAACCATGTCCCTTCTTTTGCACACACTTTTATCTCACTCTGATTAATATCCCAACAATGAGTCACCAGCTGTTTAGCCTAATTTTGGGCATTCTACAATAGACCAGCCTGTTCTGGAGCTCACCGTTCATTTTCTATGTCAACAAAAGAGATATTTCTTTAGGAAAGAAAAATGCCCCAATGCCCCACTCAACACATTCAGGTCCTTATGAATAATTGTCCCCAAATAAGGCCCTTCCTTATTAAAATAACATATAATATGTGCATTTGAGGGCTGCTTATAAGCATACCTTGCAATCTTGTGCAAGATCAGTAAAGTGCAGCAAACCTGTAAGGGAAAGACATATTCAATCAGCCCTGGGAAATGTTTCACGTACATTTTGTTGGGTGTCTGATCTGAGCCTACTCCTAAACTTGAACTTGATAAGTCTTGCTAAAAGTTCAGGTAAGGCTCTCCCCAATCTGCCCCAAAAAATGATCTTGTGCATATAAGAACTAATATGCAAATGAAGGTATCAAATCCCGCTGTCCACGTGGCTCCTTTAAATCCTTTTTTACAATTAACTTCTTCCTGAGAGGACTGTCAGATCTGCTGGCTCACAATGTTACAGCTGTGAAGCCAGGAAAACTGATTTCAAAACTTCAGAACAACAGACTATTTTTATGAGTGTGGGGAGATGTGATAATTTTTGTCAAGAGCTATATGTAACAGGCAGGTAGGTAGCAGTTCATGTTGTTTGCCACAGGCACTGCAAGCAATGATGGAGAGAAGCAGGATTTTGGAAAGTGCCAGACTCATGTATTACACTATCAGAAATGTGGTGATGAAGAAAACATATACCACTTACATTTGGGCAACATGTTTTTGTTCAAAGAATGTCTTCTGATTTCTGTCTTATCTGACCATATATATTTCAAAAGACAGCTCATTTTTAGTTTTTAGAAAGCATATGATGGGTTCAGGTACTGGCCTGAGATCTGAGCTCCCAGGGAGCAATTTCATGTCAGATTCTCATACCTGGTACCTCTGTGGCTTTGGGTGTGCCTGATCCTACAGGGTACTCTGCATTGTGCAAGACCCAGCACTGAGTCCCCCGAATATCTTACACATATGATTAATTTTTAGTCCCTTTGACTTCACTGGCTAAACTGCTTAGCTGGATTCACTCCTAGGCACCTAATCTTCCTGCTTGTATTTCAATACTAACAAAATGAGGATAATTCTTTCTTTAATATAGATGGGTACAGCGAGCATTAATTAGTTAATATATGTGGGGTGCTTTGGAGATACAGAGGCTATCTACATGTTAATTTATGCAGATATTGGAAGAAGTAGAGGGAAATAATTGCTGTCTCTCACCTGTGGAGGGTTTCAGAACAGCATTCATTCCCTCACCCGCTGTAGAACAGAAACTAAATGCTGAGACAAGCCCACGCTCAGGAGACACTCAGAGCACGCTTATCAGATTTAACTCACTTTCCCATTTAAGGGAATGCAATCAGCTCCATATTTGCATTTCCCTTGCAAATGAGCCTCACTGACTCCTTAGGCTGGCTTTGCACTAGCTGCTTCTTGTGTCTCAGTAGCCTCAGTAGCCTACTGCCTCAGCACTGTAACATGCTTTCATCTATCCTGTGTCTGTACTTAAGGATCCTGGCAAGGAGGCTCCAGCACTGGCGATTGGCAGATTCTCATCCGTTCTGGTTTTGAGATGCTGAATTTGGGCCATGTGAGATCTTGGTTTGGCCAACTGCTTACCTTGGATCTATAGATAAATAAATAAAGCACATAAAAGGGACTGGTTTATCTCACTTCATTCTTTAAGTTGTTCATGCAAGGTTTGTTTCCTCACAAGCTCTGTAAAGTGGCTTTGGTGAAGATGCCCTTGCCATGGGCTCAGGAGATCTGTGAATAGTATCATTATCTCTCCAGAACTGGAAAGCCTTGGCAGCCCCTAGTTCCCTTTCCCACCTGATGGAAGTAATAAGCCACTGTTAACCATAGATCCAAGCTTCTTCTCATATCAGCTGGAGAAAAGCTGGATAGCAGAGGTTCTGGAGTTTCTGGGCCTTGGTCCTGGGATTTCTGCCTGATGTTTCAAGCCCACCCTCTCCGGCTGCGTTGCAGATTTGGTTGTTTTTCCACTGAGAAACTATTTCTCCGGCCGAAAATGGAGAGTGAACGTAAATGCAAAGCTTTATACTCAGCTGTTCATCTGCTTGAGGACCTGAGGAAAGCAGGAAGAGACCTAAATAGGGCTAAATAAACTATAAAAAAGACTCTGGGCAAATCCCTTGGAGATAAAGATCTCAAGAAACTCTTTCTAATCCTGATGGAGTTAAGCCTGGAAGTACCTGCTGCCTGTCAGCTGGGAAACAGCTTGAAATGTGAGGTTGGGGGGGTCAAGTCTGCCCCATCCATCCTTCGGGATCACATCACTCAGCAGGGGTCCTGGCACCTAGGGGAAGCCCAGAGCCACAACAGACACCAGAGGGGTCTGGCTGGGGGGGCACAGGCTACAGTGAGAGCCCTTCATACATCTCTGGGCAACATGACAGCTCTCCTGAGTGCAGAAACAATTATAAAATTCACCTTAAATAAAGCTGATACTGACTGGAAAATGTTCTTGATATGTCAGAACAGTATAATGTAAAATCTCAACAGCAACTGCATGTACCCATACGTTCTGAATTATATCTTCTCTTTCTCTAATAAAGTTTTATTGCTAGGAAGCTTGTTGATGATAGAAAACAAACACTCTGGATGAAAATGAAGAGAGTACACTTTTCTCACTTTTTTCTTCCTTGTTTACCAAGGCACATTAGGTCCTGAATAAACTTTTATTCATTTCTAAAGTGAATACCAGCTATTCAAAATTACATCAACCATGTAGAAAATTACATCAATAATGCAGAAAATACATGAAACCTCTGGCTGATACCTTGTGGCTTTCTGGAAACTTGCACCTTTCCAGGAAGAGGGTTGCCACCCATGAGGCAATTGGCTTCCAGCTCATGGAGATAACAGCCACATGTCCGGGATTATTGCTAACACAAGAATTTTACCTGCAGACAGCTCTGCTGACTATTAGCAAAACCAAGTTTTCAATCCCTGTGCATAGGACTTTATTCAAATATTTAATGCAGCACACAGAGCTTATAGCTCTAAAAACATTATGTGAAAACCCGTGTAGTAACACCATAGGAAACTGCCAGTTAGTGTTTGCTCTACAGCCAACCCATTACACAGTTACGATGAGCCAGATTTTCTTAAAATTTACTACTGGCTCATCAGAAGAAAAGCATTTCAGAGTTGTTTATATTTTTTTAACACGGAAGCTTTCAAAAACTCAGCTGTATATTTTGTTTTTGTTATGGTATCATCCATAGGCTCTGCTTGAGGTTGCTGGATACAGTACAAACAGAAACAAATCAAATCAGAGACAATCAAATCCAGTCAGAGAGAAATCAGAAATCAGAGGCTGTCTGTATCTCGCAGACTTTAGTCTTAGCAGGTGAGGCAGATAAAGGAGAGAAGGTAGTGCTGGAGAGGGGAAATCCATGTAATGATGGAGGAGCAGTGGCACGGAGAGATGAATTGACTTTGGCCAAGGTGATGTGAGAATCCTGAGCAGAGCCAGGAAACGAGGCCAGAGCTCCTGAGACCCTCAACCACAAGGTTTCCACTCTGTGCATCTTTCTCTCTTTTTGCAACAGAAAATGTTTCAGCTGAACATCTGCAGTTCCCCAGATTCCTTCTACTGTTTTTCAGTCAGGGATTTTGAAGCCAAGCAACCCACTCTTTATCTGGGCACACCCTCACGTAGTCTGCCTGTGTTCGACAGGTTTGTTTTCAGGCTCTGTGCTGATGATAATAATTATGACAGTGAGCTTTTCAAAGCAGGGATGAGAGAATGACAATTTATTTGGCTCAGTTTCTCTGCCTAAACTAGTAAACAAATTTTATCATTTCAGATGTGAATAGGAAAGGGATAGTCTCCTGTTATGCAGTATGTGATTCTCCACCACAGAGACTCATGCCTTTTGCAGCCTTTATGATTTCTAAATTCCAATTTCAATGTCCATCACTGGGCCAGGTGACAGCAAAAAGCAGCCGGTACACGGGGTGGTGGGGTAAATGCACCATCCAGCACAGGAGGGATATTTCCAGCTCCATTCAGCCTTGTGGCCTCGTTGTGCTGTGTGAGCCACAGCCCAGGCGCAGATGAGCAGCTGATAGCAGAGCAAAGGCATCCAGTTCTGGTTGACAAGTCAAGCAGTGCCCATGCTGTGGTGCAAATGAAAGAGGTGAGCAGCCACAGCTGGGAAGTTTGGAAGTGGGACCAGCTGAGTGAGGTTGACAGGTCCAGGGCTGTCTGGGAGCAAACCTGCACTACCACCTGATGCACGGCAGTGATGTGGGAGCAAGATGTCATCCAACCCAAACCATCTTGCAGATGGCTTCTCAGCTTAGCTAAGCAGTTCAGAGAAAGCAATCGTGTAACATAATTACAGTGATTCTGGCATCAAAGCTGCGTTGCACCACTGAGGCATATCAGCTTGTAGCCAGGAGAGCTCCAGCATGGCATGGCATGCATTGGATAGAGCAATCCCTGTCTTGCAGAAATATGTATGCATATGTATGCATGCATAGTAGATGATGCTGTGGAGCAAACCTGGTTAGTACCATACATGCAGCCAACATGGCTCTGGATCCCAAACCATGCAGGTGGTGCAGTCGTGTTGCAACATTCACTTTTGGGATAATTAAAGGCACCAAGCATTCCAGCAACTTGCAAGTGACTGCAGACAAAGCCTTTAGGATTCATGTTACTTGTCTCTTCTAAATGCAAAGGGATGTGGAGGATCAGCTCAACTAGAAAAGCAAGGCACTCTCAGAGAAGGGTGGGGGGAAAGACATTCTAAATAGATCTAGATAATATACAAGGGCAGAAAAATATGTTTACATGTAATAACAACTTACAACCATGTTAAGGAAGAAAAGAAGCTTACTTCTAAATGCCATATTAAGAAACCTCTCTGAGCAATGTTGTGGACAGGTTTGTTATTGATATTTGCAGCACAGATGCTGAAGGATGTCAAAGCAAGGACACCTATTGATCCAATATTGGAAACCAGTGGAAATGAGGATCAATAAAGAGACCACAGTTCTTGGCTTCAATTACTTTTAGATTTCACCCTTTGCCAGCCAATCGTTGGTGTGTGTGTCTGTATCCAGTGATGCCTCTGCCTGCCTGTCTAATCACTCACGAATGGAAAATGTACTTCACAGGGAAGGCATTCAGTACTACCAGTAAAAGATTTGGGACAGTGTGGTTGAACAAACTCAGCCTAAAATAATGTAATTTCTTAGGAATGTAGATGTTCATTTGTCAAAGTGTAGGTGTGTCATTATAAAGATCTCTTGGGTTAGTAAATGTGACTTCTTGGGTCCCACTTTATACATAGCACTCTTGATAGAAACCTGAAATCACTGAAGCCTCAAGCCATCAGATGAAGTCTTTGCACAAAATGACAGTCAAGAGAGGCAGGACGGGAACATGACCATGAGTTGAACAAAGTTGTTTGAACTTCCTTGGTGAATCACCTGAGTATCAACAGCTTTGCACACAAGCAGTCATTCTAACGAGATCTCACAGTTCAGAAGTTCACAGGCAGCCCCAGTAGACTGCAGCTAATTAATGCATTACTGTCAGCATTACTATCATTTTGGCTTCCCATGAAATATGAGATGACTTTCTCAATGATGGCTGTAGGATGAGTAACAAGACTGGTGAGGCATATACAGGAAGTTTCTGTATGCACTCAGAGTCAACCAGCAGTCATTACTCTGCAGCCTGTTCTATGGGGCTGGTGCACACTGTCAAACTTTCAAAATGACTCTTTCAAAAATGAACTGTATGCAACTTTGCAAACACCTGCTCTGCACAGAAGGGATTATTTTGATACCAAATTTGAAGCTTCAGAAGTCAGGATGTGTCTACATAAACAGGTGTGGATGAGTGCGTGTGCTTTGCATATTCTCAAAGGCAGGTGGAAGAGGAGCACATCTGCCTGCACACAGCTGGGCTACTTATTCTTAGATGTGTTCAAATCATGCCCTTTCTCTTTTCCCCTCCAAAGAAGGCTGATCATATCACTCAGTCAATGCTGTGTAAGTCGTTTGCTCAGTTTATTTACTACTGCACCCCCTTTTACCTCAAAACCATTAATGGGTTTATATTTTTTCCTTAAAGCCTCCCCAAAATCAAAATCAATTTTCAGATGAATTTTCAAGCCTTTAAGGAAATATTACTGCAGGTGTTTTTTACACGTACAAAAATGGGAAGTTGTCTGGTAATTCTTTTGGCAGCCCTTCAGTTTTACTGTAAGACAGTAAATAATGAGACAGCTGGTGAACTGTGGGGAATCTGTGGCTGAAAAAACTTTGGTGCAAGAAAGCTGATTAAGTGATATTCACAGTGCTTCTAAACTTGACAGCAGCTGAAGCATAGCAGCAGGCTCAGCTCCGGACTGGTTATTGCCTTGGATGGCATGAGCAACATAGGTGGGGGATCTGAAAGTGACTATTTGATTTCCTTGGTCAGATAAACTTGCAGGGAAATTATGCTCATTTTCAATTAGATAGGTATGAGGAATGCAGTATCATATGCTGACTATCTTATCTTTCAGGCAGAGAAACTTCATGTTAAAAGGTGAAACAGGCTCTATTACAAACCCCAGTGAGAGAGAGGATAGAGAGAAAAAGATGGATAAAGGTAGGAGAGTGCCATGCTTCAGACCAGTGCAATAGATTGTGCTTTCTAACAGCTTACAGTTTTGGAGTAGGCTATATTTTGAGGTCTTTAGTTCAGACTACCCATTAACATGGAAGATTAAAAACTGTATCCTGCTTTGTCGCAATGTGGGTTTTTAGGATTCCATGTGCTCCCTTTGTTTTCCTGCTCTGTATGCCATTGTTTCATTTTGAAATATGCACTCTGCTGTACCTGAAAACTTATTGGTGTGTTCCCCCTGTCAATTCTCCCCCTCCATCTCCTGGGACTGGCTCCAGGGGAGAAAAATCCCGCCCATTCTCTTCCCCTTATAAGCCCGTGTCTGCGTCAGAGAGAGGTCTTCCATCTCTGCGCTGCTAGCACCTGCTACCTGCCCTGTCTCCTTTCCCCCTTCTCCTTCCCTGCTCCCCTTTTCCCCATACCCCAAATAAACCTCCCTAGCAGAACAGAGATGGAGTCCAGTTCGTTCTTTCGTCTCACTATGTTTCCTGCTAGAATTTCTGTGGTTGGGAGACTCGCGCCATGCCGCGGGACCCCGGGGGCCGCCAGCTCCAGATCCGGTGGAATTACACGGACCAGGGACCAGGTCCGAGGGGCAGCCAGCTCCTGCCGCTCTCCCAGACCCTGCCGCATCACTGATTTATCCAGAAGGTGCAAGGGGAAGCTATGAAAATCCCATGGGCAAGGCATGATTTTGCTTCTGGGCTGCTTGTACCCCTGGGTTGCCTTTACTCTGCCTTTCTCTGAAATAGGGGCAGAGTACTGGGGTTCAGTTCTGCTGCTGCTGAACCCCTAACTCAGTTCACATAACACAACACTCAGACATATAATGTGGTGAACAAAAGAAGGTTCTCACACTCTCTGAACTGGATGGGGGTGGAAGCCTCCTTAGACTGAAAACTTCAGTTTTGAAATGAGAACATGGCTTGAATGAGAGAAGTAGGATCTAATCCAGAGAAAATAGGTTCTCACCTTTCCCCCACTGTTTCTGAACATTCAAAAGGTGGACTGGTGCAACTTTTTCTTTCAGTGAGTTATTACTGTGAGGGGCCAGATGGGTTCTCCTTGAACCAAAGCACTACTCAGTCTCAGTAGAAAGTGCAAAGTTTACCCTGCTTCTTTGAGTGCTGGCAAATTTGAGTGCTGAGGTACATTCCCCAAAGGTATGGAAAGTATAAAATCAGTCAAGTTTCATTATGAATGGGTTTACTAATTTAGCAGACTGTGGTTGAAAATTTCCAAACTAATGTAATATCTCCTCCTTGTCAAATTCTTAAATCTAGAAAAGCGGTGATTTAGAAACAGTCTATTCAGCAAGACTGCAAGCGAAAGTGCTTCCAACTAGTAAAGGTACGAAAAACATGGAAACCTTGGGAGAAAGGATTGGCTAACAGAACCATGGCCAGTGAAATCCTTGTGTAGATGCAAAAAAATGCCAAATGCTTGGAGGCAAAAACTGAGTGGCGGACAAATACAGCACTATTGCAAGGCATGGATTGCCTATTTGCACCTTCATGCGACTCCTTGGATCACAGCAGTGCCCTTGGGGGTTAAACCAACAAATATGTCTATGTGCTTGTGAGCTCAGTTGGCATTTTAGAGCTCCTCTGCAAGCTTGCTTCCCACCCAAACTCATAGATTTTGGATACTAAAGCCTGTCACATTAAAATTGTCTCTGGATGTTCTGTCCACAACGTGACCTGAAGCATTTTCTTCAGAGCGGCTGATACATTTCAACTCAACGCAGCAGCGCTCAGTGCCATGCTTGATTGAACAACTTGTCTCCACTATTAAAATGCAGAGAGAACTTAGACAAGTATTTAGAAGCTTTGTCATTGAATAGTTTTCTTGTCAATTGATGTATCTTGTAGGGGAAAGACAACTACTAGATCCATCAATTGCCAGCAAAAAAACTAGGAGCAGGTCTTAGTCAATTAAGCGGGCAAGTATTTCTTGACAGCTCCCTTCGGGAGATAGTTCATTTGGGGCCTGACTATTCAGCAGGATTAGCAACTCCAAGCACTGGAAAGCTGACCTTAACTGAAGGTGAGCTCACGTCTGCAATGTGTCAGTGAAGCAGCACTGTGCGAAGGAGCAGCACAAATCTCTCTCCGCTCCCCTGCTGAGGACTGTAAAATCTCTTTTTTATTCTTTTTTTTCCTACCCCCAAGAGTAGAAAACACAGGTTTTAAGTGGTTTAATTTTTTTCTGAAGCCTCAGTCTTTCCCCTTTCTGTTGATTTTTTATTGTCACACATTTCGTGCCTTGTGCTGCTCATCTCAAGCCCTGGTAGCTCTTGCTCCTTCCCAGGTGCCACACCTTGAACAAGCAGCAACACATGTGGTCGGGGGGTGCACTGAGATGAAATTGGGCACAGACAGAGAGCTCACTGAGTCGAAATCACTCTTCTCATTGATGAATGGCCAAAAATAACCACACACAGAGTGCAAGGGGAACACCTGCTTACTTACAGGTGTGTCACATGGGGGCATCTCATGGAGCCATTCCCTGCCATTCCCACTCCTGATATGAGTCTTAAGCTTTCACTGTACACTGCCATTTTTTTAACCAGAGTCCTAGGTGTTCCAGACATCCCAGGACGCCTCTGTGTCAGAAAAGCCTGACGTGATTGTCACAGACACATCTCTGTCACTGAAACATCCTGCTCCTTGGGAAGCTGTTTTCTTCTCCATTAGAAATTGCCCTGACATTTTCTAATGGTTGCTGCTAGCAATGCTGCTCACAACCCCTGCTCAGCAAAGCCTCCTGGCTTGAGACAGGACCAAATATCTTTCACCCATTTTACAAATAAAACTCCATAAAAGTTTCTCTGTCTCTTCACTGAGTACCAAAAACTTCGTTTCTTCATGGGATTAGCTTATGCAGGTGTGTGCAGAATGTGCTTCAGAAAAAGCCATGTGCTGAGCAGGACTTCTTGATGCACAAATACTTATAATATTGTCAACCCCGTCATCATTTTGCAGAGATTGCCAAATCTGTTTTGCTTCTACTGCATAAAAGTAGAGTAACTCTCTCTTCCTGCCTGAGCTATGCCCCAAATGCTCTCAGTGCACCACTACAATAATTATTACTCTTAGAAGTAAGGCAGCAGACAGATACTGTACTTCAGGCAAAAATTCCTGTTGAGATTCAGCCACTGCATGAGAAGAGAGCAAAATTTAAAATGTTCCAAATTTTTCAAAGCTACAAATGAATGTAAAAACTCAGATGAAGATTATGGCTATTCAGAGATGTTAAAGACTGATAAATCATATTTGCCACCCTTGCAATCAGTTTGAGTTTCAATTTAAGTAGAACTGAATCACCCAAGCATTTATTTCCATTACAGATGGGTGGATGGGTGGATTCGGGCTATAAGGTTTACATGTCCAGTTTTATTTTCCTCATGTGCTGCACCAATTCATTCCCCAGACTAATAAAAGTTGCAGAAAATAGTATTCACAGTGGATGTGCTCCAAAAAATGTGAAGCTCTGATGTCCACGAATACAACCAAATAATTTCAAATAGGGATTTTCTGTCTCAAATGAAAACTAGATTAGTTATGAAAGTTTAGTTGTCTTTCACTTAATGATGTCATTGCAGATCCAAAGGGATGTGCTCAGCCTCTAATTACAAATGTTGAGTTTACAAGGAGCCTATGTGGAGCTGAGAAATGCAGTGGCCAGTCTGTGGAAGGAATCACTGCTCGTTTTCCCATTGCATTTATAGAAAGTGATGCCACGAAATGGAGCAAAATGCAGAATGCTTCAGTGCAATCAGCCCTGTAACTTGTAACAATTGCAATAAATCACCTTTCAGTCAGGGTAGCATCTTGTGGCATGTTTTTACCTCTTCTCCAGCATGGCCATGATCCAGCAGTGGGACTCCTTCAGCAATACCTGGAAGGGAGCAGCAGCTGCCAGGTGGCTTCAGCACAAGGGAGAATTTGACTCCCTCCCTTCCACTCTGCACCTGGGGTGCTGCCAGAGGGATTTTTCCCACACCTAGGGGCACAGCAGACTGCTCAGCATGAAAAGTTTTGCTGTACCTCTGCTGAGGACTCTGCTTTTCAGAAAACCTCTGGAGGTTTTTTGGGGGTTGGTTTTTTTTTACTGGGTTTTGTTGTTTGGTTTTTTTAACAGAAAAGGAAATGTCAGTAGCATTGCAGTCCACAGTCAGGAGCTCTGTGGAATGTGATTGCATTCCCTGCTTGAGGATGCCCAGGAGCCCAGTCACTGAACCCCACTGAAGGGAGAAGACAGCCAGGCTGGGCTCAAGGTCTGCACTAATGCCACTGGTGCCCCAATTTCTGCTGTCCTGCAGCTGGGATGGGAATGAAGGGTGGCTTGCCACCTTTCCACCCATGGGTAGTGGACACGCTCCAGAGCGAACCCGGGAGAGGCAGCACTCCAGTGAGACACTGGCTGTCAAAACCACTTCAGCCCCAAGACCCATCTCCAAGGAACTGCACATCCTGGCTGTTGGCAGCAGAGGACCCCCACGGAGGCTCAGTCACAGAAACAGAAATGTTCTTGCTTCTCATTCAATGTAAAATAATTGCCTGAATCCATGTGAGGAAATCCTCTCCCTGGAGCAGCTTTGGGGATATGACAGAAGGCATGCTCCACTTCTGGCAGAGATAAAGCAATTTATCCTTCTTTTTGCCACAGAAAGCCCTGCATTTCTTTCAAGACATGACAGTGGTGTATATTAGTTCATGATGAGGAAAGAAATTGCAAGAAATTGTCTGGGCTGGTTTGGTGGATTATATTTTTTTGGGCCACCGCAGGGCATTTTCTATCTACAGAGTTGTGTCAGCGATTTCTGTGAGTTTATCCCCACTCTGCCGTTGTTGATGTTGTTGCTGCTGTAAACCTGCCTGTAAGGCACTGCTTGCAAAAGCAGCACGTAAAGCAGAAATTTGTCCTTTGCATTTTGAGCAAACTAGAGGCAGAAATTACATAAGCTGGCTCCCCAGTTCTGTCAGACAGTCAGGAGTCTGCTTCACTGGTCTCCTCTCCTTGCAAAATTTTTTGGGTTGAGATAGTATTTATATACCCCATATATATACACACATATATGTGCACTGATGCAATCACATATGAATACACGGATATATGCATACATGTGTGTGTATGCGTATATATATATATATATATATATATACACATATATATATGCCTCTGTGTGTACATTCATATATATGAGACAGAGGTTCCAGATGTAGGACTGTGTACCCATAATTATCTACAGTCTTTTTGTGAAACTTACCCTACACATCTTTATTACACAGAGAATGACTGAAAGCGTATTTTACAACTTCTTTTCTCTTTTTTAATACCTATTGCATTTTATTTCTGTGTTTTGTTCCTTCTTTTCCTCTCTGTTTTTATCCACCTTTCTGTCAAAATGTATTGGATAATAAATAGAGTCTAAAATTGGCTTTGCAGCAATAGTTTTGTGAGGGCTGCTTAGGGAGGACAAAAATCTTTTGAATAATTGTATGTAATGAAGAGGCATTTGAATATATACTCTGTGTCTCTCACCAGCAATGCTCATCCCATGTCTGCCACTTAATGTAAAGGTACCACTATGCTTACAAGACATGTGATTGGCAGTGTGGTATCTAAGCACATGTCGAAACATACACTTGAAAAGAATGATGAAAATGTTAGCATATTTAAAATTAATGCATACATCTCAACACTAGCATGTTACTGTATGGGTACATGTGCTTTGTTTCTGCATGGATCAGCCAGCCTTCCTATGAGTGCATGTGTGTGGGAGGAAAGGATATGATTATGGATTTGCATAACATCCTGCATGAATGTAGACTGAAACTGAAAACATGGAGGAAATTATAGAATCTATTTTTAAAGTCTACATTGCTGTAAATGTTGCTTCATCAAGCTCTTATCATTGCTGATTAATTATGTAGAATGAATGAAGATGAGTTCTACCCTTATCTTCCATCTCTGCATTGGAGAAATTTAAGCAGGGTGTTTTGGGACACTTGCAAAGAAGCGTTTCAGCAGACAGTGGAGTGAATACAATAATCTTATTTTTTTGTCCCTGGACATTCTATGGTTACTGATGTCTCTCCTCAAGGATGAGATTATTGATCTCCATGGCAGTAATGAAAGACAAAAAGGTCAATTTTAAAATGTGAACAGTAGGGACCACTTGCTACTGCAATGGCTGATGTAGGAAATGTGTGCTCTTGCCTTTTGCAGAGATCTCCATTGTATCAAAAATATTGATCTACTGTGGGAAGATCTGTCTTTCCTATCTTTTTGTCTTCATACCACTTCTGTCCAGCACTTTCAGAATAAAACCTATTATAGTTTTGATAGCTCCCTGCCTCCTAATTTTCTTCTTTCCCAGCATGGGAGGCACCTTTATTAAGACACCTGAAGCACAGCCCTTTGCTGTGCTGGTGCTTTCCTGATGGCTGTTGGAGGTGACAACCCATCTGGAGGGCACCTTTCCCAATACAGCACCCTAGCCTCTCCCTGCAGCCCCCAACGGTGCTGGAGGGTGCCAGCACAGGAGAGAGCCCCTCTGGCTGTTCTCATAGGTGGGCAGTGTGGCTGCCAGCTGCGAGGATACAGGCTCAGCTGCAGGAGACAGAGGTGGGATAGAGAGCACTAATGTGGTTGGGTGCAATCAGATGAGGAAAAAGGGGAGCAGGATATGGGGAGTTTGGTTATTATATTTTATTTTGTTTTATTATTCAGGGAAAATGAAGAATAGGTACCAGGGATGAGAGCCCGGCAAGAGAATCTGAGCAGTCCCTGGACTGAGAGCCCCACAGCTTGGGAATACAGGGACTGGGGAACACCCCACCCTGATATCTGTGGTATGACTATTACAGCTACTGCAAATATCAAGGCATTTCTAAGTTGCAGGAACAGCTGCATTATGTTTCAGATAATAGAGCGCCTCAGTGTTGTTATCCATTTTACCTTCCTTCCTTCCTGCCTTCCTTCCTGCCTTCCTTCCTGCCTTCCTTCTCACTCCCTTTCTCTCTCTGCCTTTCCTCTCCTCTCTCCGATGCAGTGAAAAGTATAAATGCATGCCTGCCTCACATGTCGAAAGAACTGAACAAAAAAAATCCTAACTTCTTCCCATGTTTTCTTGAACTCCAATGTTCCTTTTTTTCTTTTTTTTAACAGTATCACACTGTTGTAGACAGGATGATTGATCTGCAATTTCGGGTTTTTTGAGGGTTTAGTGCAGCTGGAGTTCTGTCAAGGAAGATATTAGCCTGCACTTATTTCTGTTCATCAAGGGGAAGAATTAGGTATGCAAGAAGAATGGGAAAGTTTGATGCTGCTGTTCAAAATGATTCAAGTTCAAGTAAGCAAACCCAAAAAGGCATTGTACAGGAGATGGCCACTAATAACCAGAAGTTTTGGATTTAATGTTTAGTACAGGAGGTAAGAGGCACAGAAGAACATTTGGAAGGTGTGAAGAAAAGTAGTTAGTCACTATGACGCAAAGGAATACATCAACAAACAAACCAACCAACGTGAGTTTCTAAGAAAGTTGAGGAACGCTGAAAGAAACCACAATTGTAGCATGTCTGTCTACATTCCCCAGTACTCCCCATCCCTGAAACAGAAAACAGAATAGAGTAAGAAGTAGGCAGTGTGCCTTTAGAAATCCTGCTTGTCAGACTCTGCTCAAATCCCTGGGAAGAGATAAAACTAGCAAGAAAACAGAAGAAGTGAAGGGCAGCCAAAGGGGCATCAGATAAGATGAGTGCTGTGCTAAAGAGGAAGCAGATCCCATTTTAAAGAGGGAACTGAAATAAATAGTTGTGAAATGGGAATGATGCAGAACTATATTTAAACCTTATTTTATGTAAACTAAAATGGAATGCTGGCAATTAGGAAGCATTGACAAAACTTTAGCTGCTGATAAAAAAGCATGTGAGACAATATTTGGTAAATTAGCTGCCCTGACTAAATTAATCCATAATATTGAAGGGATTAATATTAAATTGCATAGCACTTCTCATGTCTCAGAAAAATAGAAAAGTACATTAAGATGGGGAAAGAATATAAGGGAAGACTCAGCTTGCTGATTTAAGGCACCCATAAGCAGGGAGGTAACTACAAATGATGGAGGCATCAAATGTCCCATTATAATTGGTAGCAATTTAGGGCTTTGTTCGGTTGCTCACACATAGGCAGGGCCGGATGGCCCCTGGGGACAACAGACATGCACTGGGGACTAGCAGTTGTATGACAGGATCTACAGGAAACCCACGTCTCTCTGAAGCATGGGACTGGAGGCCAGGCAGGAGAGCACAGGCCTTGGGCATCTCAAAATGATCTGGGCACCTCTAGTTAACAGCCAAATCAGGAGCTGGGAGCAGGAGACAGGCCAGCTTAAGGCTCCAAATGCCTGTCTCTACAATTTAGCTAGACTTTAGACCTCCTGCTACATTCCCCCAGTGAAAATAGTTCAGTATAGCTACTGGCATCGAAACATCATACCTCAAGATTATGTCAGCTAATCAAAGGTGTGGGCACCGAAGGCTCTTGAGCAAAAGACTCAGCAGACAACATCAGCCCAGCAGCTGGGCTGTGTGATACGTGGTTACCTTCATAATCCTGGTCTCGCTTCAGACCTGTCCTTTAGAGAGGTTTATGATGGAGCAAGCTCTCTCCTCTCTCTCCCCAGCTGATGAAGAGAGAGACACATGGAGGTGCAATCCCTCTTGGTCCAAAGCAGGCCTCTAAAACAAAATGGATTATCTTTCTCAAGTGCTTGTTGCTCCCGAGAGATTTTTCTGTGTTTAGAGCAATGAAGCCACCTTCCTGGTGGTGCATGGGAAAGGAAAGCAGCTCTTTTTCTTCTCTCTGGGGTTTGGAAGTGATTTCCCCTGAAGAAGCCAGGAGGGCTCCTTATACTTGGTAAAATAAAGGAAGAACTATAACATGCCTAATTTTCATCTGTGGTGTGTGGGCAACAATGCTGCAAAGTGAGCAGAGGCCCTGGGTCCCCTCCCTGCAGAGCTGTATCTCCTACAGAGATGGATCTCTGTCCCATCTCGTCCTGACACTCAGGGTCCTGTGGAGAGAGGCATTCACAGCCATGGGGCGCTGGGTGGGTCCCTGGTGAGGATGGGACACCCGGGATGAGGTGTGACACCCAGAGCCATAGCATTGGGCCAGGCTCAGGAAACGAGTCAATTCACTCACCTTCACCCTCTGTGGTCTGTCAGGGCCTCATTAGGTCCAGGTAGCTTTATTTAAAAAAAAGCTCCCTTCTGTATATAAGTGCATCAGCACTTAACACCATGGCACAGCAGCCCTGGCCCATGGCTTCCTCCATTTGCTGCCTTCTTGGGGTTAAATGGATCCAAACTCCTTCTCAGTGAGGGCTGTGGGAAGTGTGCCCACACCAACACAGTTGGATTGGGTGATGAGCTGGAAAAATGGGGGATGATTTTTCAGAGGGGGAGTTGAGAATACTTCCTGCCGACAGCTTTGTGCCCTGATGAAATATGGCATCACATCTCTACCACTCCCACTGCTGAAGAGGGCAAATAAAATGCCAAAGAGAGGGAGGGGATTCCTACAACGTGTATATATATATATACATCTCACGCAACTGGAAGAGATTCAATTTGCAGAGATTAAGGTGAACATTAGAGCAGAAATTCCATAAGAATGACGTCTATGAAATTACAAAGAGTAATTTGGAAAACTGTGCTTCTTAAGCACTGAGGGGAACAAGAGTGCATTGTAAAGCACAGGATCTCTCATAGTTAATAGCTGTATTACAGTGATGTAGTGTTCATGCTATAGTTTAACATGAATCACAATGCTGACTGATGCTTAAATACCATATTATTTTATATAGGCTATATATGCACTGTGTTTATGACATTATTTTTATCTGTTCCTGTAATGCAAGTTTAGAAGTTCCCTGAGCTAGTCCTTATGAGTTATGTACAGTACTGGGTAAAACCCTTATGAAGTTTAATTTAACTAGTGCTCAAGGAATGTGCTATTTTATTTTCATTAGGAAGTAAATAAAGTTCTGAAGTTTCCCTTGACAGTAAGCACAAGTTTATCTTCAACTGGTTTTGGATTATAATGCAGTAAATGAAACTTGGGAGTTCCAGTAGTTGTCTGGCAAGTGACATAGACAAGGGTTAAGAATGTGACCATCCACTATGAATAGTTCCCACTAACATCTTTAGTATGTGTATTTATAGAACTACTTATTTTATGCTTAATGCATTTAGTGGTGGGATCACTGGAATTTGTTCCTGAGCCCACTTTACTTTTAGAAAGTAGCACAGACTGCTGTCTGCTTGGGGTCTGACAAGAGATGGTATTTAACATTTATCTTGTTTATACCTAAAAATGAGCAAAGAGAGAGTTTGGTAAGTACAGATCTAAGCATTTCCATGTCCATTTGCTAGCTGAACATTCAATCACAGAAGTTGTACAAACAAATTAGGCATACAGCTATACAAACCTAGTTTGAAAAATTGGGCCATGCGTGGGTGTGTGCATCTAAATATTTTACAAGCTGAACAATCACCCTGGAGTATTTTAGGTTAGAGATAGATAAATGATATGTCCATCCAAATTTACATCTAAGCAAAGATTCAAAGATGAACATGCATAAAATATTTGAATTATCAATTTTTCAGGTGTTACGGGTGTCCTTCCTTCAGAGCAGGGCGACGCAGAGCTCCATGCTTTTGCAATTCTGTTATGTGCAAAGTAGCAAAATGGCCAGCGTCCAGGTTAGCTAAAAATATTTCCAATAATCTATTTCATTGCTAAGTATAGTATATATTAACAGTGACACAAGCACTCAAAAGGCAACCAATGGGGTGACTGGGAGAGGGGACGCCCAGTGCTGCCACTCAGTCACAGTGGAGAAGGTTCGCTGACAGATTCAGAGTTTTGGGGAGTTTTGTTTTCTCTCCACAGCATTATTTCAGTTCAGCCACAGGTTTCCATGCAATGCCTGAAGCCTAGTGATGTGGGGCTTCCTGTGGATGGGCAGTCTGGATTCTTGGCTTTGTATCTCAAACCTGGGAGCAGGCAGCAACATCTGCTCCACGCTATCAACCACATCCCAGCATGGCTGGACTTCGTCCCCTTTCAACAGCTTCACCTCCTCCTTGATGAGGGCACAGCTCCAGCAAGAAGAGTGATGAGCCTTACCCACCTGAAGTTACTCTGCCAAACTATTTCCTTGTCTGAATACAGGACTTTCTTCTTGTGTGTCATGTTGTAATCACAGAATCTAAGCTAGTAGCCCATGAAGTGGACTGTCAAAGGCAAGCCTACGGCTAAGTCATGAGCAGAATTTGGGAGTGGATTTGGAAACAGGTACTGGCTTAGACCAAAGGACATTGTTTGTTTTCTAGCAGCTTAGTCTTGCTGTTCAAGGGTGCTCCCAGGATTTCCCAGGTGACTAACGTTACCTCCTGGCACCAAAGGCTTCCCTGCTGTACTCAGTCCTTCTACAAGGCTTGTATCCCATATGCACTTAAGTTAATTATTACTCGTATTGAAACACTCCCTTTTAATTAATGGGAGAGTTGATGATCTCATATGTTTATCTGTTAGCAGTTTTGTTACATTTTAATAGCTAGAACCCTGGAATGACACAAACCCACCGCATCAAATGATGGTGGCTGACTGTCACCTCAAATGGTAGAGAAGGCTGTGGTTTGGGGAAAACCCTGCCATTCATGGCTGTGTTCTTCCACGTGGTGTTTGGTGTATACCACCAGCTAACAACCACTCTGAGAGGTCTAGCAAGTCTCTTTGAAGGACAGGCAATGGAAGGGGAAAAAGCAAGTCAACAACTATAAAGTAGCAGCCTTTTACATGACACACCTACAAGTGAGCAGTCCTCATTCCTAAGAGGCTGGCAGATTACCACAGTGATTCTTGCAGCTGGCTGATCTGTCAAAAGTTATTATTTTGTCTCCTTTTTTTTCACTGGAGATCTTTTTCTTTTGTCTGCTGACTTGAAGAGGCATCCCAGAAACATATTCCCATTTCAGTTTCTGCTCATCAGGATGGGGATGCAAGTGAGGGAAGAAGGAAGAAAAGATAAGCCAAACAGCTCCCCATATGTGTTTCCTGGTAGTGCTGCCTGAACTGGTACATGTCAAGCCCAGAAACACAGAAGACAGAGCACACCAGAACTGCTTGCTAACAATCAACTTTACCACTTTTTGAGTGGCATTGCCAGCATTACATTTCTCTGCCCAGAATGTCCCTGAACCACCTGGACTGGGAAAACCTGTGGAAAAGTAAAGAAAGCCCAAGCTACCTTATTTGCCCACAGCAGTCCCTATGGGCAGTACCTATGTGTGCCTCTCCTCCTTCCTCTGCTGTGAGATGCTCAGGGTTGGTGCCCATAGGTCTGAAGGGACCTTACTGCAGAGAAGGCTCAGCCCACTTCTGGGTGTGGGACAAATGCAGACCGTCCAGAGAAGATCCCTCCTGGTACAGATTTCAGAAAGTATGTTTTCTTCATCTGTAAACAAACAATGAGTCATTGGCTGTCACATGGGAGAAAATGAGATTACAAAGGATGTATAAGTAAATAAATTAGTTCCCGTTAGTCATGGCAACAGCTCAGTGTTTCCACCCAAATGTTTTATTCCAATTCATCTTTCTGTCTTTATTTTTGCAATATTGTTACTCTTTTACTTTGGGGAATTAAATCTATTAAGTTTCTCTTGGAAATACAGTTTGAAAATTCAGGTCTTGTGTTAGACTACATTTGAGGACACAATCATTATTTTTTGATATTTATGTCCAGGGATGGAGATGTGGGGGAAGAAATGAAGCTCTACCTTCCTTTGCCCTGATGGTGCTGCAGGTCTTGCATGTGGTATTTGTCACTCGACCTGCAAAAGGAGCTTTTAGGATACAGGTGTCTGTTGCTCAGCTCGCTGCCCCAAATGTGGGTGCATTACACTCTATCTGTTTTACAGATGCCATCCAATAGAGCTCTGGAGGTTTGCTGACCCCTGTCCCCAGGCACTGATGCCAGAATATTGTGATCCAAAGAACTGTGTCTCTCTGGGGAAATGTCTATTTAAAAACGTGCATCTGCTCCAGTCCTTTCCTTTACATCTGCATCTCAGAGCAGTTGATGAAAACTTCTTGTGTTTTCCCCAGATCCTGCAGAGATGAAAATCTTGCAGAAGAGCTGGGTTTTCATCCTTGGTTTTAATTCTTTTATTTTTTTTTTCAAAGACCTTATTTTGCTATAGATGCTAAATAGTCTACAAATGGCGTAAGATGTTCTGAATGTGTATATTTATTACAACTCCTATAGTCTCAGTCCATGCCAAAAGCATGCCCTCTAAAGTAGCGGAAGTTGGAAATTGTCAGAGTTGCATCTTGATTTAAATGCCACAGTTCTCATCTAGAGGCAAAAGTGGATTTTACTGTTTTCACTAAGATATGAAAAAGCCTTCCGAAATTATTCCAGATAACTGATTTACCATTATCCACAGATTTCCCCAAAGTTATTTTCCCACTGGTTTTGTCTCTTATTGTAAGACACAGGAGGAATTTAGGTAGTTGGCACAAACACCATTTCTGGTACATTCTTCAATGCGTGCAACAAAGAAAATCCCTTCTTTTAAAATAATATTCAAAATCATCTCCTCCCCTCTCTGAGTAAAACTGGTTTTACACCTGCAGATGCTGTTAAATATATCTGTTCTAACTGTAAAATTCACTTCAAACTATAAAGGTGATGGTGTTTTCTTGGGGTGGCTGCTCAGGAGTGACTCAAGAGCCACTCAGGAGTGACTCAAGGGCCACTCAGGAGGACTAGAGAAGTATGCTCACAGCCAGCATTAGCAACATAAACTTCTTCATACTATAAATGAATCACTTTGACTTAGTTTGAATTTTTAGGTCAGTGGACCAAAAATATACTTGGACCTCTAGTTCCATTGTATATCCTGTATCTTCAATGACAATACTTTATTGAGACTATCCTCTTTAGCCACCCAGCAGAGGTGATGAGTGAGGGAAGGAGAAGGGGGGAAAGCAGCGTGGAAGGGACTTTTGCCCCGGTATGCACCAACAGGTGCTGCAAAGTTTGTGAGAGCATCAGGTAGACAGCCTGGAGCCATCTCTTCCCTGCTGTTTAGACAAGGATTCTTCTTATTCTGGGGCTTGCAGACATGTTAAGGCTGCAATAAATTGAAACTGCCCTGTCAAATTCCCAAGGCTCCCAAACCTTGGAGGCAATGTTAGTAAAAATTTAAAATAGGGGTCTTCACAGATTATTCATGCAGTCAACTTAAAAGGCTGTTGGATTTGTTCCAGTAAAGCAGAGAATTTTTCCATTATTGGTGGTAGCAATAATCATAAGCTGAGGTCTGTGATTCAGTTTATGGTGGTCTTAAATTAATAATGGAAGACTTTATTTTTAACAACAAAAGCAAGAGGTTAGCAAAATTCTGTTAAAGGTAATTAACTCCACAGATACAGGGCTAAAGGCTGCTCTAAAGAGTGAAAAAAAACCCCAAACAAATCTATATGGGTGATGGATTTTATCCTCTTTCTTTCCAGAAGGTTAACTTTAAAGTATGTTTTTTTAATTGACACTCTTAATGAAACAATTTAAATACAACAGAACTATGTTTAGTTCTGCTTATTGTTGTTGTCAAGGACATTTCTACATGAAACCTGAACAGGTCAGGTGGAGCAATGTGTGGGTGAAAGCACTTCCTCTACACAAAGTGTAGCAAGACAGATTATATGTAAACAAGTACTGATTCATGGTCTTGTCTTTGAATGAAAGGTACAAATTTGTTTCTAAATTCTCTGTCTTCACTTCTGTCTGGAGAACTGATTCCCTGATGCTGGACTGAATAAATCACAGCTTGTGTTCTGTTATTTTGCTTTTTGCTTTTATTTAGAAGGTTTTTTCTTTCAAGAATGGAAAGTAAATATATGAGCCTCATGGAGAAAAAATAAATTAATTTCTTTCAAGGCAATCCATCTGATTTGAGTTGTTCATTTAACAGAGGAAAGTGAGGTTGAAAACCAACTCTCCAAAGGCCAGCTCTGGCAGAGCAAGAAGGTAAGAATTTACCCATCTCAACCTGTCAAGAGCTGATGCTATTAATCCCTACGCTGCTGCATAACAAATATGTAAGGTTAACAATTAAAGGATGGATATTTTCATTTATTTAGATTACAGGTAAAGTAAGAAACTGAGGGGTGGGTTTACGTTTTTCAATACTTTTGAGACATCAACAGCACTTGAAGCAAAATAATTGTGATTCTTACTCTATGAATGTAAAAGTATTTATATTTTCTTTTGAGACAGTGGGTGGGAGCAGTGGAATAAGGAGCTTTGTGTTGAATTTCGTCTCTGATAATGAATTCCTTTTTGATCAAAGGCAAGTCTCCTAAGAACTGCACGCTGTAATTTCTTTGTCCTAAATGTAGCTGTATATAAAGTATACCTGCCTCCTGGGATATTCCAGCAATAAATAGAACTGTATATGTTGAAAGTACTACATAATGCCACTATGGCTGATATTTAGGTTGATGCTTTACAGCCTAGGTGTCTGGAACACTTTTCTCATTACCTCATTATTTTCTTTACTGCTTATATGTGGCCTGTGCAGGCAGAACCAATTAGGCAGTGACAAGGGAAGAGGCAGAGATGTTTATAGTCAAGCCACCAAAAAGTCCAGATATTTTTTTCTTTATACATTTGAAATATTTGCAGCCAGAGCCGGGAGGAGGGGAGGTTGAGTTTGGAGTTTGGGGTTTTTGTTTGGTTGTTTTAAGACTCTGGTATTTGCAAACATTTGGAAGGATTTTGTGGTTCCCAAATGCTGCCTAGCTCAAGAAGATACATAATATGTAAACGTACCAGCTATTTTCTGAGATTCTCGGGAAGTCACAATATAGACAAAGGTTATCATCAGTGTCACACTGGAAATGTAAAAACTTGTGCACCCCAGAGTATTTACTTAGGTAAGAAAAGTTCATGCAGCTTATGGAAGAATTATTCTGTGAGGAAATTCAATTCCAATAGCTTTTTTATCTAATTTCCTCAGTTCCTCTGTCATCCCCCCAGCTCAACCCTTTCTTTAGGAACCCTGAGTGAGCAGGGAAAAATGTATTGAATTTAATGGTTGGCTTGGGAAGTCTTTCCCAAAGGACTGTTTGTGCATTATAACTGGCGGTTTCCTGTACTTACTTTGTTTTACTGGCTATAGGGACATGAGTACTTACATTTGCTCTCTTTCTCAAAATATTGTGGTTTGGCTGAGTGGTTTAGACTAAACTGAAGAGATATATCACTACTGGAGAGGATGGTTTATTTTGGTCTTTTTACCTGTGTGTTCTCAAACTCCATCTGTACTGTGAGCATCAGGCTGTGTGTGGGATTGGTGCTGCAGCAGGCGGATGTGCAGGAGCCCTCATCGCCCATTCCTACACACACAGACACTGAGAAATGTTTTCCCCAAATGCTCTGCTTTGTTGTAGAGGAGAATTTGGAGATGGGAGCAAGGTCAGGGACCTCTGCACAGAAAGCTCGGTGTGCTGGGGAAAGGCAGATTTCACAGGGACTTAGTACCATGTCTCTCGCAAGCACTGCGCAATTTAGCTGTAGGCAAGGCAGGGTTGGCCACACTGTGACTTACATTAATCGCAGCACTCAGACCCAGCCAGAGGACAGACTGCAGTCAAGGTCAACCAGGGCTGTCCTTGCCGTCACCCTGGCCTCACCCATGGTACAGAAGACATGCTGAAGCCACTCACCACACCTTCAGCTTGGCTGGGGTGCTTTGCTGTTCCTCAAGGACCCCACACCTTTTCAGCTGCACTGCCTGGCTGTGCTGCTGTTCTGCTGAACAAAGGGACACCTACATTTCACCAGAATCAGCTTTGATAAAATGTTTCTTCAGAGGGACAGTCAATATGCCTGGGCCCTTGCAGCTTCCCAGTGGCTTGGCCTCCACCTCCAGGACGTGTCCTCTGGCTGCCTGTCTTCTGAAGCCCTGGTGCCGGGATGCCTGTTCGCCCACGGACAGCTGGGCACAGCATCTGAAGAAACCTGTTTGCACTCTGGCTGCAACGAGTCCAGCAGCCTATTGCTTGCTCCTTCTCTGGGAAAGATTACACTTAAGAGACTGGCAAAGCAGCCCTGAGTACACTCCAGTCACGTGCAGAAAGGATTTGGATTACAACTCTCCAGCTGCATGCACAGCCCAAGCATCCTGGTTTTGTGCAAATGCAGTGGACTTTGCCTATTGATCTATGTTTTCCTGTCCATGAGGACTTTCATATGAGACAGTTGTTCAGAAATTAATTTGTGCTACACTAGTGATTGTATTATTATTGCTCCCATGCTGCTATTGATATAGATGATATTTTACAGGAAATCATGAAGAAAAGACTATTGCTTTGAGCAAGGTTGTAATTTAAAGTTATCCAGACAACATGACCCACACTCATATTCTCACCTCTATAGCATTGCAATGGTACAATATCAGCTCTAGTCCAGGTGATGTTCTGACCTAAGCTTTCAACAGAACCACGTTTATTCTAATTGATAGCTTTAACATTTTAGACCTGGTTCACCAACCTAAAGTATGAAGTAGTGAGCACTTAAACCTGAGGCAAAATTTTCTTGTGTATGAATAAGAGATGCAGGAGTCCAGTATATGTACTCAATGTAGAAATACCTTCTCCCTTTACCTGCTGGGGGTGTATGAGCTGTGTCTGCAGTTCATGGTTTTATTTTACAGAAGGTGTATTTTATTGCCTCAGACTTCATGAAAATGAAAGAAGCAGTGATCACATTCAATTAGTTTAAATAGCATCACTTCATTGTTTGTAATAGGAGACAAAATAACCTTAAAATATGCCCAAGTAAATTGCTTTTTGCATACATACTATTTCTGTCATCCTAGTGTGAACATCCCCCTTGAACACTTTCCTGCATTGGACATACTGATTACACCATTAATTTAGCAAGCAGAAAATGAATGGAAGTGCTATTAAATACACCAGATCATTTGGATCAGAATACATTCACTTCCTTGAACAATGAAGGCTGAAAAGAGCATGTAGGAATAACAACGCACGTGTAACCTTAGGAAGTGAAGTTGAGTCTGGGAGCTGAAAGTGGAGGTGATGCTCCTATGTCTGGCTCTGCCTGGGCTGGCAGCAGCTGCAGGGCAGGATGAGCCAAGGCTTCTGCTCTCTGGGGCTGGGGTGTAACTTGGAGCAAAAGAAACCAGGTGGAGGGGATAGGATTACTGCCTGCTGTCTCTTCCTACCAGAATGAGGATCATCATGATCTACCGATTTATTTGTGGGAGAGGAGTTAGAGGAATTAATTTACTAATCCTACACCCAGCCTCTCTCTTCCCTGACTGCAATCTTCCAATAATTTCCCAATATAGACTGTCTCCCTCTCTGCAGCTGTTTGTTATTTGTAATTTTTAATAACAAAATGCTATTTCCTAAGATTTGGAGACTTTTATTCCATCATTAAATCCACTTCCACTGAATGTACATAAAGGATTTGTTCCTAATACACAAAAATCTGTAAAATAAGCCACTTGTAGAAGGTTTTTTCTTGTCTAAATACATCTATCAATTTAATCTGAAGAAATTAGACACCTGATCTAACAGTAAATGAATATATTCAAGAAAATTAGGGAGAATTGGAAGGCTGATTCTTCAATCACTTAAAGAATCATGAACACACACTTTTTGAGTAACCCTGAAACAGTTTGCAGGAGTAGGTTTTAGGTGGCTAAGGATGGCTCACCACACTCCTACAGTAGTTCAGGAGAGAAAATGTGGGGGCAGAGGCTCTATATGACATTGCTTCAGCTTCCTGATTGAATGACTGCAACTTAATGAACTGCTTAGGGCTTGACACGATGAAAGGTTTAAGTGACTAAAAAAAGGCTTATGTATTATTAAGATTCCTGTACACAACATTGCAAATCCATACTTTCCTGTTTGATTTCACAAGTCTCTAAATGATGCCAACTCGGCACCTGCACGTGCCTGGGACTGTCCCTGATACTCTTGTCATGTCTGGGTGTGATCGCAACCCAAAAATACATCACTTGTTTGCCTTAAGGGCCTGCCACAGTAGGCTTGGCACACAACCATGACATGATGGATCCATGACACGATGGATCCATGACACGAGGCAGCAGTGGTTGTGGAGCAAATTTGACTAGGAATATGCTCCACCTTTGTTGTTGAAGGTAAAGGCAAATTTATGGGGCTGGAGAAAGGGTGTATAATGCCACTGTGTAATATGTCAGGTACTTACACGGAAAGAAGGGAGTCAGTAAAATCCAGAGATCTCTATCTCCTAGTGAGCAAAGCAAGTCCAGGATCCCTTCATCCTGGCCTGAGGATCAGAGGTGGGAACTCTAAGACATGCTTATGCACCATGTCTCTTGGCGCCGGGTTGTTCCCTGCAGAAGGTGCTGGCTGCAAGTGTGCATATTCTCACCCCTTTGCCCCAAGGATTTGGTATCACAAATCCCAGGGACTCAAGTAACCACTCTGTGACCCCAAAGCTGGAGGTCCCACCCATCTCTCACACCCTTGCCACCACAGAGTTTCTCTCTTTATCTCGTGGTGACACCAGCACTCATGCATTGGCTTTGTACTTGAATCACCTCATGTCAACAACCTGGAAGAAAACAAACAGCATGTCCTACATATCTTTATGCCACACCAATGAGTCAAAGGGAGGGTCCAGTCAGGGCCACAGCTGGTATAAGCAGGGTGCAGGACTGGGACAGGAGGAGAGGCACATGTTGCCTCTCTTCTGTGTCCTTAGCTGAACACTTTGGTGGGTTCATCCACAGGCCCACATGTGCTCTACAAGGAACACATTCCTGAGCTCTGGGTTTGGGGCCTGCTTGCTTGTAGTGACCACTTCTGCTGTTGAAAATATTAGCAAATATCTGAGAAAGTAGAGTAGTAAAAATTCATTAGGAAAAGATTAATTAATATAAGCATAGGCACTTGTACAAACAGTCACACATACAGCTCAAATGGTGGCTGCTGGGGATGTGTTTGTATTAGACACATACTCTCCTACCTTTGAATAAATGTTTTCTCTCAGAGCGTAAATATTTATGATTTAATCTAGGAATTAGCCTTAGAGACACCACAAATGTCTAGGGTAATATCAACCTTTGTCTCAGATAATCAATTGCTGTTGGTCAGTAAATAATTACTCTGATTTGAGGAGTTCTTAGGTGACACGGGTCAAACCCACACATTTCTGTTCTACTGCAGGCAAAGAACTGCGACCAAAACACAGTTCTGAATGTGACAGGTTGCTTCATCCTTGGCACTAGCTCAGCTGATGCATGTAGGCAGCAGAGATCAAGCTTACCAAGACCCTTCTGCTCACCCTGTCCTTTAGAAGGCAAGGAACTGCCAGATGAGGGCCCATGAGTAGATCACAATTTGACTTAGAGAATACATAAAACCAGTACAGCATTCATCTAACTGAGAGAAACTAATTGGCAGATGTATTCCTCAAGCTGCTTTGTTCTGCTTATGCAGAATGCTACATAGATTGAAGACATAAGCAGGAAGTACCTGGGAAATGACAACTGGAACATGAAGCAGATTTGCTATATGTCTTAATTTTACATTATGGCAAAAAAGACAGAGGCCTATTTGAGATCTAAACCCTTTTTTAATATTCATATTATTAAAGGGAAAGAAAACGAGAGAAAGAAGAAATTAAAAGGAAAGAAGGTAAACAGGAAAAGGAAAAGGAGGAAAGAAAAATGTCTTTTGAGAGCTAATTCTTCATCCATTTTCCTGTGTTTTTGAGCTGGCATTCCATGACATTTCTATTATATGCTGTCTCTGGTGTATTGCTATCAAAGCATACAGGACTTTTCCAGTGAGTGGAAAATTGGCAAGGCTTTCTTGTTTACAACTGCAAAGGTAACAACTCTGATAAAGTAATGGACATAATTATGACACTTTTAGCCAAATTGTGGGAAAAATAACTTTACATTCCCTTTGCCTAGCCATTGCACCTAAATGTGTTATTAAAATCAACACTGATGTTGCTTGTTAACAGCATCCCTGCTCGGAGAGGGCTGTGCACACTTGGTGACCTCCTGGCTTCAACAAATCAAGTAAAAACGCTTTCCCTGCAAGTGTAGCTTAAGGATTTTCACAGCAATTGGTGCTCTCAATAGACTGAGCTTTGGAAGAAGAGTGTGAGATTGACTTCTAGAGGCAGCAAGTGAAGCTAGAAGGGGACTGGGCAGTAGTATCCATCTCAGCAGAGTCTCTCTGTAGTCCTTCCAGGCTCCGCTGTGGACTGCTGCTTCTTCCCAACTGCCCTTAAAAGATCAAGTCCCATCTAAGACTGAAATATAAATGGGTAGATGCTGCACTGCTGTAGCAATCACGCCATCCCCATTATAAAGATTCACAGGCAAAGCAGTGTAGAGCAAGCCCCATTAATAAAAACACTCTGAATGCAGTAGAAAGTAGACATAGGCTGTTTGGAAGCATGTAAAACCCAAAAGATTACTATTCTTTCAATGCTTTTCTTCTGTGGTTCTCAAAGTGCTTTATGAATGTTCATCAAGCTTATGTTATAACACTTGTGAGGTGTTAAAACATTGCTACTTTCCCAAGTGTGGCTAATGCAATATTTGGGCAACCACATGGAGATATGTGAAAGTTTCAGAGATACAAAACACCCAGAACTACCAGCCACTGGTACACATAACTTGTAACCCCAAACAAGCACTATTAAAAATGCAATGGCAGGTTTACTTTTATTTACCTCCCAGTAAAAAAGAGCTTAGAATTAAAAACATTTTCAAGTGTGCCTCCTCAGCTCTGAGAGCAAGAAACTTTTTATTTGCTTGTGCTTTTTTGCCTGAAGGAAGCTGAGACAACCTAACTAAAGATGCAATTCAGGCAGTTTGGTCTGTAAGTAAAACAAAGCACACACCATATTGGATGACTCACAGTGAAATTGCAAGAACAGATGAAATCAGTGGGAGCCATGAGCTTTTCCGTAAACAATTTCAAAGTTACTGACACCAAAGCACGAGGCATCGCAGTGTTAGACACCTGCTAGGGGAGGATACAATTAAAACACACAGCATTGTGAGGCGATGTGTTGAACGGGCAAAGAGCTATGTGGGGACCAGCACAAAGCAGGGTTCATAACATCTTTAGACCAAGGTGAACAAGAACATGACAACATAAAGGCACTTTTCACTCCCTCTGGCTTGGATACTTCCCAGGAATTCCCCTCCTGGGGGTATTTCGGTGGAGAGGGCCCAATGACTAGGAGGTTTGGGACAGGAATGGGGAGAATGCAACCACTCCCCGTTATCATTTTTCCCACCCACCCTCCCACGGTGATGAGCTTTTCTCCCTCCCTACGCTTTCACAGGAGCTCTGAAGCAGCTGGCAGAGGGAGGCATGCCAGTTACAGCTCTGCTGGTGGAGGCCCTTAAGGGGGGCTGCAAAGGCAAGTGACCCCAAACTCTGACCCTCTGCAGGGTTCCCTGTGGTCGGCTGGGAAACTCCTAAAGGTAAGTGAAACTGTTCTTTGGGGTGAGGGCAGAGGAAATGGTCTTTTCCTGAGTGATCTGCAAAAGGGCCATCATGACCTACCAGTATCAACACAAAGTAAACGAGCTATGATTAAGTTTGCCTACACAATTTGCCCTGCCAGCTAGGAACCTCACTCATCATATTTTAAATCCCATGAGAGCAGGTTACTGCTGTGTTGAGCTCTACAGAAAGTCCAAGGGTAGGTAATTTCAAACCTAGAACAGATCTGATTGTTAGTATTGGGTCAAATAACTCATTGATTGGACCGCTACATTTTCACATGGCAGCTGAACAGCACTGTGCCTCCTGCCTGGCATGTGTTCACAGCCATGGCAAGAAATCTCCACTCAGGAGAGGTTTGGCATTGAAACAGCTGCAATATTTTAAATTGGGAATTTGGGGGACCATGCAGACCTTTGGTCTGGAGTAGACTATTTCTTGCTGAGAGTAGGAATTGCTTCTATATCTGGCAGATGGCACTGACTCAGATGTTTATCCAGAGTCCTCTGATGCATATGTCATAATGCTAAAATATACCACCTGTATATGATGCCCTCTGTGTTTTACATCTACAAATTATCTCTCCATCATCCCAGTAAACTATTACTATAATCATATAACACCCAGGAATACTAAACCACCGAAGTGTTACTGACTAAGCCAAAGTTACACAGCACTTGGGTGACAGTGACAGATAGAAAACAAAGACTAGGAACAATGATTTTTGAATTATTTTTCCTGTCTCTAGACAATTCTTGTATGTAATAGAGATCAGCTAAAAGAATGGTAGTGAAGCAGATCTGAGCTTACATATGCTCTGCCATTTGCTATTGCCATGTTGCTGTCTTTGCAATAGCAGCTCAAAAAGCAATTGCTTTAAAAAGCCCCACATCAACCCAAGACACCCCAATTGTATTTTGAAACCTGATTGGTTTTTTCTAGCTCCTTCATCACGACTAAAAAATTTGTTCCTTAAAATAATTAATTGTATAATTAATCAATATTTCAACTAAATTTTACTTTATTTCAATTAACAACCCATATTTATGATTTTGTATAGTTAAAGTTTTCCCCACCTCTGACTTAAGAATTCAATGTTTCCAGATTCTTTTATGTAATATTTGTATTTGACCACTGATTTTAATATTGCTGTCTGGTATTCAGTTTTTCTATTATGTACAATCATTCAGCAATTTCAATTATAACTGATGGAGTCAGGAAAATTTCACTTTCAACCATATTAGTTCTTCACACTATTTTTCTCTCAGCTAATTCTAATTTTAATTAGATTGAGCAGCAATTGATTGTACTGATGTACTATTCAATTAATTCCACAGTGATGACTGAGGTTATTTGCTGAGTGACAGCAAAATACCAGAGTACACCAAATTTTACAATAATTATGTACCAGTTCTACTGGAAACAGTGGTCCATCATTTTGTACATCCAAATGCAGATTTTAAAGTTACACCTATTTACATATTTTTTAACCTACTTCCCATTAGAAAACAAGGATGACTTTATTTGTTAAGTGTAGAGATCATGAGCTCTGTAACATCAAGAAGAAACTTTAAAAACTGACCACACAAAATACCTCGAATTTTAATTTTTCATCAGAGGCAGGTGGAGTCTTGGTTTGTTATTGTGTCCCCATAGTTTTTTGCCTCCCATTATTGTAGATCATGTAGATACAGGGAAAATAATCTAGTGATCACATTACTCTTATAGTCTTTTTTGTCTTTTAATTCTGAATTGAAAAGGAAAATAGACTACACTTCTGTATTTTCTGAATCAGAAAAAACTCAGATTTGACTATGACCATTGTAGATTGTAGATGATGTTTGATCTGCATGGATTGTACATCTGTCTAGACTGTAGACTAAAACCTTGTGCACTGCTCAGTCAGTGTCTGCATTATCCATTCAAACAGGAAATGTTGCACGAAGGTAAAATTCATGCCAGCATATAATAGCAGAAAATTACTTACACTGTCTGACCTGATTCAGAATCATCAACCTTAAACATTCAAAAATTCAATCAGGACACCAATCATGAAACTAATGTAAAATCCTGATTTAAAAGCACATTGATTTTTCTTTCATCTACAAGTTTCTAAGTTCACAGAGATCAGCTTCCAGACTTTGCCTGGCAGTCATGAAGGATGAAAACATTGTTTTGAAGGTTGCACTTCTCGCATAATCTTATACTTCTAGGTTTAGTGCTCTGAGAGATACAAAATATTTTGTATAACAATTACAATAATTGGCAAAATAGTTTTCAAAGGCAGGGCCTATGATTAGTCACCAGTTATTAGAAAATAATTGGGAAGGCTAATGAGGAGCATTTTTTTCCTTCTCTGCAATTAACTACAGCATTGTCAGTTTGTGAAACTGACACCAGTTAGAGCTCTAAAGGGTAAAGTCAGCTCTTTGATATGAAGTTGATAATTAAGGCTGCAGACACATAGTAGATGGCCAAGTAGGAACGCAAACCTAAGTCAGCGTGATGTCACAGGATTGTTGTGCTGCCTTCACTCACAACCTGCAGCTGCTTTTTCAACCTCTTGGCCCAAATCAGTGCTACCATTCCTCTGCTCCATTTGCCTGGGCTCTTGGGGTGACACAGCCCACTAATGTGTCTACGGATCTGCAGCATGTCACTTTGCCACCTTTTCAGACCACGGCTGCTGTACCAAGCTGGGATGGGCCAGAGAAGAAGTCCTGTCCAGGCACACAAATGCTGCAAGGTTGTGGCTGTGGGTCCTCAAGAAAAGTGCCATGGAGCTTGGCCCATGGTATTTGAGGCCCATGGGATGAGCTTCCCTGCATCAGTAATGGCTACATACACTTGGAAAATATTCCTCCCGAGCAAAAAAAGCACTGGTCTCTGGGCTTAAACAACTCATAAATTGGTCATGCAGTCTACTGGATCTCCAAGTATGATAATGTATTCCATTTCTCTTCTGTTGCCTCTCCCTAAACCTTTTTTCCCCCATGAGAGGGGAGTATCAGCTTGTAGTCCTGACCAAAGTCCAGCGTGGGCAATTACATTTTGCTGACATAACCTACCACAGCAGAATGCTGTATCCTGCACCACTGGCTCTGAACTGTTGCATGGCTCTGGCATATGTCAGGGGCTTGTGCTCCTTCCTTGAAATGGCTGCACCTCATGGCTGGAAGATGCAATGCCTGTGTCTCTGCACTGTGCAGAACAGCCAGCTCTGGACAGAATTTGGTATTTAAGTGCAAAATGGAGATTACACAGCAGAGTCAAAACATTTAACAGCAGTATTTTGAATTTCAAAACTGTATGAAAGATCAGTTTTAACCTTTGAATAGAGTTCAAAAGATGTCCCTCAGCACACTTCCACTTTTAAATAAACAGGAGAATCAAGGGCCCTGACATTTCCAAAGCCCAAAACACCAGTTTGTTTTCCTTACATAAATACTTTGAATCTCAGCAACTGCCTACAAAAGATAACGATAGAATTTGTCATAGTAAAATGTGATCTGCTGATAGATTTAGCTTGCAGTTTTACAGCACCTTTGGGGAGCTTTGGTCCATTGAATAGAAGAATTTGGATGTATTTTGAGCTCTAAGGATGCGTTCTTCCTCTCAACGTTTTTTGTAAATGTCATTGAAGATGCAGCAGCCATGCAGTAAGTGAGAAAAGCAGCTGCCTTACCGTCAGGGTGAATTAGAATCATAGTGCAAATATACTTAAGTGACTCAGCAGTAACTAAGTGAGTATTTGGGATCTATTCTGGCCCGGTAGTGGTCATGTAATTCGCCTTCATCTACATGGGAATTGAGCATATGTTTTTAGCAGAAATGTGTAGTGATGTAAACCCTTCAAGAAGATTTTTCCTTCAGAGAAAAGATACTGACAGAAGTTTTCTGTTTTCTTCTGTTATTCTGTTGTTTGTGCTATTAAAATTAGCTTTTTTTCCGGGTTAAAGAGAATTAAAAATCGCCTTATTTTCCCCCAGAGTGCCCAGGGTTTTTTACCTTTTCATTTGCTAGTGACACAGTATTAACGACCCCACGTGTATAAATGGAGTTTATCAGAATACTGTTACCTTTAAAAGGCAGTTTTGAAAATCAGGAGTAGCAGCTTTTCAAACTGGTTTATATCAGAATCATAGAATCGATTAGGTTTTGAAAAGACCTCTCAGATCATGGAGTCCAACCTATATTAGTTTAGATATAGGTATATTTTCCTCCCAGTGGACTAACAGAGAGTGACCAAACACCTTTGCTGTCCACCTCTGAACTGGATAATGTTGTTTTCCAGACTTTCAACTTACCAGCCCCTCTTTCTCACAACTCTGCTAAACAGTCTCTCTATGGGAGTGGGTGACTCATACTCTAGATAGAGCAGCTGGTGAGAAGACCTGATGGATCTGGAGAAAAGATCAGGTATTTGCACAGAAGACGGAGCCACATCTGGGAGGTGGTTGTCATCTCCTTCCACAAGGGTGTAAATACACTAGTGTAGTTTGGATCTGTATGGCTGAGATGCATATGTTTGCATGCCCATCCTGTGGAAGTCACTGCTCTGCCAGGTGGGGGGTAAAGTACAAGCAGCATCACACAGGGGACGGAAGATGGGTAGTCATGAAGAAAGAAAGGCAAAAAAATAAGGAACTATAAGCCAAAAGACAAAATATAATTTTTTTAGCTTCTTGTGCAAGACAGGAACGTCAAGATGAATTGACTGCCATTATGTAATTGCAGAATAGATCGATCACACAACCTCTGGGTTTGGGGTTTGCATGTAGCCCTGTTTGAAACAGCAGTATGAGGCATGCTGTTTCTTTGCCAAAGACAAAGATACATACTTCTATCGCTTAACCATTTTTTTCTCTTTTTATCTTTTTTTAGTATATAGTTAAGGCCTTGGGCTGGGAAAAATATTCATGCTCTTCTCTCTGGTGTACATATTTTCTAAGGACAGCACCACTCTTATGCATATGCAAAAGTGCATGCTTTACATACTTACTTTCTTTACACAAAATAGTGTGCCCGCCACATCATGTACTGCTTTCACTTCTCTGCATATTCCCCCAAATTTATCATCTTCTCATATTTAGAATGTAATTCTCACTCAAATCACAAGCAGGCAGCTCTTCTTAATAACAGCTATTCCAGAGATAACAGCTAATTATGACATTTCAGAAGGTATACATTAATATTTTAGTAGGCTCAATGTTTTGAAATACTACTCAGGGCAACATCTTGGTTGTTTTTGTGGGGAAACCTAAGGATCCATTCAGCAAATAGGCAGTTAAAACATCCTTCAACATACAAACCCTTGCAAACACTTTCTACAGTGTCTTCTGTTCATCATAAGCCACAGTTTGAAAAAAACAGCTTTAATGGATCGCTTCTTAATGTAATTAAGTATATTTAACAACAGTATGCTTCAGAGTCCTTAAATTAGTCCTTTGCCTCAAGACAATGTATTCATCCAAATCTCTCCCTAAAACATTCTTATTCTGTAAATCCTATTAGCATTAATCTGCTAAAGTTAGGTGTGCTTTATCATTTTTTTTCAGATACCTGGAAAGCTTTGAGAGTTACTGCTCATTCAGCAGCGTATGGTTCCAAACACTTCTGGAGGTCTAACTTAGCCTGGAAACCTCAAAGGGTTCATGCCACCTTGCCTTGGACAACCTCAACTCAACAGTGCCATAGGGAAAAGAACAAAGTTGAGGATTCACTGTAGGGTGGTATTAGCAAGGGTGTGGTAAGAAGGGACAAAACTGAGACTGAAACCTAACTGTGTACTATAAATGCAAAGGAGAGCAGGGATAATTCACCTCTCCTTTATCACTTCCACAGTGCATTTTGTTCCAGAAACAACAGAGACTTTTATCTGAAAGTCCTTGGATGACCGATCCCATTTAAATTCAGCCTAAGCCTCTGCAGGCTGGAGTGAGGCCTGACCATGCTGTGAGGCAGAGGCAGCAGGGACCCCAAATATTATCCAGCTCTAAAAAAGCACGGTCAGATTATTGTTTCAAAAGGAAGATTAACACCTCTCCGAATTGAAGTTGAATGCATGCACAAAAAGCCAGGAAAGGGGCTTTCTGCTCCTCCCTGAGGTGCATGCAAAGTCTTTCTTGGAAGAAAGAAGTGGCCGCATTTTCCTTTTAGGTTTATCTCACAGGCACGTGAAAGGCACTTGGGGCTTCCCAACCCATCAATTAAATGCTGTGAGAAATTGTAAAAGTTAACAAAGGGAAGAGGGAGTTATTTGAGGATTTCTAAACTATTTTAAGCAGGAGCATAGAAAGATTGCTGAGCACACATTTTTAAGCCCTCGTATTTCAAGCGTTTAAAATCTTTGTCCCAAGATCTCAATGCTAGATTTAGCTTGGTCAGAGAAAGCAAGACAGCAGGGTTGCTGACTTTAATTTGTATTTGGAAAGGGTGGTGCTGCCTAGCCTTACCTTCCAAGCTAGGAAATGTCTCCTGAGGAGAACCAGCAGGGCTAACACCCCAGCCTCCTCTCCCTCGAAGCTGCCATGTTGTGAAGGGTTTACAGTATTTTAGAGGGGCTTCCCCCTTTGCCTGTACCCACCCCGAGGGATGATTTTCCCCACAGCCCAGGGACACTACTGGGGGAATGTGGCAAGGGGAAGGCACTGGGGCAGGTTGGCTATTCCCACTAGAGACCAAGGCCACCATGGAGGGCTTCTGTCCTCTGTCTTTAACCACTCGTGGAGGTCTTTCCTGTGAGTGGAGGGGCACAGCGGCTGTCACGGACTGGACATACACCCAGTTACAGGGCTCTATTTCGAATTGTCTTACCCCAGGACTGGCCTGAAGTTGTCTCAGGAGAGGCTTAGGTTGGGTATTAGACAAGAGATTCTTCACCCAGAGGGTGGTTGGACACTGGAACAGGCTCCCAGGGAAGTGGTCACAGCAACAAACCTGACAGAGTTCAAGAAGCATTTGGACAATGCTCTCAGCACATGGTGGGATTTTTGGAGTGCCTCGTGCTGGGCAGAGTTGGACTCGGTGATCCTTATAGGTCCCTTCCAACACAGGATGTTCTGTGGCTTGGGGTGGCTGCTGTGCCCACCACTCTCTCCCGAGGGCACAGCACCTGCGCAGGTACATACCGGGTCCCCGTAATACCAATATTACAGCTGATACCCAAGGAGCTGAGGCTGAAACTTCGCCCCGGGCCAGCAGGGACGAGAAGGCCCGGGAACAGCTGGGGCTGCGGCCGCCCCGCGGCCAATGGGCGGCGCGGAGGGCCCCGATACCGCGGCTGGAAATTCCCCGGCGCCCCCAGCCCGTGAAGCCCCCGGCCCGTGGCAGCCCCGGGGCGAACCGCGGCGCGCCCGCTCCCCGCTCCCGGGCGCTTCCCCCGGCCCAGCCCCGAAGCGCGCGTTCCCCCATCCCCGGGTCCTTCCGCGTTCTCCAGTACTTTTCCCGGGCGCTTCCGCTCCCAGCGGGGCAGCTTCTCCAGGAGCGCCGGGTCTCAGGGAGCTGGAGGGACACCAGGGAAGGGGAAGAAGGTGTCACGGCGCTCCCGCCGGGCAGGGCCCCCTTTGCTCCGCCCCGCGGTCCCGGAGAGGTCCTCCCGCAAAGGGGAGGGAGCCACCCGGGCTGTCCCTGCCCGTCCTTCCTGCGCTCGGGCGAGGGAGCAGCGGCCCTCCCGGCGGGCAAGGGGGAGCCCGGGGAGCTCCTCCCGCGCGATCCCGGCAGCGGCAGCGGCAGGAAGGGCAGGGCGGGGGCGGGGGCTGTGCCTGTGCCGGGGGGGGCGGTTCGCGGAGGAGGGGCCGCCGCCGCCGCCGCC